>VDFB02058242.1:316777724-316917718 GCA_007258455.2 Sequoia sempervirens | reverse complement strand
TACTCTCTTCATCCCTTCCTCCCACTCTCTCCCACCCTCTCTCACTCTCTCCCACTCCCTCTCCCTACCTATCTCTAAAGTCTCTCCCTCTCACCCTACCTAGCTAAGTCCCCCTCACTCTAACCCCTTTTCTCCCACTCCCTCTCTTTTAAACTCACTTCCACCCCCTTTCCCCATCCCACCCTACCTAGACAACTCTCTCTCTCTCTCTCTTAAAATTCTCCCTCCCTCTAAAGACATACATAAATACATACAAACATAATACATATGTACATAAAATCCTACATCCATACAATATACATGCACTAATACATATAGGTATACATACATACAAGGATATATGCATACATTAACATTAATGAAGACATATGTGATGTTAGCTTGTCTTAATCCCAGGATAAAAAATATCAAAACTAATAATCGAGAGCATTATAGTATAGCCTTATATTTTCTTTAGGAATCCCAGGAACCTTAGCATTGGTATTTTCCTTGGAATACCAACCCAAAGGATTGGGCATTCCTAATTACGAGAACATGTTTTTGCAAATTCACAAATTTTTCACATAACAGTGGGTTCGTGCTCGCCATCAAGATTGCATCACGGTTCAATATCGACAAAATCAAACACATGGGTAATGTTAGGTTCTCTCATAGTTATCCAACGATGTAATTTTTTTCACTTTTTAACAATGTTAAGCCTTTCATCCATAATTTCTTTTGTTTGTATGTCTCTTTTTCACCAAAAAGTAGTGTTTGGTTTTTTTTTGGTTATAAATTAACCGTTCATCAAAATTTCAAATAAATTACATTTTTAGAAACTAGACTCTATTCTACAATTTAAAAAAAAGAAAATTTTAAAAAATTAATTACCTTCAAAAAATTTCATGGGGAGCACGGCCAAAATTTTGCTTTTCAGGAAGTGCCCACTTAGAAAATTAGTAAAAAAATCAAATATTCATTAAAAAATTATTAGAAAAATAGTACATCAACTAGATACTGTTAGCTAACTTTTGAATGTAGCAATTTAAAAAATACTACAAAAAAGTTCACCGTGCTCAGGTCGCACAAGAGTTGCTATGTTATGTTTTTCTAACAAAAATAGCACCAATTTGTTTACATCCCTCTTTTGAACCCCTTAATATCAACCATTTTCAAAATAAATTTGTAGTTTAGAAAGTAGACTCGGAGCACTTCGATCCTTGTTTTTGTTCCATCTCAAATTTTTGAGTGTAACTATCCTCAATTTCATGTCCAAGGTCAGTATTTCCTGATTTCAGAAAAAAAGTGGCCACTTAAGCCCCCTTTTTGGGAACCATCTTGGTGCACTTACCCAGCTCATCAAAGATTGTTTCTTTTGAGCACTTTGGACTCTTAAAGTAAATCATTGGTCCAATGTAGCTCAAAGTGATTCAGCATGTTTGGGTGCAAAAGTGGACCATTCCTAGCATAAATGTACCCATATAGACATGTTGGAATAACCTGTTTGGTTGTATGAGTTGCAAAATGAAAGTTGCACCACTCTGCAACCTTACATTGCTTGCATCTAACAAATTTTTTCTTAATTGAAAACTCATCACCATGGGAAAATGCCTCTGAGATAGCAAAAATCATGAGAGGTTATTGTAGAGGGTAAGTATCTAACAACATGCTCCCATAGCCTTAGACAGAAAGTTTGTAAGTATCATGGTTTTCGATAAATAGCTCATCAAAGATTGTTTTCTTTTATCCACTTTGGAATCTTAAGGGAAATCATTGGTCCAATGTAGATCAAAGCGGTTCAACATGTTTTGGTGCAAAAGAGGACTATTCCTAGTGTAAATTTACCCAATCAGACGTGTTGGAATAGTATGTTCGGTTGTAGGAGTTGTAGAACAAAAGTTTCACCACTTTGCAACTTTACTTTGCTTGCATTTGACAACCTTTTCCTAAACTAAAAACTTGTCACCATGGGAAAATGCCTCTGAGATAGAAAAAACTAATAGAGCTTATTGTAGAGGTTCCCAACACAATCAAATAGCCTCATATGTAGACTCTATAAGCATCATGGTTTCTAAGAAATAGTCTGTCAAAGATTGTTGTCTCTTAACACTTTGGACTCTTAATGGAAATCGTTAGTCCAATGTAGCTCAAAGTGGTTCAACATGTTTGGGTGCAAAAGGGGACCATTCCTAGTGTAAACATACCCATATGAATGTGTTAGAATAGTCTATTTGGTTGTACAAGTTGCACAAAAAAAGTTGCACCACTTTGCAACTTTACATTGCTTGCATCTAACAACTTTTTCCTCAATTGAAAACTCATCACCATGGGAAAATGCCTCCAAGATAGAAAAAACCAAGGGATTTATTATAGAGGGTCTCAAAACAATCCCATATCCTTAGATGGAGATTTTGTAAGCACCATGGTTTCTAAGAAATAGCCATCAAATATTGCTACCTTTTAGCACTTTGGACTCTTAAGAGACATCATCGGTCCAATGTAGCTCAAAGTGATTTATTATTTTTGGGTTCAAAATAAGACCATTCCTAGTGTAAATGTACCCATCTAGATGTGTTGGAATAGTCCATTTGGTCATATGAGTTGTAGAATGAAAGTTGCACTACTTTGCAACTTTACACTACTTGCAATTGATAACTTTTTCCTCAACTGAAAACTCGTCATCATGGGAAAATTCCTCTAAGATAGTGAAATTCGAGAGAGGTTATTGAAGAGGGTCCCAACATGATCCCATACCCTTAGATGAAGTTTTTTGTAAGTATCACAATCTTTGAGTAATAGCTTGTCAAAGATTGTTGTCTTTTTTCACTTTGGACTCTTAAGGGAAATCATCAGTCCAATGTAGCTCAGAGTGATTCAATGTGTTTGGGTGCAAAACAAGACCATTCCTATCCTAAAGATACCCATACATGCTGGAACAATCTATTTAGTTGTACGAGTTGCAAAACAAAAGTTGCACCACTTTGCAACTTTATATTCCTTGCATTTGACAACTTTTTCCTCAACTAAAAACTTCTCACCATGGAAAAATGTGTTTAAGATAGAAAAGACAAGGAAAGGTTATTGAAGAGAGTCACAACACGATCCCATAGCCTCAAATGAAGAGTTTTTAAGCTTCACGGTCTTTGAATAATATCCCATCAAAGATTACTTCCTTTTTGCACTTTGGATTTTTAAAAGATACCATCGGTCCAATGTAGCTCTAACTATTTTGGCATGTTTGGGTTCAAAATAGGGCCATTCCTAGCCCAAACATACCCATCCAAACACAATGGAACTATTTTTAGCATAGAATAACCTCCTTTCCATTGACAATAAAATATTATTCTTATCTTTTCATTCTTTTTTGTAAGTGGTTAATTTTAGTCTCTAGTTGTTCTGATTCAATTTCAATGCTTAAGAAAACAAGGTCCCTTTGTTTGATAGAGTTTTGAACGCTTAGGACAACTTTATTTGTTTAAATCTGCATTAACTATCATCTCTCACTTTCTTTGCATGCAAAAATTCTTACCAAATACAAAACCTCAATTGTGTTAGGTTGAATGGCATATATGACAACAATTGTGATATAGCAAGTTTGGTGTGGATCAAGGTTGATTGACATATATGACAATATCATATCAGTGTTATTGCTTTTATGCAAAGTGTGCATTATGACTATTGTGCATCGAGCCCATATAGTATGCCTAGTTTTCTTAGTGATGCATTATGGTTAGCAACATTCATTGTTGTGCATTACAACAATACAAATTGCATGTTTAAGGTCAGATAACATGCATGTCATGGAGTTGTATTTGGGTTTTTTAATGGTAGTATCACACTCATTTGGTTTGTTTAATGGTTGCATCATTATTGAGTGATGTCCTAATTGTGGATCATGATTATTGTATAGATTTCACATGAACAATCTAATGAACATGTATCTTGTATAGTTGTAAGGACTTTTTTTGAAGGTTACATCAAACCCCTATGGTTGAAAGATAATGATTCTTATTGAAGATGATTTTATAATTACATGTTATTAATCTCAAATAAACATTGAGTGACATTGATTTTTATCAAGATGGTTATATTACTTTTGAATGAACATTGTAAGATGACATATATTTCATTAAGTTGTATCCATATTTCATTAATTTTAACTTATTTTGAAATAAAAATCAGTTGCCCACTTCATTATATGAGTTCAAAAAATAAAATAATTTCAAATGTAAATTCATTCAACTAAGCTTGAAATCATGTGTATTCTCAAATTGAGTGTTTGATAAAATTGTATTGGTAGACATGTATGAAAAATGTGGTACAATAGAAAAGGTAGTGAATTGTTTGAAAATAATCCTCAAAGAAATATGGTCTCATGGAATGTAATGTATGTAAAAATTAATATGAATGAACTCTAACATAGATGGATTACCAATTGTAATTCATAAGTTCTATTAAAATGCAATTTCGTTAAACTATAACATACATTATCAATCATAACTTTAAACCATTCTAGGATAATTATACATTCCATTTTGAAAATTCAAAGTAGAAAGACATGCACACGAGGAACAAATTAGATCAAATATTAATTCTTATATATCAAAATGTAGAATAATTGTGTTTGTACATATAAAAATTTGGCATATGACTACTCAAAACAAGTTTTACAAAAAAAATTACAAAATGTGGCATATATGCCATCTCAAGACTTATCAAACTCTAAGTACATATCAATCTATATCATATCTTAATCCTATGTTGGACCATCAAAATTGAGCCTCCTCGAAGAAGTTAGTTACTCTAAATTTTTCTACAAAATAACAATTCAAACCACAAATTAGATTAATTATCTAAATGGTTGACAATA
Organism: Sequoia sempervirens; assembly: GCA_007258455.2. Lineage (NCBI taxonomy): Eukaryota > Viridiplantae > Streptophyta > Pinopsida > Cupressales > Cupressaceae > Sequoia > Sequoia sempervirens. The sequence goes on along the minus strand of VDFB02058242.1, from coordinate 316,912,869 downwards.
TAAACTAGTAAATAGAAACTTATATACTATCATTCATAAATTGTGAATTTAACATCAAAATCAGTATACATGTTATATATTATATCAATATTGCAATTCTTGTTTACCTCAAGTCTTGCTCTCTTTTCTACAAGATGGTCTACATATGAATGTCCCTTAGGATGATCAAGAGTCCTCATATAAACTAATGGTTTCACACTCATCACAGTGCTGAGTCAAGTAGAGGACTATAGTAGATAAAATAAAAAAGATATAAATTAACATATAATTGTTCACAAATAATCATATCTACTAAACTCATATCTACTCCTATCTAAACATAAATATCTATAATATAAAATAAACACATACCTTCTGTGATGCTACGACACTAGATGGGCTTATAGTGGATCAATCAACTAAGATGGTTTCCTATATAAAAATTGACAAGAATGTAACACAATTTAAATGTACATGCACATAAAATCATAATGTCAAGAATAAAAAATATATATACACCTGTTGTGCAAATTCATCCAATGGGCCAAACCCAGTCAACAAGGTTGTATAAGAACCAAGTTACTGCATAAAAAGACAAGATTACATTAGACTATCAATATATGTAGTCCATGTATTTAAACATAATAGATTTCAAAAATTAACATTTAAAATAAAAATTTAAATAATATCAAATACTGATTCTCAGGGGCAAATGAAATGGTAGTATGCATAGCCTCCTGCACTTGTGACATCTGCTCCTCTATCAGCACCTGTTAAAGATTCTAGCACATAAACATATATTAGTATAAATATCTCTCATAAAATATGAAAGAATTTACATTAAACACACTATGAAATTACTTTAAGTCTTATCGGTTCTCTAATATCATCCCTGCTATTCGATGTCTCTCCTACAAATGGTCTACTCCATTGTCTATCAACTCCTACATCTGACATATCATGAACCTCATAGTCATATGTGTCTATGGAAGCCTTAGTGGACTGTTAGAGAGAACCCAAACATAAATTGTTGCATGTCATGCAATAATGAGGCACACAAATATGTCTCAAAGAGGACAATGTACCAGTGGGAGCTGATGATGGTGTACCAATGGGAGCTGATGTAGAAGGTGCACCACCATCATGCTAGGATGTATTAGGTGCAACACCATCATGATAGGATGCACTATCAAATGGTTGTGTGAAAAGATAGATCTGCATGATGAAATGATCACTTAATGAATGTAAGGCATAAATGCTTAGAGTCCCTACATCTAAAGCAATCTCAAGGTAAGGTAGTGGAGTTAGGGAAATAATAGGCTGAGCAAGATGAACTGAGGTGACTTGGCATGCTCTAGGTCTATCATGTGGGATCCCTCTACCAACACCCTATAAATCTCGCATGTTAAAGTAATTGACATGTTTCCCTAACACAAACTCAACATATAATTTTCAGAGAAAATAATGAGGGACATCAAGATCTTTGTTGGGTGGTTTATCAAAAACCATCCACTAAAATCTCTAGAAATTATCTAATATGCCTCTATGGGTGCACCATTTATTTAAAAATTTTGGTTTTCACACATTAATAAACTGTCCTATTCTGTTATCGATGAATAACTGGGCTAATTGGGATTTTTCAATATCAAGTGTCCTCACCTCATCATATGATAACCCATATGCATAAAATTGTCTTTGTTCCTCTTGCCACTATGCAAATCTATTGTGCTAATTTTCCAAAGTTTCAACATTTCAAATGATTGTTTCTAAAGTGTTTTTCATGACTGATAGCTTAATGAGTGTCTCATAGATTTGACATACATTTCTCAATTGATCTAAATTTTTATGAATAGATTCATGTATTGTTAGAACATTTTGGTTTGGAAACAATGGTCACCGTGAAGGAGGATTTGGAGGGTTTTCATGTTGATCCATTTGAAGCTTGTTAATTAATAAAAACTTTCAAAATTAACAATGATTTTAATGGAATAAAAAATCTATCAAATTTACCCTATTTTTGACTAATTTTTAAAAAAATAATGCAAAAACAATATAAATTGAATGAAAACATAAAAATCCAAACATACCTTTGAATTTATTTTAAGCAAAACGATTCCTTGGGAATGGATATCTAAGTTGGCTAGAAAAAAAATATACGCACAATGGACTAAAAATGAACTCTTAGGTTTTTCTTTTTTAATTTATAACATAGGAAGCGGATATCCATTTCAAAACAAATATCCATTTTAAAATAGATATTTGTTTCCTATTTTATACATATCAAAAAACACTGCCAATTAATATACTATAATATAATATTATATAATCATAAAATATATTAAATTTGATATTATATTTAATATATAATATTTAATATTATATAAATATTATAATAAAATATAATATTATAATATATTAAATATATTATTATATAATATTAAATTAACAAACATTATAAGGGTTTACCCTGTGATGTGACGGTAAATACATAAGCCTTGTTCATAGGGCATCATAGGTTCTACTCCAACCAAGGACTAGCCAGTGGATGCATCAAAAGGAACTGAATGATGACTCTCTACTAGCAGTTGCTCAAGGACATACAACGGACTACGTTGACCCAACCGGGATGGTGACTACGATGTAGATTCATGGGGAGGTACATTTTAGTGGGAGGAAAAGAACATAGAGAGATAAAGGTGGCAGGGAGGAGATGTATGAGGTGGAGAAGGAGATACTAAGAGAAGGGAGAATGGAGGAAACAAAGTGCGGGGTAGAGGAGAAGGGACATGCGGTGGTGCAAGAAGGTGGAAGGGAGAAGGAGATGAAGAAGAGACAGAGAGGAGAGGAGAGGTAATAGAGGAAGTGGAGGAGATGGAGGGAGGAAGGAAGGAGGATTGACAAAGGAAGGAGGGATCACAAAGAAGTAGAGAAACGAAGGAAGTACTTGGAGAAGTAACAAAGGAAGGAAGGATGATGAAGGAAGCAAAGAGATGGAGGAAGGATTTCAAAGGAAGCAAAGAAAGGGGAGGTGTTAATACCTCAGAATGCACTCAGGGATGGGGTCCCCCATTGTGACCCCACTGGTTCGTAGCTCTAGTCAAAATTGGTCACCAACCAAAAAAAAGAAAAACATTATAATAACTTTTTTTAATTTAATTTCCATATGTTGTATGATAAATTTATTAAAAAATTATTATAAAATATAAAATAAAAAAATTGGTTAGGCTCGGACCCAACGGAATTAAAAATTATGACTTAAACTAAATGGATTTCCATTTTAAAATTTCACATTTTTTAGCATGTTAAAAATGCCTTTTTTTCACATCACCACTTTTTGAACCCCCATGATCTTGCATAGACCCAAAGGTTTTCTGTAGGGATATGCACATCATCATCTTCATCCACAAATAAATCCATAGGGGATGTTAGAGGGGTAGGAGCACAAGCAATCTCATCTATGAAACCCATCTCGTTAGTAAATCTTGTAGGAAAACCAATGGTAAAGTTGGTAGCTAGAGTAGTGGAAAAACTAGAGGTGAAACTAGAAGTGAATACCATCTTTTCCATTGGTAGGTGTCATATATTTCTCCTAAAAATCTACCTAGAAGTCATGGACTAGGTTGTGATGATCATAAACATTCACAACACTTAGGTTTACAATAGCCATCGGGCATGGAGGAAAAGACCTCAGCACAAACAATTGGATAGATATTTTTCACATTGGGTTCACCAAAAATGTAAGGTAGGGGAACCAACCACACCAAGGCTCCAAGGCATGGAGAGACAAGATTGGAGGGATACCCTATATTACCTCAATTTTCTAGGTTTTTAGGACAATAATTGTGAATGAAGAGCACTCTCAAGTGCGTCTATCACTCTACAAATCTAAAAGTCTGAATGAGGCTAGATGAGCCAATTTCTAGAGTCTAAACTACACCTCAGACAACTCTCTATCCAAGGATGGCAGCACGGGTCTAGGATGATAGTATGACGTGCTAGCATATCTCTAGCATACTGGCATCCATATAGCCAGAATATGTGAAATACAGTATGGAAAGAAAGAAAACCTACTAACTATCTAGTTGATTAATTTTAATGAAATAAATAGAATAATGAAATACGATATTTATAGCTACACAAATAATAAAGAAGGTAGATGAAGATTAGGGTGATGAATATTAACTCACTAAAGCTTTAGTTTTCTAATGAGATCCACACACACACTCACCTACACATAGCCAAGAGAGGGAAAATTTTTGGGATGTATAGGGGTTTTCCTTGGTAAAATCCCCGCTTTGGTGTTTCAACCTCCACAGACAACCAAAAAATCCATGAAGTGGAAAATGTGATAAAGTAAAGGGAAATGAATGTATTGAACACTACAAAAGATATAATGCTACTCTATCAAGCCACAATAGTAATAGGAGAGTGATGTGATACCACCTCCACCCAAAGGAACTCAAAGCCAATGAAGGGAGAATGCAAGGAAATGATCTTGGAAAAGTAGACATAGCCACAATGGTGAAGAAGGGAGGTCTCACAAGACTCCAAACTTATAGCTTCTATGGTAGAACAACACTTACAAAGATGAAGTTGATGGAGTAACAAGATGTTGCAATGCTCAATGGAGTTGTGAAAATGTTCAAGACAATGTGATGAATTTGTCAGAGGATCAATAATTTCCAAGAGAGATGAAGTGATAGTAAAAAGTATGAATTTGAAAGAATATTAGGAGGAAAAGAGCCATTTTCGGGTCGGTTGGTCAACACAAAGGTATTATGATTCATGCCTAATGGATAGCATAACATCCCTATGGACACCAAAGGTAGGAATCTATCATGGATGGAAGCACACCACGTAGACATTCACACATCGTGCTCATGTCCTAGAAAAATATTCCCCCACCGACACACAATACAAACACCAAGTGAATGGAAGGAAAGTGAGTGATGTGGAATTTCTCCTTTGGGTTTGATTTTCTAAGGTGAGGGGATGAAAAAGGGGAATTTACACAAGGGGTGGAAATTCGCTCCTATACATTAAAGAAGTTATCAATGGTTGGATTTTCTTACTTATCAATGATGGAATTATCTTGTTCAATAATGTTTTCCCTAAGATTCTCATGTTTCTCATCGATTGGATCTTTTTCACCAATAGGAGAGATATTAGGAGAGGGCCAAATTTGATCATTTTCCATACTTTTATCCTTTTTCTCTAAGATCTTATTCTCTTATTCCATAATGTCTACCCTAGTAGGAGAGATTTCAGGAAAGTGAAAAACAAGAGGTTCATCACATTCCATGGTTAGATTTTGTAAAGTAGCTCCATCACCAATAAGGGAGGAATCAAGAGAAGAACAACTACGAGTTTCACGATTACCAATGATTAGAATTTTTTGTTCAAATTGGTCTTCCAAAATGGTAGGGGCATTAGGAAAGGGAGAAACAAGATTCTCATGACTATCAATAAGTGTATCTTCTAACACTAAACTATTTTCTTTGTATCTAGAAGAGATATTAGGATAAGGACAAGTTTGATTTTCAAGGTTATCTACAATTACATCCACATGTACTATAGTGTATTTTGAAGTAGGAGAGGTAGGATTGCCATAGATCTCAGTCATTGGATCTCTTAATATCAACATATCCTCCACACAAATTTGTTTTTCATGCTCATTCACAATTAAATCCTTTTTCACTAAAGAATTCTCAAAAGTAGGGGAGGTGTTGGGAGATGAATGGAGACTAGGTAAAGTAGTTGTAATGATCTCATCTTCTTGTGTCATAATATCTTCCCAATGGGGAGGAGGAGAAGGATAAACAAGACTTTCATGATTCTCAATGACTATATCTCCTTTTACCAAGATACCTTCATCACTAATAGGAGAGGTATCTATTGGGAAATTATGTCTCAACCTTGCAATTATACACTAATCTAGGTTTAATATACAATGGCATAAAGGGGGGAGTGGGATGTGTGTAAACAAATTTTTGTTAACTTCTTAGGAAACTACTAAAATGCATGACATACATTAGATAAATGATACATTGTAAATCCAGACCATGAATTATTAGGTTTTAGATCTAATGGTGGATATTTTTTTGGCATATTTTTACCTAGAATGTAATCCTATTTTATGATGGAATTTTACTACAACTATGATAAAGAGATGATGATGTATTCTGAGAGTCTAATAGCAATCATGTTGTCTCTTGATCTCTAGTGGTGATACTCATGTGAGAAAATTTATTTGCAAGTATATTGTAATATTTATGATTTACTGAATAATATATTGGGTGAATTTCAAAGTGTGCCTTTTTCTACCTAAAGGGTTTTCCCCATGTAAATCACTATGTTGTGGTATGCATGATATTTATTTTTATTTTTGTTTAATTTTCTATAACTGTTAAAGATCTATAAATTTTCTGCATTATTCTCCTCTCAATATTAGTGTAGGAAGTTGTTCAACTACCTTAGCTTCCTTACAAGTGGTATTAGAGCCTGATCACCTTTGGTTTTAGTTTTGCATTGCTATATTTTTTGGACTAATCCAGGTTTGAGTGGAAGCTTGTGTAGAAGAGATTTTGTGATTTTGTTGCAGGGATTTTTATTTGGTAAGTTCATCATGGAGAATAGAGGTGGATAAATTTTCTAGAAATAATTTTGAAATATGGAAGCTAAAGATGGAGGATTTGTTGATAGATCAAGATCTGTGGGATGTTATTCATGAAAATGTTTCAAGGCCTACAAATCCTACTCAGGTTTACCACAGTTCCTCCCAGAAATTGTAAAGAAGAAAAGAAGAAAAAGAAGAAATTTTATTTTGATTCTAAGTGCAAGAAGGAAGATGTTGACACATTGATTACAACATTGGCAACTCATGCAGGTAAAGATGCATGGTTAATTGACTCAAGTGCATCTTTCCATATGACCTTTAATAATGATTGGTTTTCTGAATATGAAGAATTTGACTAAGATAAGGTGTCCTTGGGTAATGATTCTCATTTAGACATTATCAAGTTTGTGGTAAAGTTAAAATCAGGTTTTCTAATGGTAGAATAAAAAGGATTAACGGTGTGTTCCATAGCTTTGGTTTAGCATGAAATCTATTATATGTGAGGAAACTAATATATGCGAGTGTGTAGGTAGTATTTTCTAATGCAGGATGCAAGATAGTTATAGGTGTTATGGTGATTTCTAGAGGTGTCAGATATGGCACATTGTATAAGCTTGATGTATGCATTATTGAGTGCAATAGTACTTTTGTGAAAAGCAAGTATGTGGAAGAAGTGAGGGTTTCACCTTCAGTAGATGCTCATGGCTTATGTGTACCCAAGGGTGCTCTCTCTTTTGATGCAAAGTTACCTTTAGAGAAAACTATGTTATGGCACTAGAGACTTGGCCACATTAGAGAAAAGGATCTATGGAACTTGAAAAATAAAAACCTTGTTGAAGGTTTGTCTGATTGTAATATTGAATTTGATTTCTTTGAGTATTGCATTTATGGAAAAAAAAACCACATTCAATTTTACTCGAGTTCTCATAAATATTGTATTGTATTGGATCTTATTCATTCTAATGTGTTTGTTCCTATAGATGTTCATTCCATTGGTAAATCCAAATTGTATGTTTCATTTATTGATGATTATAGTAGAAGGACATGGGTATATTTTCTAAAGAGTAAATCTAAAAGTTTTAGTTGATTTAAAGAATTTAAATCAATGGTTGAGTAGTAGACTAGAAAAAAATTAAAATGTTTGAGGACTAATAATAGTAGTGATTTTATCTTTAATTATTTTTATAGATTATGTAATTATTGTGGTATTAATAGATATAAGACAAATTTTTATTCTCCACAACAAAATGGAGTTGTAGAAAGAATTAACAGGACACTGATGGAGAAGGCTAGGAATATGTTGAGTGGTGCTGGCCTGAAATAAAGGTTTTGTGCCGAAGTTGTTGCCACTATCTATTTCTTGATTAACAGGTCTCCTACATCACCTATTGTTGATAAGATGCATATAGATGCATGTTCAAGACACAAGTCTTCATCAGAACATTTTAGATTTTCTAGTTGTGAGGCATATGCACATGCACCAAAGGAGAAGCGAACAAAGTTGGAGAAAAAGGATATGAAATGTATCTTTATTGGATATAGTTATTGTGTGAAAGGATACAAGCTTTGGGAACCTATTACACAAAAGATAATATATAGTAGAAGTGCTATTTTTAGAGAAACTAAGCCTTATTTTGTTACATTGCAGCCAGAACAAAGTAAATAGGAAGATGTGATTCAATTTCCTCCTACACCTCAAAAAGTTGAATTGAGGCCCAAGGATAGACAAGAAGTTGAGGAGAACTCATCTAGCTCTGGATCTTCAGAAGAGGAGGAAGAACCTCCAACTCAACTTGTTTGTAGGTCTACAAGGCATAGACAACCACCTAAAAGGCATACACCTAATGATTAGAGATGTATTTTTGCTTTGAATACTAACATGTATGAACCTAAACCTGTAGAAGAAGCATTAGCTATGAATGATGTAGAATACTGGAAGATTGCTATCAATGAATAAATTGCATCTTTAAAAAGGAATAATACATGTGATCTTGTACCATTGCCTAAAGGATGAAAACCTGTTGGCTACAAATGTGTGTTCAAGAAAAAGATTGGTTCATATGGAGGTATTGAGAAGTAAAAAGCAAGGTTGGTTGTAAAAGGTTACTCTCAAGTTGAGGGAGTTGATTATGGTGAGATATTATCTCCTATTGCAAAAAATACATCCATTAGATTTTTGCTTGCTATTGTTGCTGCCTATGATTTATAGCTTGAGAAAATGGATGTGAAAACTACTTTCCTTACTCGTGAATTGGAGGAAGATATTTATATGACACAACCAGAGCACTATGTGGTGAAAGGTAAAGGTAAGTTGGTTTGAAAATTAAAAAAATATTTATATGGATTAAAACAAAGTTATAATATGTGGTACTCAAAATTTGATACATATGTGTTGAGTTTGAGATTTGAACTTTCTAAATTAGATCATTTTGTTTATTATAAAACTGATGGTGATCATTTTCTATTTATTGCATTATATGTTGATGATATGTTATTTATTGGTAAAGGAAAATGTATGATTTCAAAACTGAAATCTCAAATTGCTACTAAATTTGAAATGAAAGTGTTGAATGCCCAAGATACTGAGAGGGGGGTGAATGAATATCTTCTTAAACTTATTGAACAAATACCATCGAAATACTCCAATGCATATACCAGTAAAAATGAGCAAGAGCATTAGCATAACATAAGAACACACAACACATGCACATGAGGATTTTTACATGGAAAACCAAAAATGGGAAAAACCATGGTGAGGATTAGCTCATAATATAATATAACTAGTTATAAGATATTACAAAGTGTGGTTCACTGCCAAGACTCACTGTCCAAAATGGGAGGCTCACTGCCTAGTAAGATACAATATAGAAATGGCTTACAACCAGAAAAATGAACTAATAAAGTTACACCCAACAAGTGTCGATTTAGTTCTTTTGATGCTCAGTAAACTAACTTTACAACTTCATCATTTTCGCATACTTGTATATCTTCTATGTTTCTTTTAGTCTCAAAAACTATCCAATATATATATTTGACTCATCCACAAGCATCAATTTGGTTGACCTAATTAGATGCAACCCTTATACATCAAAAAGATTAACTGTCGCCTTCAAGCTTGTAAAAAAAAATTCAAGAACAATTCAAGCATGTAGTATGCTACAACATGTTTTCATGGACCTAATATAGGTCAAAAATGCATCCACAACACAAAATTAATTCATTATAATATCAACTATTGATTAGGTCAGCCAGGGATAGACCTAATAACAAAATACGTCAACAAAATGATGCCAACTCTTCATATGAGCACCTATACACATGATATTTTGAATATACAACCTTATAACAACCAAGAACCATCTCCCAAAACCACAAGTTATGACATTCATTAGAGGAGGATTGTGGACCAAAACACCAGAGGATAATGACTATCATACTAGTTTAGAATACCAGACCAAGCTTGAACTTAAGGTGATGCAGTTGCAACTCATATAACATGGTGACATCAATGACAACACAAAAGCTACATAATGAGATGTTCTTCACTCTTCCAAAAATATCCCCCTTTTTCATTGATTTCAACATGTGCTAATATAATATACAAACCTCTTATGTAACCTCCTATGTGCAACACACTCTCCCATTTTCTCTTCCCTTTTCTCTCCCCCTTTGACATCAAGGACAAAGGGCAGTCCAAAAAAATGAAAACTGAAAAGTCATTACTTAGAGGAAAGTGAGTCTTGAAGCTCTTTGAGAATACCTTGCCATGCTATCTTTTCATTTTACCAACTCTTCTTACCAGATACTAACATTCTATTCAGAGATTCTAATTCCATCAAGCTTTATTCTACATCATCTAGAGTGCATGGAGTCAAATTGATCTTTTCTAAATTTTCTACATTTTCTAAAGCATTGGCCACCAAAATGTATTCTATTGTCACAAGGCCACCTAACTGGCCAAATATTCTGATGATGTCTTCCTTCTGCTTCTATAAAATAAAAATTTCTCTCTATGAGTAATGATAGCATTCCAAGTTGACCCGTCTCTATCTTTGGATACACTATATGTATTGGAAACAATTGTCAATTGGGACTCAATGGAGTCCATGAGATCTTTGATACTCTATGTGGAATTTAGCCACTTTATGCATTAGAAAAATACAGTATTTTCTTCATACTCACAAGCTTGCACAACTTCTAGGGTCTTTTCCACATTGGTGTTTACTAGAGCACATTTATGAAATTCTGAAAGCCTTTTCTCTACCATTTTCTCCTCAACATCTTGCCTTGTCTTCTCGCCTAGTCCAAAGGCATACTCCTTAAAGGACTCCAATAGAAGTTTCATATTCTCTACCAGAGTGATAGATGTATCTATTGATGTACTCGGGGTGGCCTTTGTTGATGTTAGAAGAAACATTAGGCTTCTACTTCCAGCCCACGAATGAGGGAAATTTAAATTATAGCCTATTGGATATTTAAATTATAAGTCATATCTTTATGAAGAGGCATGTTTTATATTAAATCATATTAATTATTATGAAAGCACGAATTCATGAAGAGATGCAATCTTTGTTGAGGGCGACCTGATGCATTTTGTGGACGCGATTTTATGGTCACATTCTTTTGTTGGCCAACATTATCTTAAAAGTTATGATCTTTGGTGAAGGATAACATGAAGCCTTGAAGGGTCACATCCTCTCCTTCATATTGTATATATATTTGATGGTTGTATCTCATTCATTCATTCAGTTTATTGTTCATAAAGTTTGATATTCTCAAGTGCAAACAAGGAGAAGAAGTGAAAATTGATATAATTTATGGAGGTTGGATTATTATCAGAAAGTTGCATGTTATTGATACTATGTTAACATAATTTTGTAATGTTCATTCTTGACCTTCATATTGCCCTCTTTGTAAAGGAGACATTTTTTTGAAATTCAATATATAAGTGATATATTGTTGTTGGGTTTTTCTCCCTCAGGTGGAGGGTTTTCCTAGGGTATCTATTGTGTTATTGTGTCTTATTTTGAATTAAATTGTCTATCTTATGTGATCATAAAACTAACATGGTATCAGAGTGAGTATAAGGAAGATCTTGATTAGATTTAGTTAAGAAACAATATCCTTCATTCTTATTCTCATCTTTGATTGCATCTATCCCATCATCAAGATGGTGAATGGACTTAAGATTGAGGATAGACTTAAGGGAGCATCTAACTTCACATCTTGAAGATTCAGATTCATGCTCACCTTGGAAGAAAATGAGTTAGCAGTGTTCGTGGAGGGATAAGTTCGTGAACCATACGATGAGAATGAAAAGATACAATGGAAGAGAAATGACACTAAGGAAAAAAAGATGTTGGTGGATTCTATGAAAGACCACATTGTACCAATCATCTCTAAGCTAAAATATGCAAGAGATATGTTCAAGACTTTGGAGGAGATGTATGAGATCAACAACACAAGTCGAGCTTTCACATTAAAGAAACAACTTCATCATTTCAAGATGTCAAAAGGAGAATCCGTCATCTCATACTTCATGAAGATTACCAAGTTGAGAGGCCAGCTCTCTACAATTGGGCATATTTTTGATAGCAAGGATTTAACCATGTTGGATTTTAATGGTCTCCCTTCATCTTGGGAGTCATATATTCAAGGCATCAGCGCAAGATCCAAACTTCCTAAGTTTTATCATTTGAGGGAAGATTGTATTCAAGAAAAGTCGAGGTTGGCTACAAGAGGTATTGGTCAAAGCTCTAAAAATGAAGACATTCATGTTCTTGATCAACAATCCTCGAAGAAGAAAGGGAAATAAGTAAATAAAGGATATTTCAAGAGGAAAAGAGATAAGGGATCTGATGGTGCTCCTACATTTAAGAAGAAGGACCTCTCTTGTGTTCAATGTTTTAAATGTGACAAGTATGGTCACTATGCAAAGGATTGTCCAACCAGGCCTAAGAAACAAGCTTCCATTGCAAATGTTGATGATATCTCTCTGTAGAAGGATTCAGGTGGGTTCCTATTCTATCCAGCTCTTTCAAGCAATGTTCCTATCGACAACAATACTTGGTTGATTGATAGTGGTGCCTCCTACCACATCACCAGATTTAGAGAGCATCTAACTAATTTGGTGGAGAGAGATTCTAGTGTTCAATTCATTATTGGAGATGATGCTAGCTACTCTGTGAAAGGAGTTGGGACCTCCTCTCTTCATTTGGATTTTAGAATTTCTTTATAGTTGAGTGATGTTCTATTTGTTCTGGGTATCAAGTGAAACCTTGTCTCTATCTCAGCATTGGAGGACAAGGGGTACCAATTTACATTTTTAGAAGGTAAAGTTCTTGCATGGCCAAAGAACTCAAATATCAAGACTACTCAGGTGATTGGAGTTCATCATGAGAGCCTCTACAGACTTTGCACCTGCTCACTTTAGGCTCTATTGCATGATTCGTCAAGTTTGTGTGAACTTTGGCATAAAAGATTGGCTCTCCTTCACTTCTGAGCACTACCTACCATGGAGAAGATGATTTTAGGCCTTCTAAAACTCAACCAAAAGCATGAAGGCACTTGCAAAGGTTGCACATTGGAAAGACTTGAATTTATTTCTTGAAATCTAAAAAATCTAAGTACAAGTTGAGCGGTTCAAAGAATTTAAAACTCGGGTAGAGAAATTTTTTGGGAAGAGGATCAAAGTTCTAAGATCTGATAATGGAGGAGAGTACATCTCCGGTAGCTTTCATAACTTTTGCATTGAAGCATAGATTAAGAGGGAGTTTTGTGTCCCTTACAATCCTCAACATAATGGTGTTGCAAAAAGGAAGAACAAATCTATTGTGGAAGCAGCCAAAGCCATGATTCATGACCAAGATCTGCAAACCTTCCTTTGGGTTGAAGCATCTAGGACAGTTGTGTATGTTCAAAATAGAAGCCCTCACCACATTTTAGAGAACATGACTCCTGAAGAAGCATTCATAGGGGTGAAGCCAGAAGTAAGTCACCTAAGGATCTTTGGTTGTCCTATGTATGTTCATGTACTAAAAGATAAAAGGACAAATTTGGAACCTTCTGGAAAGAAGGGAATATTTGTAGGCTATAATGAGACATTGAAAGCCTACAAAATCTACATTCCAGGTCAGAAGCTAATTGAGATCAACAGGGATGTTACATTTGAAGAGGATGTTGCATTCAGGAGATCTAAGGGCATTCACATGGAGATAGACAATGAAGATCAAGATTCTCCTCAGGATATGGAAGTTGACCATACTCATAAGATTCAATGGGAGGCTCCTAAACCTAAAGAAGATGATGATCTAGTTGAGCCCTTGGAACCTACTGATGGGCCCATAGATATTGTGATTGGTAGAAAAAGACCTCTTAGGCTAGGCAAACAATGCAGGAGGAAAAAAGGTTTGCAGCCCCAAGAGGAACATTCAGAGAAAGTAAGAGACTACATAAGTTTTCTAGCTATGTTGCATTAATGAGTCAAATCATTGATTCAGAACCTTCTAGTGTTGAGGAAGCTACTAGTCAACAAGATTGGAGAAATGCTATGTCTGAAGAGTATCAATCTATTCTCAAGAATGATGTTTAGGACATCATACCTAGACCTAAAGGAAAATCTATTGTTTCTTCTAAGTTTCTCTTCAAGATCAAGCATGCAGCTGATGGGAGCATTAAGAAGTACAAGGATAGGTTCGTGACTAGACGATTCTCTCAGAAAGAGGGAGTTTACTATGAGGAAACCTTTGCTCCAGTTTCTCACTATACTTCAACCAAGACCATCATTGCTAGTGCAACATCTAAAGGATGGAAGATTCACCAGATGGATATGAAGAAAACATTTCTAAATGGTGTAATTGAGGAAAAGGTATATATTGAGAAACTTGATGGATTTGAGGCGCATGGGAAGGAGTCTCATTTTTGTAGGCTAAAGAAGGCTTTGTATGGCTTTAAGCAGGCTCCTCGAGATTGGTACAAAAGGAATGATCACAACTTGATGAGCTTGGGATTCTCCAAGAAAAATATTGATTCAAACCTATATTTCAAGGTAGTTGATGGAAAATCATTAATCTTGGTTCCCTATGTTGATGATTTAATTCTTACTGGAGAAGATTACCTCATCATCAAATGCAAGAAGGAGTTAGCTTCTAAATTTTAGATGAAGGATCTTGGTCTCATGCATTACTTCCTTGGCTTAGAAGTATGGTAGAAGCCAGATGAGATGATTCTAAGTCAATGGAAGTATACTATTGACATTCTAAAGATATTTGGTATGATGGATTGAAAATCCATGTCTACATCTATGGAGACCAACTTGCATAAGTTAAAAGAGGATGTAACTAGTTCAGATATGGTGGATTCTACTTTGAATAGGTAGTTGATTGGATCGTTCATGTATCTAGTCAATACTAGACTAGTTATTTGCTATGTAGTGAGTGCACTTAGTCAGTTCATGTGTGAACCAATGAAAATACATCTAGTTGCAACAAAGCATATTTTGAGATACTTGTGTGGTACAATTGGGTATGGCTTGAGATATTCTTCTGGTGTGGACTTATAGCTGCATGGATATACTAATTTTGATTGGGTGGGGTGTGTGACTAATAAAAAGAGCACCTCTAGATGTTGCTTTAGTTTGGGGTATGCAATGATATCCTGGTATAACAGGAAGTAGTCTTTTGTGGCATTAAGTACAACAGAGGCTGAGTATATTCTAGGTTGTGTGGTAGCCCAAGAAGTAGCGTGGATTTGGAAGCTCCTTGCAGGATTTTTTGGATAGTTAATGGAGCCTACTATCATTCATTATGATAATCAAAGTTGTGTGAAACTTTCTATCAATATTGTATTTCCTGAAAAAACTAAACATGTTGCAAGATCAAATACCACTATATCAGAGATATGGTATTGAGGAAAGTGATCCAGTTGAAGTATACCAGAACTAATGAGTAGATGATAGACATTATCACCAAGCCTCTCTCTAGAATAAAGTTTTTGTACTTTCGAGACAGGCTTGGTATGGTGGAGAATGAAAGACTACCTAAGAAGGAGTCTCAGTATCAGTGATCTTCTTTAATGTATTTCTCTCTATGAGAGGGATTTGAGGTGCAAGCCCTTGTTAATGCATTTCTCTTTGAGAGAGATTTGAGGTGAAAGCCCTTGTTTCCACCCTCTGGGAGTAGCCATGGTGGATGTCATGTGTGTGAGTCCATGACAACATCACGTGAGAGAGTCCATGATGATTTTCTTGTACTTGTGTTTTTCACCCTCTGGGAGTAGCCATGGTGAATGTCACGATGGGGTGATGACATCACGTTGAGTGATGAGAACTTGTACACATTTACCATAAATTGGAGTAGCCATGATGGTTGATATCATGATGAGGTGATATGTTTCCTTTCCACACATGGGAGTAGCCATTGTGGTTGACATCACGATGAGGTGATATGTCTTATACAACTAGAAGTATCTTCCCTAGCTAAGAGGGAGTATTGATGTTAGAAACAAAATCGGGCTTCTACTTCTAGCCTGCGAATGAAGGTAATTTAAATTATAGCCTATTAGCTATTTGAATTGCAAGTCATATCTTTATGAAGAGGCACGTTTTATATTAAATTATATTTAATTATTATGAAGGCATGAAATCATGAAAATATGCAATCTTTACTGAGGCCAACCTCATGCATTTTGTGGATGTGATTTTATGAAGGGTCACATTCTTTTGATGGATGAATTTATCTTATAAGTTGTGATCTTTGGTGAACGATGACATGAAGCCTTGAAGGGTCACATCCTCTCCTTCATCTTGTATATATATTCGATGGTTGTATCTAATTCATTCATTCAGTTTATTATTCATATGGTTTGATATTGTCAAGTGTGAATAAGGAGAAGAAGTGCAAATCGATATAATTGAAGGAGGTCAAATTGTTATCAAAAAGTTGCATGTTATTGATACTATGTTAACATCAGTTTGTGGTGTTCATTCTTGGCCTTCCTATCGACCTCTTTATAAAGGATACATTTTGTTGAAACTCAATATATAAGTGATATATTGTTGTTGGGTTTTTCTCCCTCAAGTGGAGGGTTTTCCCAAGGTATTTATTGTATTATTGTGTCTGATTTTGAATTAAATTTTGTCTATCTGATCTGATCATAAAACTAACAGCCTCTTGCAAATTTTTGAGGGAATCATCATTAAGCTTTGTCCCCTTTTGGTGTGTTTCTAGAATTTATTTTCTTCCAGATGCATCCAGTGCATCCCCTAACACTAGTTTGTGAATGGGAGAAATATTTTCCAAGTCGACGCTACCTTGAACCATGGGGAGTTGTAGAGGTTGCAGAGGAATTACCAGCTAGAACCTTATTTGCTTAGATAACAAGCCTTTTAATACATCATTTTCAGACAAGGATTCTCTGTAGGACCTTTGCAAATCCACAATCTACATTTGATCTTCTTCATTCTTCCTAGAAGATTCCCCATTTCTTTCTTCTTCCTCTACTTCTTTTTCATGTTTGTTTCCTTCCTCTTTTTCATCTTTGTTTCCTTCTTCTTCATTCCTTTAACCTTCATCTTTATCTTTTTCTTCTTTAGCATGCTTCGGAGGGACACCATCAAGCTTCTTTGGTTTAGCTTCTTCCTCATTTTGTTTCTCTATCTTTGGAGGATCATTTGTAACACCCATTTCCAGAAGGATATCTGTATCACTTGTTCCTTGAGGAATATTTCCCTTTACCTCTGTAGAATCCTCTTCTCCTGATTTAGGTGTAGAATTGGATGGGAGTGCACCATTCACATACCATATTTCTTAGCCATGCCCCTAATGGCTTCTATAATTTCTTTCTTTATTTTCTCTATCTTCCTTTTATCTTTTGTCATCAAAGTATTTACCCTTTTCTTCATCCAAAACATATTTGAGCATACCTTCTTCAGGGTTCCCATATCATTTGGGTTAAAAGAGGATTAAATTTTCTCAAATGCCTAATTTCTTATCTTTTCTTCCAACTAAACAACCTCTAGTCTTCTTTTCATTAGGGCATCCCAAAATTTCTCAAGTACATTAGACTTAACATATTCCCAACTAGCTTTCAAAGTAATAACATACTGGATAATAGCCAAAATCAATGTTTTTCTATCCTCTCTACTGACTTGAGTATACATTTTTGTAGTAGGCTCTACAAAATATCTTCAAAATGTACTAAGCTATTAACCAATGCCTCTAATTTGAGAGGGGAACCAGGTCTTACCGGTGAGGTTTTTTTTTCATCCTAGTCCAAAGATTCCTCTTCTGACACATTTTCCTTCTTCAAGACTAATTTGATGTGCACATGAACACAAAAAGCCTATTCTTCATCTTCATTAGAGGATGATACATAATGAAATATTTTAGTACCAACACTTGCTTCTTGTGAAGCACCTTCACTAGAGGGCATGTTCCCTTTCTCCTTTCCTATCAATTTCCCTTCAAGTTCTTCCTCTTCTTCTTGCTCTTCAGTGATACTAAGGTTTTTCTCCCTTGTTTCCTTTTCCTTCTTACCTCTCTTGAATGGTGCCACCAGAGTATTCTCTTTCCTTTTTCTAAATATTGTTGTACATTTAGAAGGAGCTAGGCCTTTTACTTTACCAAAAGCACTGGGCTCTACCTTAACTAATGCAAGAGTTGTGGTTGGTTTTGAAGGAGTGGTCCTGCCAGATCTCCTTAGTCTTGATGATTCTCTAGTCATCTGCTCTCCCATGGCTCTTCCTTGTGCAATCTGTTTAGCAGTGAATCCAACCTTTCTAATAATTTAATCTACATTCTTTCTTATCACAGGCCTCCTATGCTCCATGCAAACTTCGATAGATTTTTCTTCATATGTGCCTAGGGTGATCCCATAATATTGGCTTAAATTTTTTGGCCAAACTAGACACTGAATTGAATTTTTCTAACTAAATCTTTACTTTTGGGCACCTATAGTGGCTAAACTGTGAGGACTTTGAAGATGATACAAATTAGTGATTTGTGACATTTTGTCTCTAGATTCTAAATATGTTTTTTTCAAAAAAAATGGAATTAGATTGTACTTCTTTTTTCGTCTCCTTCGAAAACTATTTTTTTAACAAACACCATTTTTAAGGAGTGATGCTCATCATATACAACATAACTTTTTCCATGAAGAATAAAATTCTATATTTTTCAAATTTATATTTTTAACTACAATATCTAGCTCTCTCATTTGGTTTCATAGTGTTTTATTGAATATTTTTTCATTAATCAAGTTTCAAAGCTAGACCAATTACAATTCAGACATAGGTGAATTGTATACAACATAACCATTTTGTATGTATCGAAATTCAATTTTATTTTTTTGTTGAATAAATAAATTCAATATCTAGTGCACTGATTTTTTTTTTGATAATCTACTATTTTTCCACATGTGCAAAAGAGAGCTTGATTTTTTGGTGAAAAACCTACATTCACAAGAAATAAAAAATAAAGATAATAATAAAATTACGTTTATTTAAAATTATACTTTTTGGGAAGCTTACAATAAGGAATATATACTTACAAAAATAAATTTTAAATGAATTAGTTTGATCCCCACAAAGGTAAATCAAAAGTCTTGGGTATGTGTAGGATCATCATGGAAAAAACAAGCCCTTAAGTGGCGAAAAATTTAGAAAAATCAGAGTTAGGCAACTTGATGTAAAAATTTGAATAAGTTATCTATATTATTTTTAAAATATGTAAGAATAGAATATGTAGTAAATTGAATGTAGTTTCTTTTTTTTTTTTTTTTTATACTGCAGGAATCGGGTAGCACGACCCCCTATAAACTGTGCGCTGGTAAACTTTTAGCGTGGCCGGGCAGCTAAGCCGCCCTCCGTGCCACGGGGAGACTAGAACTCGTGACCAGCCGAGGCATAATGGAATTACTTAGCCAACCAAGCTAGGGCCCCCACCCAAATTGAATGTAGTTTCTAAAATACTAGGTTTATTTTAAAAAAACAAAATCTATTTGGTAAAAAATTGAAATTTCAATGCAATAATACTTAAATTTCAGGGACAAAAATAAGTAGGTGTCTTTCTAACCACCCTAACCATAATAAAATGATAATATTTTTTTATAAGACTTTTGATATAGCTAGAGGGCTCATGTCCCGATGTGATGCATCTTTTTTTGTAATTTTTTTCAAGTAAATAATTAATTATGATTTTTTATTACAACCTTTAAATAATATAAAAACTTGTATGTCTGACCACCTTAACTTGGTCAAAACTTCATGAAATTCAGTATTTTTCTTTTAATCCTATAGTATGTGAAGCATGTTTCGGCTTCAAAAAATGTGATACCATTTGAAAGCTATATATTTTTTTCAATCATCTTATCAAACAGGACTTTAGTCATAATTCAAATAGAAAATGAATAATAATTATTTATTAAATTCAAAGTAAAGCATAATTTATATTGGTGGAAAGCTGAGAATATCTTTTAAAAACCATTTTCATTTCATCAATTTTGGGTAAGAAAACGTCATCAACCACATACCCTACACATACCCATCATATCGCCACTTTTTAGCCCATCATGATCCTACACATACCCTACTTTTTAATTAGCATTTTGATAGGTGTAAAGGAGACTTTGTTATAAGCATGGTTTAAAACTAGTGGGGTTTTATCCAAGGGGGTTTGATCTAAGGTGGTTTGATAAAACCCTCTTCAATTGGAATCCTTTAAATAGAACTTTTCAAGGCTCAAATCATTATATTTTCTTAAAAAATGTGATTTCAACAAAAAATAGGATCTCCTAGAATTGTAAACCAGTATTGTGGGATGACCCCCTACTCTAGGTTCATTGGAATTTTTTGGGATTTTCAATAAAACTTGCACATAGCCTTGTGCTTCATCCTCTATAAATTCATAACCCAATAGTTGAATCCAAACAATCTAGGGTCCAACTACCTCAATCATGCACTCATCTAAGGAGACATGAAATATGGTGTCATTCTTGTACTTTTCAACAATTTTCTTTGGAATCATTTCATGTTATTCATTTTTCTTTTTAATACAACAAAGAATGTTGTAAGAGATTTTTCTTGATTCTTCACATCACCCAAGTTGTGCATATAATAAAAAATTTGATGTACAACAAGTCTTGATGTATCCCATATTACCACATCATCTCTTCTAGGAAGTTGTCTAAGAAAGTAGAACAATAGATAAACAATTAGGGAACCAAACTTAAATGCATATTTATTTTCCCTTGTCATCTTTAGATTTTCAAAAAATTATTGCCAAATAAGTTCACACAGATCATATTCTACACCATTTGTTGCCATATCATATCTGGTGTATATAGTTGTAGCAAGCATGAAATTTTCCCTATTTTAGAAGTAGATCTTGTTACTGATCATTATAGTTGCATACTTCATAGCAAGATTGGTAATAGGTTTTTCTACAATAGCCCTTCTATCAAATGTTGCTCTAGTGAGTTCCATCACCACTTCATTTTTCACATATTTTAACACTAGTACTGGTCTGGTATCATAGAGCTTGGTAACAACCTTAATCACTTCTTTGGTTATTAGGTGAGGTATGTCTTCCCAGAAAAAATTATCATGAATTCTTCTAAGAGTAGGTTTAACATACTTGTCATTGATAGTGGAGCTAAAGTTAGGAAACCAATTCCATTGATCCAACTTCTTCGCAACAATATTTGCATACTCAAGTTTTATCAAGAAATCATCCCCTGTGAGCTCATTGTGACACATATCTATCAATTTGGTATGATTATACTCCTCATTTTTAACATGAATGTACATTATGGTGTCTTCAGTGGGAATGACACTGTGAGGAATCAATGAGAAGGTGCCTAGAGGGTCATCTTTGAATACCTTCATGGAATACTTCTTGTAGGAAGGTCTAGGTATTTCTAACACATTTACGACTACAAGGGTTTCCATCTTTTCACAAATTGAGCTCTAATGATTTCAAAAAGAAGATTCACAAAAAACTAACAACATTGAAGATTAAAATACCCTTTTCTTTTGTGAAAACCAGAACTAGGGTTTGCATAACTCACTCCCCAAATTGCATCAAGAATGCTCCAAATCTCTCTCCATTTTCTTCAAATGCACAAGGGATCAAAAAATATTGCAAATTTTCTTTATAGATCAACGAGCTTCCCTAATTTTCATTAAATGTGGTAGGAATTCAAAAATATGATAAAAACCTTCTTCATTACACTAAAAAAAACTCGAATTTTCTCTACAAATGATCATTCCTACAACTTTTCTTTAGGTTCCTTTTATAGAAGCTCAATTTATTCATTCTTTACAATATATCTTCATGCCAAACTCTGACATACTAGATATCTAGGGGGTTGAATTATTTTTTGTTAATGCTCTCCCTAAGACCATGTTGGGTCTAACTGCCAAAGGAATTGTCTGCACTAGATGAGGGCACAAACACATTTGATATTACTAGCTTTTCTTTCTTCTTCCATATCTTGTTCATTTCTTGCTTAACCTCATTCTTGTCAATTATCTTTACTCGTTCAGTCTTCTTTACCAAATCAGATTTCTTTATCCTTTACTTCGGCATACTCTTGAAATGTGTCCAGGTTTGTTGCAATTGTAGCAACACAATATTTTTTTGCTTTGTTTGACCTAATTTGAGCCTTGATCTACATTTATTTTCTTTGTGTCCAAACTTATTACATGCATACTAGTAGCCAACAAAAGATTGATTCATTCTTCCTCCATGAAGATAATTCATCATTTGAATTTTGCATTCATTGCCTCTAAGTCCAACTTTCTTGCATGCAAAAAATTTTTTGGAGAAGGATCTAACATATTGGTTTATTCTACTTCTACACCTTTTTTACCTTGTGACCAAATTTATTGCATGAAAAACAAACACCATTGAAAGATGGGTACCTTTGAGCATTTGGTTGTCTGATAGGCGGTCTTCTAGAAAAGCTTCTTGGATTTCTTGTATGTTTTCCTTTATCCTGAGTCTTCTGATTGTCCACTATATTGGGGGTCTGCATAGCCTTTGATATTTCACCTAATTCCATTCCCAAACCACCTTTTTCTTTAGTTGGTTTTTGTCCTGCAATCAACTCATCAAGCTTGGTGGAGCTTGTTTTGAACTTATCTTCACAGAGTATTACTTTTTCTAGATCTACTTTCAAGTTTACCACTTCTTGTTCAAGCCTTGATAATTCATCAGCCTTGCTTTGCACCACTACATTTAAACAATCTTCAATTCTCTTATTTTCCTGCACTTGCACCTTCAATCTAGTGATATCTTCATTTGCTTTTTTTAATTGCTCAGTTACTTCTCTATGTCCTTATTTGAATTTGTTCAATTGATCTTTCAATTTCTTGATGTATTCATTTTCCTCATCAAAATTTTATTTTAGATCTTCGTTTTCAATTTTAGCCTTGTCAAGATCTTCAAGGGCTATCTAAAGTTTTTCTCTATCATCCATTTGTTCAATCTTCAAAATTTTCCCCAAGCTGTTAGGCTTATTTAAAGGAACCAAACTCTGATACCAATTGTTGAATACCTAAGATACTAAGAGGGGGAGGTGAATCAATATCTTCTTAAACTTATTAAACAAATACCATCCAAATACTCCAATGCATGGACCAATAAAAAATGAGCAAGAAAATTAGTAGAACATAAGAACACACAACACATGAACACTAAGATTTTTATGTGGAAAACCCAAAATGGGAAAAACCATGGTGAGGATTAGTTCGCAATTTAATATAACCGGTTATAAGATTTTACAAAGGGTGGCTAACTGATAGGAAATATTGTCCAAAATGGGAGGCTCATTTCCTACAAAGATACAATATAGAAATGTCTTATAGCTAGAAAAATGAATTGATAAAGTTACACTCAACAAGTGCTTATTCAGTTCCTTTGATGCTTAGTAAACTAACTTTACACACTTCATCATATTCACATACTTGTCTATCTTCTCTATTTCTTTCAATCTCAAAAAATATCCAATATATATCAGACTCATCTGCAAGCATCAATTAGGCCGGCCTAATTAGATATAACCCTTATACATCAAAAATGTTAACTATTGGCTTCAAGCTTGTACAAAACTTTTCCAAAAACAATTCAAGCATGTAGTATGCTACAACATGTGTTGGTATGGACCTAAGAAAGGTCACAAATACATCCAAAACATAAAATTAATTCATTATAACATCAACTATTGATTAGGTTGGTCAGGGATAGACCTAATAACAAAATACAACAAAAAATAATGCCAAATCTTCATGTGAGCACATGTACACATGGAATTTTGAATATACAACCAAGAACAACCAAGAAACATCTCCAAAAACTGCAGGTTATGATATTCATCAGTGGAGGATTGTCGACCAAAATACCATAGCATAATGACTATCATATCAGTTCATAATATTAGATAAAGCATGAACTTAAGGTGATGCAATTGCAACTCATATAACATGGTGACATCAATGACAACACAAAATTTTCATAATGAGATTTTCTTCTCCGTTCTTCCAACAAAAAGACCTTAGTGCAGCTAGACACATTCTTGGGATGGAAATTAAAAGAGATAGAGTGAATAGAAAGCTATGGCTTGGCCAAAGTAAGTATGTCAATTCAATTTTATAGAGATTTAACATGTAGGATTGTAGACCATTGTGTTTTCCCCTTTTTGTTGGAACAAAATTATCTATTTTAGATTGTCCAACATGTCCATTAGAGATGCAAGACGTGAGTAGAGTACCTTATCAGAGTGTAGTTGGAAGTTTGATGTATGCTATGGTTTGCACTAGACCATACATTTCCCAAGAAGTGGGAGTTCTTTACAGATATATGTCTAATCCTAGTAGAGTTCATTGGGATGTAGTTAAAAGGGTCTTCAAATATTTGCATGGTACCTCAGATTATTCCTTATGTTATCATAGTAATGTGACTAAAGATGATATTTCCCTTGATATTCATGGTAATGTGGATTCAAACTGAGTAAGTGATATTGATAGGAGGCGATCCACTAATGCCTATGTGTTTACTTTATTTGGTGGTGCAATCAGCTGAATGAGTAATTGATAGATTGTAGTTGCTTTTTACACTATTGAAGGAGAGTTTATGGAAGCTACTCATGCTTATAATAATCCATTTGGCTAAAGAGACTATGTTCAAATATTGGAATAAAAAAATGCACAATGACAATTTATTATGATAGTCAGAGTGTGATATGTCAAGCCAAGAACTTGACATTTCATGCTAGGACCAAGCACATTGATGTACAATATCATTTTGTTTGAGATATGTTCGATGATGGTAGGGTGAAGTTGGTTAAGGTAGAGACTTTGATGAATGTTGTTGATTCTTCAACTAAGCTTGTGAGCACAAGAAGTTCAAATGGTGTTTAGAGATTATGGGCCTTTTGGCCCCTAGTAATTAAGATACAATATTTACTCCCTCCCATTGCTCTTGGTTATATATATATATATATATATATTCTAGCTACATCGATAGGTGTAATATATAATGGTATCAAGGGGGAGGAGTGGGATGCGTGTAAACATTTTTTTGTTAAATTTCCAAGGAACTACTAAAATGGCCAACATACATTAGATAAATGATACATTGTAAATCTAGACCGTCAATTATTAGGTTTTAGATCTAATGGTGGATATTTGGTTGGCCTAGTTTGTCCTAGAATGCAATCATATTTTATGAGGGTGTTGTATTTCAGCTACAACAGAGAGATGGTGATGTATTCTAAGAGTCTAATAATAGTCATGTTGTCTCTTGAGCTATGGTGGTGATACTCCTGTGAGAAGCTTGCTTTGCAAGTATATTGCAACCTTTTTGATTTATTGAATAATATATTGGGCAGCTTTTAGAGTGTGGGGTTTTTCTCCCAAAAGGGTTTTTCCCAAATAAATCACTGTGTTGTGGTATGCATGATATTTATGTTTATTTCTATTTAAGTTTCTATAACTGTTAAATATCTATACAAATTTTTGCATTATTCTCCTCTCAAGATTATTGTAGGAAGTTGTTTCGCTACCTTAGCTTCCTTACAGTATCAAGAGAAGAAAAATTATGATTGTCATGATTTTCGATGCTTGCATCCTCTTGTATAAAAGCTTTAGTGGATGATATAGTTGAGATTAAATTGTCAAAGGCTTCATCTAACATGTCAAACTCATCTCTACTAAAGGGTTTGAATGATATGCTTTCTCCAAGGTTAACCATTTTTTGTTTGTTTCTTTTGATGTTTTCAATTTTTGTTTTTGTTTTCTAGTGAATGTCAAATGTAATCTAATCTTATGAAACTATGAACTAATGCTAGAAATGAAATAAAAGTGCAATAATATAATTCTATCAACAATTGAAATAGGTACTTGAAATGAAAATAATTTAAGCTAAATCTAATGAAATGAATAAAATAGAAAATTAGCAAACTGAAATAAAGATCTGATAACAATAAACTAAAACATAGAAATGAATTATTTAATGCTATAAAATGCGCATTCAGGTCTGATACAGGACTAAATCACCCAAAGGGGCATATGAGTCCCAATTATGGTTTTTTGAAGGTTTAGATACTAAAAACACATAACAAAAAATTCCCAAAAATCTAGAAAATCCACTTGTCCACGGTCTAAATTTCCTAGAGGGGTAAATGAGTCCTAGATTAGGGTTTTGACACTAAATTCAACAAATTCTAAGTGAACATTAAGGATTTTAGTTTTTATGTTGTCTTGACTATATGTAATTATAGATTTTCAATGAAAATAAATGATTAAGATGCAAAAATACAACCTTAATGCACTTTCACTAATGCAAGATTTAGAAGCCCTAAATGCAAATTAACTAATGCAAGATCTAATGAAAAGCTAATGTAAGCTATATCTAGTAGTAGAATGCACTCCATATCAAAAATAAGGTGTCCAAAGGCTAGGTTCACCAAAATGAGCCTAATGAAATAGGGTGCTCCACCTTTTAGGAGATGGAACAAATAAGGGAGGGTCCCTCCTATTTCACTCTAGTTCATTAAAGGAAACCAAGATCCCTCAACCAATTGAGTTGATTGAGGAATGGACTAGGGTTAGGATGGTTTCCTTGGGTGTGATTAAAAGAAAAAGGGGGGTTCACCACTAATCAAGGCTTAGAAAGAAGGAAATGCAAATGGTATGCAAATCTAGCTATATGACCTATAAAATGTAATTTAAAAGTATGTAATCAAATTGATAAATAGAATAAAGTAGAGAAGTACTTAGAGAAATGAAGATGACTAAGCAAGGCCTGAGAAACCCTAAAAATTGCTACTTTTAAGGTGTAATAGGAATCATATGCCATACTATGCAATTTAGTCCTAGTATAGGGTTCCGAGGAAAGGTCTAGGATCTCTTGATGACTATTTTGGATTTGCTAAAGACTAGAAAAAATGGTGTACTAAGACTCATATGCCCAGACTCTTGCAAAGTGTCCCAGTTTTTGGAGTAGAATCTCGAGCTGAAACTTTGTGAGGCTCTGATGATGGATTCAATAAGCACTTTCCCACTAGTTTCATGAAAATAGGCTAGATATTTTGCTCTAGATCTAAGTTTCTATGAACTTCTTGACAACTTTTTATGAAAAAAATTGCAACTTTGCAACTTTACAATCTTGGTATTTTTGAAGGCTTCACATCCACTTTTTCTTCAACCTATAAACTTGCAATCACACAAAGAGAGGGGGAAAAAATGTTTTTATGTTATGGAATGAGGGTTTTCCTTGGTCAAACCCCTTTTTGGTAATCAAACCCTCATGAGAAATGAAACATGAGACATAAGATGAAACAATAGAACCTTGTTTGAAACCTTGTAGATCTGCAAACAAGCATGAAGTGGCCTCAATGGATGTAGATCTTGATCATGATTCTTGATGAAAGATAATTCCTTTGAATACTTGAATTGATCTTGAACAATACATCGCAACATTATCTCAAAACCACATGTATGATGCACTAAATATTTGACATGATGTTTGAATCTTGAATGTTGCTCCAAATACTTGATGATTTTCTCTTAAATGTCTTCTTGAATACTCTACAATTCTCTTGTGAAATCTTAGGATGCTTGTCTCAAAATTTCTAGGTGAAACTAGGTGAAATAGTCTTATATTTATACTTTTTAATTTTATTTTTTTTGAAATTATGACACTACAAGCTGACATCAGATCTAGGATAGTAAAATACTGCCAAAAGTTTAATTTAAATTAGGTCCTAGTTAAAGTAGGACTCATATGCCACCTTGGGTGTATGATTCCTAGTGTCTTAAACACAAGACACAAAATCCAAAAATTATCTTACATTTAATGTGAAATTTGAAATCAGGTCCCAAGACCTAGGTGGGACTCATATGCCCAAGGTGGTGTATGAGTCCTAGATCACCAAATCTGGAACACATAAACTCAAACATTGAATTATGATTGGTTATTTGATAAGTGTCAGGATTATCCATAGAAAGATGCAATTAATAAGGCTAGTGGATGTAAAATAGGAAGAAATAAGGCATGAATAACCCTAGTTAATTAATAAATCCCTAGATTAATGTGAAAGTGTAAAGATACACTTTACAACACCCTAAATAAGGCACAATCAAGTCCATTTAGTTTAAAAGGTCCCTAAACTTAATGTGAATTTTAAAAACACATTACAACACTAAATCAAGGCAACATTAGGCACAATTTAATATTAATCATTCCCAAATTAAGTGTGAAAAAGGGACACTTTTTCCTACACTAGAATTATAAACTATTTATCCATTTATATTTTGTCCTTTTAGATTTTAATTTTTCCATATACCATATTCCCCATTTTATGCAACATATAGTTCCAAAAAAATGTTAAAGCTAGAGAAATATTAGCAAGGTTGTCCTTAGCTACATCATGCTTGGTGAGGACCACATTTAATTTCCTTGTTGCTTAAGCACCATAGTATTTCTCAATCAATTTCTTCCTCTATTAGTAATACCAACCTCAATAAACACACTCCAAGAACATATATTTTTCCTTTCATGAAAAATTCACCCTAATCACCTAGTCAATCTCTTCAAACCTTTTTATGGCCAACTTTAATGTTATCCTCTTGACCTGCAACACTAATCCCCAATCACCTTGTAATGCTAGAATAGAAATAATTCACTAAATCACCTGATGGATGTAAGTTAACATTCTCACAATGTCCTACCATCACTCTTCAAAGACCTACTACATTACATTCAAAATGTAAAATTCAAATGCATTAAATTTTTCTATGATGCATACAAAAATATTAAACTCTCCTCACTTTCAACAAAACCAAATACTTTCTATCTATTATTAACAATACCCAAACTGTCTACAACCATTTTTTCCTAGTTTGACATATGGATAATGTTATAAACAAATTTTGCTTCAAATAAACCACCAAAAACTTGGGAACATCTAGTGTACCAAATAACCTAGATTTTCCTATCTATTTCCCTATAAGATATGAGAAAATGAATATACTAAATCAAAATTGACTAAATGCCTCATATTTTTATTGATTATGAACCCTTTTATCAAAGTAGAAAATTGAATAGAATATCAAATCATGGAAAGATCGGACCTCTGGTAATACTAGAACTTAGGTCTTCTTATTTTGTTGTCAATTTTTTATCCTCCTCATCTGATGCAGGAGCATCTTGGCTACATCATGTTTCTACCATGAAAATTATTGAAATTTGGTCAAACTTGGTGTATTTACCTTTTAATAAGGTTATTTTTCTCATGAATAGGTCATTAGGAGTGTTAAAGGTTCAATTTTTGTGTTCATTTTGGAAAATGTGAAAAGTAGTCCAAAAAAGATGTAAAAACTTGTACAATTGCATAAAGCAACATTAGGAAGGTGAAGCGTCAAGTGGGTCTAAATGATGGGAAGTAGTTAGAAATCAGTTGGAATGTGACAATCCATGTGTAATGCCTTTAAATAGGCCTTGTAACCATTTTTTAACTCGTGGGTGATTGAAGTTTGTGTTTGAATAAAAGAAATCACAATTTTCTTCCATTTTCTCACAACAGTTTGTTGTTCTCATGTTTTGTATGACCCTATATGGGAAAGAGATCGTCTCCTATTGATTTCATGAGTAAGTAGGATAAATAAACTTCCATCATAATTTTGTCTCATGCAAATTGGTGGAATTTAATAAAAGATATTGTAATTTTTCTGTAAATTGCCAAAACCTTGAATAAGGGTAAACAATGTATAAGAAAGTTGAGTTTCTCATATATTCACTGTTGAAATCTCCTAAAAGTTTGTGGAAATATTTTTTGAAGATTATAATAAATGATCTCAAAGCTACATAGTGTAAGGATGAGGTTTAGAGTAGTTACTACAAAGCCCTAGGTCTGAAAATATGTAATAGACTAGTAAAAAAAATGGTTTTTAGTGAAGTTTTGTGAGTTTTGAATATTGTTTTTGAGTCCTTCATAATTTGTATTGATTTAAAGGGTGATATGGTATATTTTTAGTTTTTTCAAGTCAGGGTTTGATGGATTTTAAAGTTTGAAGTTGTTGTTTTAATGACTGTCCTATTGACATGGTTTGGTAAATAGTCCTATTTTGGGCAGTGTTTGCAAAGTCAGTGATCATCTATCTTCAAGGGCCATGAAAATAATTTGAATAGGGTTTGGTTGAGGATTTTTTCAAGTTTTTGAATCAATTTAAGAAACATGAGAGTTCTTTATTGTTGTATGACAAATTGTATGATCTCAAAAAAGGCTATTTTAGGCCTGTTAGGCAGTCACTTTGAAAGTTCTTACTTTCAAGATATCTAAGTTAGGAATGAGTTTGGGTCAGTCATTTTTTTGTTTCCTAAGGTGTTGAGAAGGTTCACTAAGAACTTTTAAGCCTGGTTATCTATTTGGGTGTTTTGAAGCAAGGATTTGTAAAGGGAAAGTGAGTCCTAATTGAAAGGACAAGCAAAGTTTGGTTGAGGTCAGTCAATTGGATATTGTTTGAGTGAGTTTGAATCCTATATCATTGCAACATCATCTAGACTTAAATTTACCAAAAAATATTAATATACAAGATGATAAGTCCATGTCCATGTTTTGAACCATTATTTTGAAGGAACACAATTTTGTTAGGTACATAGTTTCACATTGGTTTAAAAAGGTGGGTTGATCTCATTCCAAGTTTGAAGTTTCAATAATTTGAACATACATCACAAGGTTTTACAAAATAAATTTTTAAATTGAAGTTGACTATAAGGGTGTGTATCAACAGTACAAATGTATTCTATAATTGTTTTAATTAAATCTACAGCTCCCACTTATAATTATCTATATATATACTTCTTGCTTATATATGATTGGTTAGGGTATGTGTAGGATCATGATGGGCCAAAAAGTGGCGATATGCATGTGATATGATGGCCCATGTGGCTCACGATTTTTTTTACCCAAAATTGATGAAATAAAAAGGGTTTTAAAGGAGATTATCAGATTTTCACCAATATAAATTATGATTTACTTTGAATTTAATAAATAATTATTATTCATTTTCTATTTGACTTATCACTAAAGTCCTGATTGATAGGTTGATTGAAAAAAATCTATATCTTTGAAACGATATTACATTTTTTGAATCTAAAACATGTGTCACATTCTATGTTTCACATAATATAGGATTAAAAAAAAATGAATTTCATGAAGCTTTGACCAAGTTAAGGTGGTCAAACATATGAGTTTTTATATTTTTAAAAGGTTGTAATAAAAAATTCATAATTAATTATTTACTTGGAAAAAAATTACAAAAAAATATGCATCACATCGAGACATGAGTCCTCTACTTATATCTAAAATATTATAAAAAAATATTGTCATTTTATTGTGGTTAGGGTGGTTAGACAGACACCTACTTCTTATTTTTTCCCTTTAAGTACTACTACATTGAAATTTCAAACTTTCACCAAATAGAATTTAAAAAATAAAAATAAACCTAGTAGTTTAGAAACTACATTCAATTTGCTATAGATTCTACTCTTATTTTTGAAATAATATAGATAACTTATTCAAATTTTTATGTCAAGTTGCATAACTCTAATTTTTCTTAATTTTTTGCCACTTAAGGGCATGTTTTTTCGATGATGATCCTGCACATACCCGTTATTATTTTTCACTTTACGAAGTTAATATATTTGCACACATTTTACAACATGAGGGTAATATATTTGCATACTTTACAACTAGCTGACACAAAATAAAAAAATTAAGAGGGGAAAAATGGTAACTAATATTAACATATAAATATACATAAATAAGATGATTAAGTGAAAATATATAGTAATCAAAAGAATAGTTTTGAAGCTTAACAAGTTAAACCAAAGTGGTGGAGCTATGAACGTACCCCCTTTGAACATCTAAAAATTCAACAAAAAAGAGCATCAACATGTCCAACAAGTGTTTAGAAACAACAATGTAA
The DNA here is from genome assembly GCA_007258455.2 of Sequoia sempervirens. Lineage (NCBI taxonomy): Eukaryota > Viridiplantae > Streptophyta > Pinopsida > Cupressales > Cupressaceae > Sequoia > Sequoia sempervirens. The sequence goes on along the minus strand of VDFB02058242.1, from coordinate 316,880,788 downwards.
AGTAGAAATAAGATAGAGATAAATTTGAATTAAAATAAAGAAAGTATAGAAAAGTATTTATAAGACTCTTCACCAAATTATTTATATATGAAATAGCCATGCGAAGGTAGCAAAGACAACACTAATATTTCTAGGGATGCATACAAAGGTGGCAAGGAGTATTTAACTGCTTTGGATGCAAACTAAAGCACTCAACCTCTGTAGTCAAGTCTAAGTAAATAAAAAATTAACTATGTTCCTTTTTCAAGATCAAGTTAAATATATTTGATTAGGTGGTCACCATTCACATTATTTCCTTCTTAAATGAGCTTAAGGGCCAACTTCTAACATCCATTCAAGGCCACCATTTTGTCCATCTTAACTTATTTTTAAAAAGTTTTGACAAGTTTGAATTCATGAGCAACATAAAACACTATAGTAGTTATTTATAGTAGTATTTCTTGTATAATCATAATTAATTTTTTATAGAAAATTACATATATTTTATAAAGTGCATGTATTATATATTATAACAAAATTATTGAATATAAAATGGTATAATATAATTAATGTATAGTATTGTTTAAAATAATACACATTAAATTATATATAGTTCATATGTATAATAAAATAACTTGAAGAATTATATATATGTTATTTTATACTATATATAATAATATAGATTGTTAATAATTAGTAAAAATGTAATATAATAGATCATACTATGTTATATGTGATAATGTATAAAATTATATAATAATTTATATATAAGTATTTATAATATAAACTATTTTATTTAAATAACTCTAAGTATGTATTTTATAAGTATGTTTTTGATTAAAAAGGAGGGAAGGGCCCTAATCTCATTTATAGAAAAAATACATAAAACAAAAAAAATAGAGAGAAACAACTCAATCACCAAAGCTTGAACCCAAAAACTTTTCCCCCAAAGGCTTGTCAAGTGAAACAAGGTTTGAATCTTTTAGATAGTGAAATGATTGGGAAATATGGTGCTCCAATATTTTGGGAAGATGGAACTAAGGTTTATGACCTAGACCTATTTCATGCAAGTTTCATTCAAGAAAACCTTAGAGATCTCAACCCAAGCATGAAGTGAGGGAAAGAGATCTTACAATAAGGTATCCTAGGGTGTGATTAAGGACTGAAAGGGGATTCACCACCAAGCTAGGGCTTGGAAAGACAAGTAACATGCAAAACCTAATGATGTGCAAGAATTGAGTAAATGACCTAGAAATGAATGTAAATCAAAATAGTAAATTGGAAAAGTAAAAAGGTCTATTTGGAAACTTGTAGAAGCTCAGAACAAGGCCTGAATTGCTAAAAGTAGTAAATTTAATGCACACTGGGACTCATATGCCAGGTTGGGTGATTTAGTCCTATATTAGGGTTTTTGGGTAGGAATAAAAATCTAGTAGTGACAAGTCTAGAACTCCTAACATCTGGAAAAATCCTTGTACTAGGACTAATATGCCAGAAGTGGTGTATCAGTCCTACTCAAATTTTTTAGAAATTCAAGATCTAAATATGCTCTCTTATCTCTGTTCTTTCTCAACCTGATTTTCAGATCTAAAATGCTAAATTCTACTCTATAGATTCCTTTCAATGATCTTGTAAACAAGGTGACAACTTTGAAATCTTTACAAATTTGACAACTTCTTTCCAATCTCTCTCTTCAATGTATCTTCAACCTAGATTTGCAAATCACATAATAAAGAGAGGGAAAAATGTTGTTTTTAAGTAGAAAGGGGTTTGCCTTGGTCAAACCCAATTTTGGTAATCAAACCTTGAAATTCTATGAAATAGAATGGAGGAATGGTGAATGAATAAAAAGGAAATATTACAACTCACAAAACCCTTGAATAAGATGCTATAAACATGTGTGAAATGGCTAGCAAGAATGTGGAACTTGAATCTTGCTTGAATGCTATGGATCTTGAATTGAATGGTTGCTTGAATCATGGAACCCTACATCACAAATGTTAGCTCAAAAACAAACATGATGCTTGATACTTGAATAATGCTCCAAAATGCTTAATAATCAGCTCTTGGAGGCTCTTGAATGTTCTTATAGACTCTTGAATGCTCTTGTGAACTCAAATTTGCTACATGCATGAATATTTAAGTTGCTAGGAGAAAAATGAGTGAAATAACCTTGTATTTATGCTTGTTTATGCCAAATTTCTTGAAATTACAACGCTACAAACTGACATTAAATTTAGGAGGATAAAACCCACCAATAATTTGAATTTAATTTAGGTCTAATCTAAATGAGACTCATATGCCAGTTGTGGTGTATGAGTCACATTAGGCTAAGCTTGGGACACATTTTTCAAGAAAGGCTTAGATTAGTGTAAAATCCAGATTGGGGCCTCAAAACTTAGGTGGGATCCATACACCCAAGGTGGTGTATGAGTCCTAGATCACTAGATCTAGGACATACAATCCAAAAACACATCAATTATGATTGGTTATTGGTGAATTCCAAGATTAATCTTGGAAAGATGCATAATTAAGGCTTGTAGATGCAAAATAAGGCCAAATAAGGCATAGAGAAGCCCTATTTATTAATAAACCACTAGATTAGTGTGAAAGTGTAAAGTTACACTTTACAACACCCTAAATAAGGCACAACTAGGTTCATTTAGTTTACAACAGCCCAAGACTTAATGTGAATGTGTTAAACACATTACAACACTAAATCAAGGCAACATTAGACTCAAATTAATAGGGAGGACCCAAACAAGTGTGAAAATGTAGAGGGATACATTTTTCATCACTATAGAAAAAGCTAACAGGTGGAGCAACAAGAAGTTTAGTTGGAACATCCAAAACCAAGACCAAAGTAATCACAAATGTGGTAGAGACATCATTTTCTAGAATGGGAGCAATAAGGGTCTTAGGGGAGGCAACACACACAACAATAAGAGCAACTTTGTCCAAAATATGAGCAACATGATCCATAAGAGGGGCAATATTATCAACATTAGACACTTCCTTTTAAGTAAGAGGAGAAGGAGGCTCAAAATCCTCAATATCTGTGTCATAGTTCCCAAGTTTTATTGCAGTTAAATTATAATATGATAAATTGAATTATTAAGGAAATTCAATATGTTGAAAAAAAAAATTGATAACTCAAAAATTTTGAAAGAATTTGACCATCGTTGACTATGTGATCTTTTAAAGTATCTTATATTTTATCATGATTGAACTTTACGAATGAACTATGTAAGTGCAAGTGTGTGCAATTGCAGGATGACAAGTTGAAGGATGAGAACACAGTTGAAGTAGGATCGTTTAGCTAGATTGAATGATATGCTTATGGAATCTGGGTGCAAAAACCACAAAATGGCATGATAACTACATTTGAAATTCATATAGGAGATTATATTAATTTGAATTGAAATGATTCCATGATTGAAAAGGTAGACTTGTGGAATGAAATACATGTGAGTTCTTATTTAATTATCTATCTTGATCTCAAGTTTTGAGAATTTAAAAGAAAATGAAAGCATGACTTGGCACATAAATGAATGCATGTATTTCGAAAAGACTTATTTAAAGAATAAGAAAAACCCCTTCATTCAAAACATTATTGTTCAAAATAAAATAAAAGTTCTTTCTTATTTAAATATTGATATATGCACATAATATATATATAGCAACAATGTGTGTATATATATATTTATATACATATGTATATATGTATATACATATATATATATATATATATACATATGTATGTATATATATACATATGTATATATGTATATACATATATATATAACAACGTGTGTAAATATATATATTCCTTAAGAATCAAATTTGGAATTGAAATTATTACTACCAAATTGATAGAATTCAAATAAAATCATAAGAAAAATCTCATGAGGTCGTGGCTCGTAATCAAATTTAAGGAAAATATTCAAATTTGATGTATGGGGTAGCTAAAAATTAATGGCAATTATGACTTGAAACGACTCTTAAGTGGAATGCACGGGAAAAAGTTGAAAGTTACCATTTTGGTAACATAGCATTGGGAAAGACTGGAGAACAATTGGTTCAACGATTTCCTGAGGAAAAAGGTGAGAGAAAATCCATAAAATTAGAGGTATTTGATGGAATTAGTTTGAAAATATTTCTTTTCTAGTTAGTTAATTCATAAATAATGTATGTTTTGATATTTTTGATGATTGTTTTGAATTATAGTAATCCTATTTGATGGTCTCAATATGCCATTCTTCTTATTTAAAATTTATTACATCTTTCATTGAAGGCCATGTCAGTCATTCTTTGTTTGTACAAAATCTATGCATGTTTCTCTAATGACATGGAACTCGAATATCTTAAAACCCTATGAGTTTTATGTTATCACCATTGTTATTTTATATCTTGCATGTGTTATGCTTAGCCTTTCATGCAGCTAATAAGTGAAACTAATAGCTTATGAATAGGAATGAATTGATGCTTAAATTTTTATCGCCCCCTCTAAGGGTAGGTAGCTAAATCCTCCACCAAAATCTTATGTTATGCCATACTCTACATGAATGAATCTCTTCGGTTAGCTGCATTATATGGCTATGAGATTTGGTGCCTTTGATCTTGGATCAAAGGGTATCATTGTTGTAATTTTGTTACCTCTTCGCAGTAAGCGATGGTGGGGTTTTGTCACTCCATTATTGTAAAATGATATTATTTTTCGTTGCTGCTATGTTTTACTGTCATAGTGTTATCATTGTTTTATGTTGCCTCGTCTATAGAGGATGATGGAAGAATGACACATCATTATATCTATATGCTTACATGATTAGTATGTAAACTATTTTTCTCTATGAACAATACCCATATTGTCCCTTGGATGAGTACAACCAAGCCAAGGGTCAACATGCATGGCTTCAACCTCGACACTGTTAAATATAGAGCAATAGTCAATCGATTATTGGTCATTCCATAGAATGATAGTGGCATAATTTCTTTAAGTTAGTGAATGAGGGTTCTTAAAGCTCGAGCCATGGTAAGATTGATCCCAGTTCATGTGTAAAATATTATTGTTGTTAAAACGACCAGTATGTCATTTGAGTTTTATTACCTTGCAAGATTAGTATCATTTTCTTATTTTCTTTATATGTATATTATATACAATTGCTCTTATAATGATAGATATTTGAGTAAAAATATGAGAATGAAAGTTATGTCATTTCATATCTTTGGCCATGATTGTATTGAATAGCTAGAAGGGTCCCTAGATGAAACTTGAATAAAAAAAGCATTGGTTAACTTGGAACTAAAATTGCAAACTTTTGTAAACAACATCATTTTTTTATAAATAGCATTTTTTTTGCTACAAACAATATCATTTTGTTAGAAACAACATTTTTTTTACTTTAAACAACATTTGTTTGTTATAAACAACATTTATTTTGCTGCAAACATCATCATTTTACTATAAACATTATTACTTTTTGCTATAAACATCATCTTATTATAAACAACATTTTTTTGCTATAAACAACATTGTTTTGTCATAAACAACATTTATTTTGCTATAAACAATATTGTTTTGACAACATTTGTTTTGCTACAAACAACATCATTTTTTTATAAACAACATTTGTTTTGCTATAAACAACATCATTTTGTTATAAACAACATTTTTTTTGTTAGAAACAACATCCTTTTGTTATAAACAACATTTGTTTTGCTATAAACATTATTTTGTTATAAACAACATTTTTTTTACTGCAAACAACATCGTTTTGTTATAAACATTTGTTTTGCTAAAAATAACATTTGTTCTACTACAAACAACATTGTTATGCTACAAACAGTTTGTTTTGTTTCAAACAACATATCAGTATGTGAAAACTAAACAAATAGACCTGTTCTCTATTCATTTTATTTTTGTATTTCTGACAAACGATATGCCAATTTGTAACATCATTTTGAATGGAAGGAATTTGATGTAATAGTTTGTATTTCATAATGTATGCACAAATAAATAATTTAATTCGGCACATATATGTATATATGCACATAGAACTTCATCTATGTACATACACATACTTGTGACATACCTTCTTTTGTTACTTATCTATTTATTCTTAAATGAATACTAAATTACGTGAATGTAATCATGTGACATGTGTTTGAAATGAATGGATAAATTTATGATCAATTCGATTTGAATCATTTTTTTGATTTTTATTAGGTTGAGGAACTAAGTAGACTTAATTATTTTTCTATAGATATGTGTGTAAAGAATATTCTCTTGTTTGAATGAGAACAACACCTAAGTAGACTAGAGCAACTTAGGGTAGATGTTATTAGAAGGTAAATAGTTTTTATGGAATAACTGTGTTGTTGAAAGTTACCTTCTTAGATGGATGCCAAAATGGAGTTTAGAGAGTATGGGTTTTGATGCAGGAGCATCCAGTGGTGTAAGGGCAATCTTGCATCACCCAAAAATAGTTAAATTTTAAGTTTCTCAATTTTTAGATGTTTTTACATTTTTGGATACCCTTTTCGACATAATAAAATTCCCAATTTACGATTTTTATTTTCTATTCCCGGGTTGAAAGATATTGCAGTTTTAGTTTTCCAGATTTGCACTTGAAAATCTTCCGAGTTGGATTTGAGGCACTTAGAGCTTCTGGAATGGCCCCAAAACTTTCTAAAATTGATGTAGCAATTTCAAGCGCGTTCTTGACTTCAAGACCTTTCCAACGGTTCAAACGGTTCACGAATCGGAGCCCCGGATCAAAAGTTATGGCCCCGGGAAGTTGGTGCACTTTCTAGAAGATACAATTGCAAATGTTCTTTTGAAATTTGAACTTCAAGTTGTAATTTTTAGCGCCAAACTGCCTAAACTCAAATTTTAATGTTGTTTTGGCTCCAAACTAAAGAGGAGCTCTATTTATGGGTGGGTTTCTAATATTTTTGGGTAACTTTTTGGGGACAATCTCGCATATTGCGAAAGGGTTATTCTGTAACTTTCTGTAGCTTGTTTGTGTTGTAGAACTTGGGGATTTGAGATTCTCTGCATGTAAGAAGCTCCATTTCCTGAATAATAAAATTATTCTCTTGTTTGTGGGTTATTTTCTGTGTCTCGGGTTGTGCCCTCATCATGTTTTTTATTTATCCAAAACCTATTATTTGTTGTTGCAACTTAACTTTTATGCTTGGCCAAACCATTAGCCCATTATGTATGTATGAACTTTGTGATAACACTCTCTACCATTCCTATCATAGATCTTGCATTTTTTTAAATCATAGATGGAGATGCATGTTGATGTTTGGGCACACATGAGATTCCACTTTACAGATTATTCTCTTGTTAAACTTTTTGTGAAGGGTTGGGTATTCTTCAAGTTGGAAGAATTTTGGGGAAGCATAAGCTTCATGTTTGGGTGGTAAAGCACTTCAACCATGTTCTCATCCACCAATGGAGGCGAGTGTCAAGAGGAAACCTTGGATGTTTTCATGACTATCATGGTCTATGATGTAACCTTGATGTAAAATTTGTATATTGTATCGACTTTGTGGCCCTATGAGCCAAGTCAATGTAGATATTGTAATTGGCATTGAAATTGAACATACATACATACATACATACATACATACATACATACATACATGCATATATATATATATATATATTTGACTCATTTTAATTAGACATGTGTTGCTATGAATGAAAATAGTTGTTTAGTTATGCCTTTTTAACATTAAATATTCATAATGTCATTTGCAATAATAAAACTCAAGTAATAATTAGAATTGGTTATTAGAATCTGAAGAAAAGGAATCATCAGGGAACATGGTAAGATGTTCCTTGACGGTGTTCTTCCACCAAGAAGAGGAATAAATAGGATGACAGCCATGAGGAGAGCCATGAGCCATGTGTCCAATAGAAAAACATCTACAACGAAATGAGATTCTTTTGTAATCCATAAGTGGAGTCTAATACCAATCATTAACTTGAAGCACAACCTCACCAAATAGTGTCTAAGACAAATCAACCTCCACCAAAATCTAAACATAGGAATTGTCAATAAAGTTCTTGGAAGCCTTATCCACTTTCAACTATAAGTATGTTATTACTAATACAAATAATCTAACATTATAATTTTTAATTCTTAAGAATTAGAATTAAAAACCATTGTATTATAATTGTTAATATATTAATGTTATAATATATAATATATAATGATATGCTACTCATTCATATATATATATTTATATATATCCTTTAATGTGAGGTCGTTCCTTGCTCCAGGCCCAATGTACTATAAATTGATTAATATTTAGTTGTTTAGCATCTTAAGAGCATTGTTATGTGTCCTATGTAGGATATTAAACATAAATTGTAGTGTGAAATAAGACATGTATCTAAAGAAATGGTAGGTGATTTTGATGTACAAGGTAGTTGTTGCCATCTAGTCGAGTTTGATTAATTTATTTATTTGCTAATTTGAATCTCTTATTAATTCCGACTGCCTACATGCATCAAATTGTTGAAATATGCATTTAGAAAATGATAGGAAAAAAGCTTGTTGCTAGGAAAAAAAAAAAAAGCGTGGCTATGACAACTATTAATAAAGCCACACTCCCAAGTCATTGATTGAAACAAGAAACAATTATACAATAACAACTCATGTTTGTTTGGAGCAAAGACGGGAAAAAAATTGTTCACGTGAACGACCAATATCACTTTAATCAGGAAAAACCATCGATTTGAAATTTTAACGGATCTTCTTCAAATACAAAACACATTAGACATAGTAACACTCATTCTAAAAGTGAACCTGCTGTTTATCCTGAACAACTCAAATTGAGTGTAGCATTTGACATCATCTTTACACCGCACAATAGAGATTGGTAAGGGCCAAGGAGGGTCCATGCTCACTGACAGCTGCCTGGGGCCCTGTGAATTCTTACTTTGAATGAAAGAAGTGGTAACAACGTATGGGTCGGTGAAATGTGGCGTATGCCAGTTCCGTCCCCGTTGTCTTCTCCTCATGTCATTCCATTTTCATTTATGTTTTCACGTAACTAAAGAGTTTAATGACGAATAGAATTCTTTCCAACACATGGCATTACCAATGTTCCTCCCACTCGAGTTTGAAATGTTCTCAAAAAAATCTCATAAGCTCATTTGGCGTTTCATAGATTAACATTAAAGTCGCCAGGACTTAGCCATTCACACTAAGACACGCCACATTGAATTGTAGCCGGTCCTTCACGTTATCTTTGAGTGGTTTTAGTTCGTATTATTATGGGGCCATTTTCCATAAGTTCGAAATATTCAGAGATAAGATACCTAGATTCTTTACGTGTTTTATTAGATGAATATCAATGTTGTCACTTTGACTTTTAGTCAATCTTTTACACTATTTGAATGGTTTTTTTTTATCAAGTAATCTGAATGTCTTGAGATAAATTTCGTTTGATTTTTTTGTAGATAAACCTTAAATTTTTCACTCCTCCTTGCATTAACTATAACAGAAGTCACATTGAATTATAACTAATAATGTTCTTTGTAACCAAATATCCCTTCCACTATCCAACCCTCTCCCCTAAATGTTGGCAATGGGAGATGCGCACTGAGTTGTAGCCTGTCTTTCACATTATCTTTTTGACCAAGAAAATTAAGGTCCTTAAATCTGAATGAACTTTTCTGACATTTTCTGCAATGAGAGTTTTTTCTTTTGCTCAATCATTACCAGCAACAATGCCCCGCCCCGCTCTCGTGTTCTTTTGCTGCATTCTCACTTATGCTTCTCCACTACACTTCCCTCTCGCAAGATGGCCTAATTCTGCTTAAAATAAAAAAGGTAGATTGGAGGTACACCTATAACACCAAAGCTTTGAGTGACTGGAATGAATCTGTCCAAAATCCGTGTGCTTGGAATGGAATAACTTGTGATACATTCAACACCGTTACGAAAGTTGATCTTGCATATGCTTTTATTTCTGGCAACTTGACTTCTTCTATATGCGGCCTTCCTAATCTCAGGGTGTTGATTCTCCAATCCAATGAATTCATTGGTCCCTTCCCCCATAGCCTATTGCATTGCAACCATTTGCTGTAGCTTGATTTGTCGAACAAATTATTCTCTGGAACGCTGCCCAGTCCTATCTATGAACTGGGTGAGTTGAGAGAGTTGAACCTAGCGGGTAATGCTTTCAGCGGTGCCTGCCCCATGGTCTCTTGCATACACTACTACATAGAGGGGTGGTCTAGACAATTTTTAAGACAATTTTTGAGTAAATTGTCTTAACTTGAGACAAAAAAAAAAATTGTGTATTGTATAAGTATTGTCTTTAAGCGAGTGTCTTAAAATATTGTCTTAAAAATTGTCTCTATAAAGACAATATGAAATACAAGTATTTTTGTCTCTTTAGAGACAATAGTTGGGATTAAAGACATAGTCTCTCTAAAGACAATATGTAAAAAATGTATTAAAAAAATAAACAATTTATTTTAAATAATTTTTTAGTATGGTTTTCAACATTCAATGTTTTCAAATTCTCGTCGTCCTCCTATTGGTTGGAGTTTTTATTTTTATTTTGCCAAATGAGATGGAAAATTATGATAGAAATTATCAATGATTTTGAAGCTAAGAGCAATGAACAGTTGTCGAATACGCAAAGCATAATGTTCATAAAAAGACAAAGAAAATAATGCATCATAATCCGAATTCATAAAGTTAATGCCAATAAGTATTTTTTATTTGTAGTTTATAAAACTGTTCATACAATCATGAGCAACGCGTACATCATAACATGGTGTGAGAAAATGATTCATTTCTAAGAAAGAGAAAATGTTAATATTTTTCTAAAAGTCAGTGGAATATACTCAACTACCAACATAACTCTTTCGAGCATGGCAAGGTAGCTTGATAAAAAGTTGACTCAATTGTCTACATTGGACAATTTTGCTTCAGAGTGGGAACTTTCTTCTTCTTGCATGCTTGTGTCTAATCCTCTCAAATGATGATAACCTTTCATTGTAACAATCGACTAAATCATGTACTTTGTTATTGATGAATGATAGGATTTTCAAATCGTCTTTGAGCATAGCACAACCTTTTGAGATTTTGATACAATTTTGGAGAGTTGAATTCTTCCTTTAAGATAATCAATAGGGTGAAAGCAAAATTTTCCTACAGACAAACAATATTAGATTTAACAAGTAAATTCATTTGCATTATTCATTTAAAGAACCACAAATCCACAAGTCTCTACAAATGAACTGAAAATAATAAATCTGCAAATCAAACCCCCAAAAAAATCTAACTATATGTAGCCACTACACTATGGTCATTTGATAGCCCAAAAGTGAAAATATGTGATCCCAAAAATTTTTTACACATATTTTCTTTCATATTAACTTACTGCTCAAGCTGGGCTGCAAACTGTGCAACTTTAAGTTGGCACTGGTTAACTGTACCAGTAACTTCTTCACCTCAATAGAGCTTTGCAACTCACTCAAACTATTAAAAAGCCAATTCCAAATTTTTCTCAGCTTCATATATTTCACCGAATTCCTATAGAAAACAATATTTTGAATTTCAATAAAAATCCCTATCTAAAACAAACAAGTAAATTTACTCATAATCTGATCATCATAAAGATATTCACAAAATAACCATACAACTTCTACAATGAATGCCTTGTACATTACATCCAACCAAGAAATTTGTAGTCTTAACAACATATCAAAACATATTATCATGAGAATAAGAATCCTTACAATAGTTCAAAGTCAAACTTGACAACCTCAAAAGATTAGGTCATCCCACACATATCCCACTCAAAGTGTGTGGTGCATCCCATGTATGTAACCTGATGCAAGTCCAGGGTAAATTTGATGTAAGAAATAACCCCTTAGTCATGGAATCTAAGCTTGCAGGGTGAGAATTCAAATCCAAAAAAATTCTCTACCCACATACAAGGAATTTGTCATTTATATTCTAATTGTTTCATTAATAGGTGAATTTGAGAAAGAGATTAGCTGATCAACCAACAAGATAGCAGTACCTTTAAATAATAAAATTTTCCCCAAAGGAAGGAGGCATTGGACCCAACTGGAGAAGACTATAGTGACCATAACATGGGGGCTGAAATAGGCCAATTGAGAAGCTTGATAGACCAAAAAGTAAGAATGTGAAAAACCAAATGATGGAACCAATACAGAGGAAGTATAACACATTGGAAAATAGCTTCATACCATAGTTTATTTGGGTTTGAATTAGCATAGCTCTAACTAAGATCTTTAAATACAAGAAACCATACGTAAGACTCAAAAACAAAAATTAATAAGTAAGATGTCCTTAGCATATTTTAGCATGCCTTGGTCTGGCGAATGCAAAGTTCAATAAGAACATGGTAGCTGCTATATTTGTTAGAAGCCAAGCAGAAGAAAAGTGCCTAAAAATTAATGCCATCTAAGTAGAAATTTGAAAAATATAAGAACTTCTTAGATTCATTGTTTACCAAATTAAACTTTCTTATTTTGACCTAAGGACAATGTCAACCCTTGAAAATTGTGAACAAGGCTTATCAAGTTATCAGTGAATAAGCATTTATACTTCCACCATATTGACTGCATGTCAATTTTATTGGCATACTGGTTTTAGCAATTCTTTTATATCCTTGAGAAGGTAATCTGCTTCAACAATATTCCAGGAATATGTGTGTGCATGTGTGCAAGCTTTCTTCTATTAATTTTTTTTTTAAAATTTTGTTATTCATTTTTCTACTCAGCATTTATATAAGCATTCAGACAAGATTTACTAGTAATCCTCTTTAATGAAGAGAATGGTTTAATAAAGGAAATTTGGCATTGGATGAATTGAGGTCTAAAACAAAGAAGTTGACTCTATCCAAGTTAGTCAAAGCAGAGATACTAACTCCCCTTGACCATGTAGGAAGAAAACCTCTCAAAGTAAAGCTAACTCTTAACTTTTTCTATTTTTGTTAAACCAACATATAAATTAAAGATTTTTTTTTGTCACAGCCAAGCCAAATGCCAATTTGTTGTATGGGACTCCCTTGTGAGAATAAACTGAACTGTGCCAATCCACCAACACTCAGATCAAAATGCACAGTTTCAAGAAATTGAAAAACACATCATGTCAATATTCCCTTAGTATCAAGATATCTTTCATGAGAATTTTGCGATTGGTACTTTTTAAGTTTTTCTCAATATAGATTTGAAGAGTCGGTCCTCACCAATCCAATCCACCTAAAACCAATAGTAGTTGTGCCAATAATTATGTCCAAGAGACAAAATTATAATAGTGATTTGTTTAAGACAAGGAAAAGGTAAGATTAGAGTTGTGTCTAGGCCATAAAGGATAAATTGAGTAAAGGACTAGGATAAGTTTGGGTTTGGCCAACTTTTGCATGATAATCTCTCAAACTAGACACCAAGATGACACATTTATCAACAAGGCTAAATGAGTGCAAGACAAAAGGGAAATGAGTGAAGAATGCACTTTTCTAGTCTATATTTTACCCCCGCTAATAAATATTGGTTTTGTTTTGTTTTTTTTTAAATAAAAATATATTAATCAAGACAATAAAAAATAATAGATAAAGATTTTCAAATAGTAGTAGCTGTCATAAAAAGTAAGAAAAGGAAGAATAAAAGGGGTCTCTCATAAATCAACCATCAAGAGCCCATAATCTTAACAGAAGTCAAGAAAAATTTACAGTGATCAACTCTTATTATTTTGAAGAATAAACTAACTAACCTGAACAAAGGACAGAGCATCCCAATAATAAATCTCCTCTTCTCTCTCTTGCCTTAACAGAGTGTATTCATCCAACATTTCCAAGAGTGGTACCTGTGCAATTTTTCCAACAAGAAAAAGGAAACCTAACTGATTAGTGATAGCGTCTTCTGATTGGTAGCAAAAAAACCTTCAAAGATTATTAACTTATGAATATAATTCAACCTATCATATTCTAGATATCTATACTATTTATTTAAATAAAATATTTTACCCACTTACCTCAAAATAAAGTTAATAGTATGGCAATCCAACATTCAAAGAAAATATAAACTTATACAGATTACTTGTTCCAATGTCACAATTATAAACTTTAGCATTGGTAACCCCCTGCAGATGAATACCATCAGTCTTTGGGCTGTCTTTTGGAGCTTTTATCATTAGTTCACTCACATGCTTTGTGCTTGGGAGTCCACTCAACACTATTCATGGCTGCTCAATAGGGTATTTGATACACAAAACATTGGACAATAGGGATGTTGTAGTCTGCAAAACAAAAAGATACATGTAGAATAAAAGCTATAAATTTGAACAAAGATATATAATAAATGAAATTTATAAACGAATAAGAAGAAACTTGGAAAAAGAACTTGAACCTTTGAGCAAAGAGGTACAATGATTTGAGATATATTTTTGGGACAACAAAAATATAACTCTTTGAGAGATATGACAAAGTGGTGATTTTTTTTATTAAAGGGAAAATAAGTTGTAATGGGCTTCTAAAACTTATTTACAATCAGATTAATAGCTGATCAACACAAACCAGTTAGCAATAATATAGAAAATCATATACAAGAGCAATGTGACAGCTATCAAAAAAGTCATTCTACAACATAGCTATAGCCAAGTCACCATTGAAGAATAACATATGCAACTTATACAGGGGTACGTATTTTGGGGACATACTTTTCTGATCTTTTGCTGCAATTTTATGGTACTATTTCTGCTCCTTTTGATAGTATATTGCTGCACATTGAAATTGGTATTGTTGTTCATGAAAAGTTGACATTGCTTCTTATTCATCATCATTATTGCTGCACATTGAAATTGGTATTGTTGTTCATGAAAAGTTGACATTGCTTCTTATTCATCATCATTGTTGCTGCTCATTTGTCTATGATTTATGCACTTTTTAGTGCCATTATGTGCTGCTCTTTTATGTGTTATGATGGCACTTCAATTCTGCAATTATGACTATCTTTATTGCTGCTCTTTTTATGGTATTTGTTGCTCTTCTTATGATTATTTTGCTGCTGCTTCTGTGTCATTTCCTTAAGCAACTCTGTTTTTCCTTCATAACTTGGCTTCTTGAACGAGTGTCAAATATTTCTCTTTCCAAGTTTTGATTGCTATTCTCAGCTGTGATAATTTGGAAGACTGTCCCTTAGAATCATCTCACAGTTGCTTTTTGATTCATTGCCCTGAGACTTTAGCTACACTATCAACATCCTTGTATGTTTCATCATCTTAAATTGGGCTTTTATCTTTTACCCTGAGTTTGTCATATCTTCCTTCTATAACTGAATTGCCTCCTTCATTCTTTGTAAGGTCTACTCTTGATTAGCAAACTCTCCAATCTCACTATCATTTAAACTTTACTTGTGACTGTGACTGCCTTTAATTCCTTGCACAACAAATGTGTTTTTTCAATTGTCACTCAACATTGTTTTATGAGTCTTGAGGCACTGCCATCAAACATTAATAATGGAAACTAAGGAAGCTTGCTGCCTCCTCAAACACTCATCACCATGCTTCTTTGCTTGAGTTCTAAATACTATCAAGAAACCTAGACTCATGATTTCACTTTTGGCTGCCACTTGAACTAAAATGGTGACTGTTATTCAACTTGCTACTCTCTATGATATATGACTGTCCATTTATATTGCCTCTTGGACTGTCATAATGACTATATTTGCATCCTTGACCAAGCACAACAGCTATCAAAGACAACCATGGTGCAAAAGGAAGTTGTTGCCTATAGAATGATTAAGAAGTAATAGCATTGAAGAAGACACCAAAGTTTCAATGGTGTGTGTGAACGATACTACAATAGTTGCAAAGGAAACATCTGATTGAAATAAATGTATACATTAGGTGTTGTTCATGCCAGTCATAGACTCTTTTGGCCCTACCCTTATCTTATTTCTCTCATCATCTTGTGTTCTTGGTGTGGTGGCTATCCTTTTCATTATTTGACATTTATTCTTGCATATGTTGCCTTGGCTTTCCCATCAGTTAGATAGACACTAATCTATCTCAATTACAATGTTCAGTTAAAATTTCATCAACACTAAACTGGATTTGAATAAAAATCAGGAGCCAGAAATACCTGAACCCTACCTGATTCTGCAGGCGATTCCAATCAGTATCCGATTTGGGTATGACTTGTACCAAAAAACGGGGGTTATAGTCAGACGATTTGGTAACTTAGCAAAATTCTCATGAAAGATATCTTTATACTAAGGGGATATTGACATGATGTGTTTTTCAATTTCTTGAAACTGTGCATTTTGATCTGAGTGTTGGTGGATTGGCACAATTCAGTTTATTATAAAGTTAAACATTAACCAGTAATGTATAAATAATATTTAAAGGAATATCACTTCACTACCACCGACACACTACAGAATTTGCACTACATACAAAATGATATCCCTTTACTTTTGTGAAGACTGGTTTTATAAATTGTACCTGCTTATCTTGGTACATGTTCTTACTAAAAATAAGTTGTCAAATCAACTTACATGTTATAAAGAGTATTTTCCTTGGAGTTAGTTTATAGACCTACAAGTTATGACCTTGAGCTTGAGTGCTACGAGATTACATTGAACTCAATATGTCTTATAGTTGTTTTGGAACTTTATTTGGCTTACCTATTAGTCAATATTGCAGTGTAATGAGCCCTATTTATTGACGATAGCCTCACCTAAGATATATACAAGGAGCACCTTGATCACGCAACTACCCTCAACCGCATGAGGTACCTAGGCCATTTTCAGATCATTCTTGTAGTTGAAGGTGTTGAAAGTGAATTGGAGACTATCGACCACATTTTCACACTTAGTGTTATCATTGAAAGGGCTCATTATTGGTCTTCTAAAGTCTTTTCTTGTTTTTTGGACATTAGGAAGGTTTTTTACTCCATCCTGCAACAACTATTGTTCCATAAATTATGGGACAGTGGTATTTCTGACATTCTCATTATGGCCATCATGAGAATCTATGAGACAATTGTTGAACAATTCAGGACTCCCCATGGCCTCTCAGACTTTGTCCAAAGAACTATTTAACTTAAGCAAGATTGATTACATGCAAGATGAAAAGACCAAGATCACAAAATTCAAGTTAGACCTAAAAGAGGTGAAAATACTCAATGTGAACATGACAAAACCTACTCATTGAATCTTCCTATAGAGTAGAGGATAAAGATAAGTGAAGAATTAAGGCCTCCCAAGGCTATAAACATAAATTAGGGCAGCAAAAGAATGTAGCCACATCAGGTGAGAAAGCACAAATCTCATAAAAGACATTTCTCTAAACTAATTTAACATGATCACAAACAACAATCATCTAAAGGAAATTATAGCAGAAAACACCCTTGCCAAAAATTATATTCTGCTGAAAATACCCCCTAACATTGGGGGAAAACAATATTCATGTTTAATCCAAAAGTCTCGTTAATGGACATTGGAATTATGGGAAAGATCATTATGCTAGAAAATGTCTTGAACGAAGAAAAGATTAATCTCCTAACAAAAATTCTATGCTGCTATATTAAAGTGGAGTGAAGTGATATTCCATCAACCAATCAAAAAACTTATGTGTGCAAAACTCTTCCTATTTGATTTTCTTTACTAAAGAGCAAACACCCAAATTAAAATATTCTTAATATTAGAATTTAGAACTAGTTGTAGGAATTCTTTGGTGGACCAATTATGAGCATGTGATTCTTAAAATAGCTCTCAACTTCAAGTGCACTGATAACTGTGTTATTTTTGTAAAGGGGTCAATGTCCATATTTCTCCACCCAATTTATTTCTTATGCCAAACAATCAAATGTCACAACAAAGTTCCCATAATGTAAGTTAATATAGCCATATACTTGCACAAATAAGAACCAATTTTTGTCACTGAGTTCATCATATTGTTGTAACATGCAAATATTTCCCCACTATCATAGCTAAGTCTATCCTTCCTAGTAAATCTTTACTCACTATTATAGCCAAGTTTAACATGTTGTTCCAAACTGTGTAGATTAGAGCTTCACTCCTTTATATTAATAGTGCAATACTTCTAGAAAAACATGTGTATAATTTGATATAAACAATTTTTCCACAAACTTTTCTTGTCCTAAATTCTGCCAATATGGAAGTCACTTCATAAGGAAAAGAAACTGGAATCTTGATCAAAAATATGCTTTTGCTTTATTCCCTTTGTATCAATGGGTAAATTTCTAGATTAGTTTATCAAATGAATTAGATCATAAACCCAAAGAAAATAGTGAAGTGCAAAGGAAAATAAATGAAAACACAGAAAATAGAGCAATCTCACCCAATGTCTTCAATCTCCATGGCTGATCTCCATTACAGCTTCTAACTTGTTGATTTGCATTGCCCTCAGATCAAGTGTGTGAGCAATCTTGACTATGCCATCATCCTAAACAAGCTTTGAAGGATTTGAATCTTAAATTCCTATGCCTGTGACAAATGATAAATGAAAATAATAGTGACTATGAATGCTAAATGACTATAATGCCTATATTAATGAAGTGGTGGATCGAATCCTAAATTATGAGTAAAATTGACATTTTATAGAAAATGCAATTTTAAAAGGACAGACAAGATCGACTCTTGACATAAACCTAAAATCAGAGGATGAGATTTCACTTGATAATCCCTAATCAGGGTTAGGGAAAAATCCTTAAGTGAGCGGTCAAGATGTTATAGAAGAAAATCAGATCGACGGTGGAGAAAAGATGAGATAATTAATTTTTAAAATAAAGATTTTCAAAATTAAGAAGATAAAGATAGCCTGCTTTGTGAGATCCATAAAAGATGGACTAAAAAGCACATTTGATTAAAATCAAGAACTTGCTTGCTTTATTTGATTTTTTGGAAGAAAGCTACCAATCAACTCAAGATATGAATTTTGTGAGACAAATAAATAATCTTTTTTAGATTATTTACCAAAATGGAATGTCAGTTGAGATTGTGATGACATTTTAAATAATTTCATTTATTTAAAATGAGAGGAATATTAATTTTTTCAATTAAATAATTAAAGATAATTATTTAACTTAGAAGATATGATTAAGAATTAAATAAATTAATGAATTTATTTAATTGTGAGGATTAGTGACATATTAAATAAATTAATGAAATTCATTTATTTAATAATTAGGAAGAAATAAATGAATTAAGGGTGATTAAATAAATTTAGAAATTTATTTAATTAGGGGAAGACTTAGACAATTAACGACGTATTGAATAAATAAATAAAATTTATTTATTTAATAATCATGAAGAATCAAAGGACATGGATTAATTAAACAATTATGAATTATTTAATTAATAGTCGAATGTGGACTAAGGACATAATTAAATGTCAATTATGCTAGGAAGAAAGTGGTAAAAATGAAGCTTGTAGGCCTAGGTCATTTTTAGGTGTTTACATTTTGCCCCTCTTTGTCATAATGTAGCATGTCGCATTGTGACAAAGAAAATAAGTCAAAAATATGCCCGAGTGCAAAATAAGATGAGGAAGAATGACGAGGAGGGTTATGGTATGCCCCCTTGAGAGGAGAGACGGGTTCCAAGAACATGGGTGTGCTCTCGAAATTGATGAGAAGACTAGAATATGGAGAGACAAAGAAATGTTAGTGCAAAAGAAATGGATGATGATATGGATGCAATGCCTATATGAGATGAGAGAGAGAAGATGACATGACTAAAGGAGATGCATGTTGGTTCCTAGACCAAATCCTTCAAAACATTGTCATAGGACTTTAATATTTATTGCTCTTAATCATCATTGGGTGGTAAAAATGACACAAATGGATAAAAAACACCATGATATGACATAGACCAAGGTGTGCAAGGTCATTCATTTGAAAAACAAATAGTCACAGACAAGGAATGTCCTAACTCATACTAAGGGCGAAGTTTCCCCAGTCATTTTGTCAAGACAATTCATAGACATCAGTCAAAGAAAATAAAATGGGCCAGGAGACGTCATTGCACCTCTAAATCCTTCATGGGACATCCTTGAGGTAGCTAGTAACATGACCAAAAAGACAAGATAGTAAAAATATAAGACAAAAATAGACAAAATAGTCAAAATATAAGACAAGATAGACCAAAAAAATTAATAGCCATTTAGTTTTGTTTGCCAATGTTTGCTTGCCAAAGATTGATTTCTTGTTCGTTTGACAGTTTTGACAGTTTAAGATTTTTTCCAATTTGACAGTGTTGATGGTGTTGACAGTTTGGCGGGGCCTATTGTCAGGAAGGATGCATCCTGAAAAGGCAAAGGACATTTTGACAAGGTCTAACTCCAAGAAGGACACATCTTGAAGAGGACCAAAGAGTGATGAGATTGACATTGTTTTGACTAATATGTTTTGGAAAGTTGACTGATGTTGACTGTATGATTGATTGGACTGTGTTGTCTGATTTTGACCAATTTTGACATTGACGTTTTGAATGACTATCTTGTGTTCGAGTTTGACTATGTCTGACTTATTTGACCATTGTGACGATTGTGACAAATGCCATGATTTTATTTAGACAAACCTAAAAGGACTGACCTAATGTCTTGGGGACTCATCGACTGATGGCCTTACCTATGTAGCAAATGCGCAAAGACAACATAGTTCGACAATGACATGGACTGACTGACATGACTGACTTTGACAAGAGATGATAGTGCATTTGCATTCTTCGAGCAGTTTAATGTTTTGTTTGTGGTTTTCTTCAAGACATTTTATGATTTTTAGGTCTTTTTTCAGGACATTTTATGATGTTTTGGGTCTTTCCTCAGGACATTTTATGATGTTTTTGTCTTTTTTAAGAACATTTTATGATGTTTTTGGTCTTTCTTCAGGACATTTTATGATGTTTTTGTCTTTTTGTCGTTTTATGATTTTTTTGGATTTTGACGTTTAAGAGGATCGTGACAAATGCATATGATTGATGTCTACACATGAAAATCCAAGGAGAAACATAATTGTGCCCCTAGTCAAGCTGAATACCAATTGACAGGTGATGACAACGTTGTTTGACGTGGGAAGGACGCATCCCAAAACAACGTGAGGACGATGACATTAATGTGATGAAAGTATGGAGGTCTATAGCCGGGCCAGGAACAGAGTCAAATAAAATTTTAGATAATGTGCTCGTATGGATTAGACTCATTGCATTTGGAATGACTTGGTTAGGACTAGATGGGATGATGATTATCCTTAGACCGTTTGACAAGGGAAAGCCAAGATAGGTGACAAGCATGAAAGGATAGGGGGTGGCCTAGGCAATGGAATTGTCATATGATTTTCAAGGACTATGTCGTATAAGGACAATAAGACTATGACGGTCAATGACATGATGTTTCGTGAATCATGTATGACCGAAGGATAGACATGTCAAGATTTTTCCCAAAGCATGATTTATGTGTGCCAATTTTATGTCAAGACCAAGATAGGTGGGAAAGTGAATGGAAATGATATGGATGAAATGGGCAATTGCCAATGTCAAGAGGATGGTCTAGGAGATGAGACAACTTGCCCCCAAGTGTAAGAGTCCACATAGACGATTTATTTTACACATGATGCCTGTTTGCCAGGTTTTCATCATGGTACTTATCCAAGCACCTGTTTGCCAAGTTTTCACCGTTGGATGAAATTTTTCTCTTTACTATTTTCTTGACTTTTTGAATTTTTTTTTTGGTGTCACCAAGACACCTGTTTGCCAGGTTTTCATCAGGGTGATGATTTTTTTATTTTTTATTTTTATTTTTGTGTGTTTTTAATATTGTGGATAGCTTGGATGCTTTAGATGACCACTGACTGTTCTGAATCCACTGACGGTGCCGATGTAGAGACTGGTGCCATGATATGCCAATAATGACCTTGTTGAAGGAGTTGTCTTGTCAGGATCGTAGCACTTCTATACAATTGATCGATGTCATTGTGATCCTTTTTGATACTAGAGTTTGCCTTATCAAAATACACACATCGCAATAGAGTGCCATGAGAGTCCTTGTGGTAAAGAGTTGCTACCATGATGTGACGGATCTGTGACATAGGATTTTTGGACTTTAGGCGAGATGTAGGATTATGACAGATGATGGTAGATGTGGAAAGGTTGTTTGGACATTTGGATGAATGACTTTATTTTCCAAACTTGGGATGGTGGATGACGAATTTTGGAGGGATGGTGTTTGGAACCAACCATTTTAGATGCCTTGTTTGATGATCATTTTGGAGGAGGTGGACATTTGTTGTATGTAGGAGTCCTCTTGTCTTGTGGGTCCACATTGTGATTGACTTTTATATTTGACTTGATGTCTTTGTTTGATCCATCTTTCTTTGGGATCCATTTCATTTGTCCACTTGTCCTTTTGTTTGATTCAATGGTCTTTGACATTTGATTTTGATCTTTTGACTTGTAAGACTTTTGATTTTGTTGGTCCCAAAGGGAAGGTTTATTTATGATGGAATGATGGTTTATAGTGTGGGTGGACAAGGTGTTGGTAGCAATCTTATGACAAGGATTTCTCATCAACTCCATTTTGATGTTTATATCTGACAAAGTTTCCCCCAGTATCGAGGAGGTACCATTGACATCATTTGATTTGTTGTCTGAGGAATAGCCAAGACCTTGATGTCTGTAATTTTGCTGAAGCTGTATTGGTTCCAGAATGCCTTGCTCGTGTATGCCTAGTCCTTTGCCTTGATATTGCATGCTTTGACAGATTCCATTTGCGATGGGGTATTTATTGTTTTGAAAGCAAGATGCTAACCCATCATGATGTCTATGGACATTGTCAGTTGTAATATTTTCATCTGCAAGAAAGCCTACTCTGACAAAGATAGATGACCCTAGTTGATAAAGTGTCTTAGTTTCATTTTCATGTTGGACATTTTCCTGCCTAATATCTTTGGCCTGATCATGTGACATGTCAGGTTTAGATGATTTTGTTGGTGCTTCCAAGGCAATGTCGAAGCCATCATTATTTTTAGTGTCATAGAGCCCAATGGTTTTAGCTATAACTTGATCATATGCAAGCATGTCCCTAGTGGAAGATTTTTGTTCTGGAGGAATATCGTCTATGTGTCCCATGAAGGCAAGTGTCTCATCATGAGGAGTGGATGTTGATGAATCATGGATAGGACTAGGTGGAGGTGAATTTGGAATATCTTTCTCATGGATGGGTATAGGATCAAGTTGCTCATGGATAGGCTCTTCATCATTATGGACATCATCTTGATCATAAAAATGATATAGATTATGGATGGGTTGGACGAAAATGATTTGATCTTGATTAGGAATAGGGCTTGATGTTTCCACATGCTTGGGATTAGGCTCTTGATATAACTCTTGGGTTGCTTGAATGGAAGTGGAAGGGGACTTCTCATGGAGAGACTTGACATGTTCTTGATGGTCAACGACATAGAAGCATGAAAGAGGGTGACTTGGACTTATGAAGGCAAACTCTTGAATTGTCTCAAGGGGTTGTGGATGACATGGTTGACTTGAAGGACTTGGCATGATGTTTGAGGACTCTTTTGTATGTTCAAGTATATGTGTTGAATGACATGGAGACAATTGATTCCTTGCTTGTAGCCCTTGGGTCACATCCTTTATAGGTGTATGGGTAGATTTAGATAATGCCATCAATTTATTTTTTAAATGTCTAAATGTAGGGCATTGATTTGATGGAGGATTAGATGATGGTGGGGGTAATGAAGATTTTGATTGGTTAGAAGGTAAAGAGGCTGATGAATTAGGAATCAGACATGGTGGCTTATGGATAGGCATTTGATTGGATGGTGGTAAGGGTGCATGAACCAGATTGGTGTTCCCCTTGTCAAAGGTGGCATTAAGACTTAAAGTTGCTTGATTTTGTTGCCAAGGTGGACTTGGGGTCCTATTTTCTTGTTGTGATATGGCTGGACATGTTGATGTGGCTTGTGAGGGGGTGACTTGAGAAGGATTAATGACAAAAGGACTAGGATAGGACGTGGGAACTTGGATTGGACTAGTATATGAAGGACTAGGATAGGACATGGGGACTTGGACTGGAGTAGCATGTGAGGTACACGGATAGGACATGGAGTCTTGGACTGGATTAATTATTGAATGGAAAGGATATGACATGGAGACTTGGACCAGATTGGTATGGTATGATGTGGGGACTTGACATGAGTTGATGGATGGTTGATAGGGCATGTAGACGTTGACAGGATTGATAGGTGAAATTTGTTGATGTGGTGATTGGACTTGATGATGTGCTTGTTGGATTTGACAAGTGGCCATGAGGTATTGGATTTGAGCTATGAGTTGTTACATATGAAGTGACTTATTTGCTTGAAGTTTTTGGACTATGTCCTGGACTCTTTGAATGAGTTGTTGGGGTAAAGATGCTTGACTTGTTTTAGCCACATGAATTATGTGAACAAGCCCTTGTGCTACATCTTCTAATGTTTTCATGGTGTGAAATGATGTTGATTAGATTAAAGAAATGACAATGATTAGGATATGATGTGGAATGACAAGATTGAATGATTTGGATGATGTGGTGAGTGTTTATTGGAAGTTTGACCTGAGCACTATCAAACACAATATTTCACATGTAAATGCATGAACACATACACCAAACACAATGATAAATTTGTCTTTGAAGATTAAATGTTATGATTAAGTAAACACTTGAATACACAACAAGAAGCCCTATGACTAGTCAAGTGGGGTATAGCCAATTAGGTCTCAAGCTAGTCTGCACAAGGTTGACTAAGGATGATTTGAAAGAAAAATCCTGCCACATAGCCGGGAGAAAGGGGTAACCCACCCTTCACCTACACTTCCCAAAGGTATAAAGTTCTTTGGGGCTTAACCAAGAGTGACGAGATTTTAACTCCCAAACAAGCATGTCTTTCGATTCACACTTCAATTGAAGTCGTCCCTAGGGGTGATGAAATCCCCTAGCAGGCCTCCTAGGAAGGGTTTGACAAAATAAAACCAAGTGAGGTGTTTGTGATCACACACACACTTGATTCACACTCACAGGGATTAATTTCCTTTTAGAAAATTGAGATGTGTGTAAAGCAATTCAAACACTTGTTCTTTTTAACCCCAAATCAAGATGTGTGATTGAAGACAATAATTAATTTTAGCCTCAATTTTTGATATGTGATTGAAAACAAGATTCATTTTAAGAGCCCAAATCAAAATGTGTGACAAACAATGATTAAGAGGTGAAAGATTAAATGAGTGCACCTGGAAGTTTTCACTTTCCAATCTTCTATCTATGACTGATATTGCTGTTACTATAGCTCCTTATGATCACACAAAATGAAGATTGGATTGTTTCGCATTGTATTTGACCTCCAAATTAAATCTACGATTTTGTCCAAAAACTGACAGATTTGCAATAAAATGTCAATAAAACCTACAAAAGGCAAGCTAGATCAAATGATTCACATCGGGTTCACCAAATGTATCAATGGGTAAATTTCTAGATTAGTTTATCAAATGAGCTAGATCATAAACCCAAAGAAAATAATGAAGTGCAAAGGAAAATAAATGAAAACATAGAAAATAGAGCAATCTCACCCAATGTCCTCAATCTCCATGGTTGATCTCCATTGCAGCTTCTAACTTGTTGATTTGTGTTTCCCTTAGATCGAGTGTGTGAGCAATCTTGACTATGCCATTGTCCTAAACAAGCTTTGAAGGATTTGAATCTTAAATTCTTATGCCTATGACAAATGATAAATGAAAATAATAACGACTATGAATGCTAAATGACTATAATGCCTATATTAATGAAGTGGTGGATCAAATCCTAAATTATGAGTAAAATTGACATTTTTAGAAAACTCAATTTTAAAAGGACGGACAAGATCAACTCTTGACAAAAACCTAAAATTAGAGGATGAGATTTCACTTGATAATCCCTAATCAGGGTTAGGGCAAAATCCTTAAGTGAACGGTCAAGATGTTATAGAAGAAAATCAAATCAACGGTGGAGAAAAGATGAGATAATTAATTTTGAAAATAAAGATTTTCAAAATTAAGAAGATAATGATAGCTTGCTTTGTGAGATCCATAAAAGATGGATTGAAAAGAAAATTTGATTAAAATCAAGAACCTGCTTGCTTTATTTGATTTTTTGGAAGAAAGCTTCCAATCAACTCAAGATATGAATTTTGTGAGACAAATAAATAATCTTTTTTAGATTATTTACCAAAATGGAATGTCAGTTAAGATTGTGATGACATTTTAAATAATTTCATTTATTTAAAATGAGAGGAATATTAATTTTGTCAATTAAATAATTAAAGATAATTATTTAATTTAGAAGATATGCTTAAGAATTAAATAAATTAATGAATTTATTTAATTGTGAGGATTAGTGACATATTAAATAAATAAATGAAATTCATTTATTTAATAATCAGGAAGAAATAAATGAATTAAAGGTGATTAAATAAATTTAGAAATTTATTTAATTAGGGGAAGACTTAGACAATTAACGACGTATTGAATAAATAAATAAAATTTATTTATTTAATAATCATGAAGAATCAGAGGACATGAATTATTTAATTAATAGTCGAATGTGGACCAAGGACATAATTAAATGTCAATTATGCTAGGACGAAAGTGGTAAAAATGAAGCTTGTAGGCCTAGGTCATTTTTAGGTGTCTACACCCTTTATTAAATGTGTCACAAAATAATCATGCATTTTAAAACTTAGCCTCAACTACAACCTATTGCAATTATAATTAGCCATTGCAAAATAATTGTCACCTTTCAATTATCAGTTGGCATGTTGCCCAATAACTTGATTTGGCCAGTTTCTTCTATTGTTAATTGTCTTTTAGTTATTGCCTAAGCATACAATACCAAGATAAACCACTAAACTTAACAAATCTTTTATAGCCAAAATTCTTTATAGTAGAAAGCTTTTGCGAAAAGAAAGTTCATTTGAAAAGAACAAATACTTTTCCTATATGTCAAATTGTCAAATTCTTTAGTTAGTATTAAAAGAAATTGAGTTAGAGCCTTAGTGGAGCCCTGCCAGATAAGCCAAATACCAATGAACAGCAAAGAATTGATTATGACTGGCAAGTGACAGTGATTAGCTAATACAGCTAACAAATTTTCACATCTTTCAAAATTAACAATTCTTTTCCACAAAATTTATGAGATTCATGAACTAGTTGTAGAAGAGATCATAGCAAGCTAATGTCTAATGGGTCATACTCTTAACAAACATAGATAAATTTGTTACAACAAAAAGTTTGGCATGTAATATAGTGTTTATAGAGTGTCACAAGTCCTGCATGTTTGTTGAGTGATCATGTTTTTTAAATTACTTTATTGGATGAAAAAAGCTAGCATGTTTAATACTCAATTTCATAAGATTTCCTTAGCAATTTAAGAGAAAACAAATACATAACCATCCATGTCATTATATATTATCATTTTGGTAAATGACTGTTCTGCATTTTCTTACTAATCTTATTGTATGACCTTTTGGGGACCTTCCAAATTGATTAGAGTTGTAATTACTACATTCTTTGCACATTCATGTGTGCTAATGTAGTTATCACATGTTAGGATGCATTAATTAGATTATCTAAATCTGACAGTTAGTGCTTGATATAAATGGAAAATGGTTTTCTTTTCTTCTCGTGATAAGTGGTAACAATGAAAACTATAGCTAAAGATGTCGGTTTACACTCCTTGCTTCTTCCACATTTTTTGGAATTGATTTTTTCGATTATATGCCCTCTAAATTTTCTCCATTCTAGCAACACTCTCTGACCAAGAACAATTCTTGAGAGAAGGGATGCCATTATTTGTGGAAGAAAATATTTTTAAGCACAACATTGTTTCAGCTTTTAATAACCCCAAAATAGAGTGCCTACTGCTGCTACCATTGTCACTAAAGATGCTGATTTCTACTCTTGAATGTTGCTTGACAGGTGTTTGTGAGGAATAGTGATAGATAATAAGCTTTATTTTAAGACAGATAGATCAGCCCTGTTCCTGCTAAAAGAGCAGGCTAGCCTTGTTTTATTTTGCAGCCAATTGAGGACTAAAATCTAAATTTAACCCCTGTTTTAGGCACCTAGATTTGATATTGCTGGTTACTTCCATTAGCATTAAAGGCCTCAAGTATCACCATGTCCCAATCAAGCCTCACTCGACCTCTAAATTTATCAACATGCTAATTATAAGATATAGTAGTCAAAGAAATTAAATTCAATCAAAGTCACATCAATGAGATAAAGTTTCAAGAAACCATATTATTTAGAGAACAGTTGTCAACAAAAAAATTAGAGGTACCTAGATGACTTGTATTTTAGTCTTTGTCTTCCCATATACACAATGACATTGTCAGCTCAACCAGAATGAGCAATTATATTCCTACTTAGGCCAGATACTGGTCAACTATCCAATAAAGTCCACAATATACTTCATAGCAAACCAAAAATCATGGAGCAAAAGACAAAAAATATGCATAAGTTCTCATAAGTCAATTCTAAAGAAACTGAAAATGCATACTAACTCAATTTTTTGGATTTGTCGCATAATAATCTCTGGGGCAATATTCTGAGCAGTTTAATGACCCTCTCAAATTTGAGTGAGTTGTATCTCGTTGACAACAAATTGTCCAGACGAATTCCACTCAACATTAACTAACTGGTGTGGTTATTCAGGTTGGATCTTAGCGAGAATGATTTGTTTGGACACGTTCCTTCCCAATTAGGAATGATAAATTATCTGCGTTATTTGAATTTATCCAACAATCACTTCTTTGGATGCATCCCTAACGCTCTAGAGTATGTGGGTGACAAGGAGAGCTTTCTTAACAACCCGAGGCTATGCGGGTGTCAGAATTTGAACCTACCTTCATGCTCCTTTCCACATATTTTGTCACCTCAGAGATTGGCTACCATTCTGATGGCACCTTTATTTGTAGTTGTTTCCTTGAGCTCCATTTGCTTTTGTCGTTCGTCTCTCTGGAAGCCAATTGACACGCCATTTCATTTCGATAGAAGTGGATGAGTCATACATCCTTCGCAATTTGAAGAAGAGTAACATGATTGGATCCGGAGGTGCTGGGAAAGTTTACAAGGTCATTATCCAGAATGGGGAAGCAGTGGCCATAAAGAAGATTCGGAATAGAGCAAACCAGCAAGAAGTTTTAAGAGAAAAGGTGAGCATGAAGACAATAAAATTGGGGAACTGAAAGTGGATATATTGGGACTCATCTAGCATAACTGTTGGGAAATGTAATTTCTCCCTCAAATGAGATGTAAAAATATTAATTAAATTAGAATTTTCTAGAGGTTCCAGCTGGACTAGAGATTAGGAATAAAGTAAAATTTGGTAAAGTTCTAGAAGTTATTTTTATGTCGGTTAGGGTTGGATAAATTCTAAAAGTTTAGGGTTAGGTAAATTCTACAAACTTATTTTATGTTGGCCAAGGTAAAATAATATGTCACCCTATATTCTATATTTTTCTAAATGTATCTAAAGTTCTCTATATAAGAGGCAGATGTAAACCATTTTTGTGCAAGCAATTAAATACAAATATTTTCAGCAGCAATTCATATTTTATTTGTGTGTGTGTTTATTCATGAATTGTTGAGTTTATATTTGTTTATTAGTGTTGATCAGTATCCATCCACCACTATCAGAGTGGTATCAGAGCCTATGGTTGAAGACCCTGGAGATCAGACAGTTGTGAGAGAGTTTGTTGTTAAATAATTTGTGAAGATCCATTGCTAGAGCAAGTGATGTTGAAAGAAGTTGCTGCCAGGTTGTGTTTGCAGATTTTGGGCACCAAATTGAAGAAAAGATCAAAGTGGAGGTCTACAGATAAGAAAAAGTCACCCCAAGCAAAAAGAAAATTTGTAAGCTACAATTTATTGATCTGAAGAAAGAAAGATACAGCCATAGTTGTTGAAGGAAATTGTGGAAGAGTGAAGGTAGGCAAAGATTGCAAAAGTAAGGTAAGATTATTTGTTTGATTTAATGGGAAAAGCTGATAGAGTAAAGAAAGAGAAAACAAATAATTTAGAAGAAGAATTAATAAAAGTGAAGAAAGAAAATACGAGTTTAAAATGTGAAAAGGATTTTTTAGAAAAAGAATTGGCAAAATTAAGGAAAGAAATGGAAGCAGAAAAATGTAGCCTTTTAAATGTAATTAGTGATTCTAAAGAGGCAATTGAAGAGCAAGATGATAGGTTAAAGTTTGTGGAACAAATATATAATTTGAAGGTGAAGGAATCGTGCAAATTTAAAGAGAAGAATCAAGAGCTTGAAGAAAAACTAAAACTATTTGATGAGATTAATATAAGGAATGAGGAATTGGAAAAAAGAATAAAGTTGGTTGACGATTTAGAAGAAAAGGTGAAGAAATTAGAAACAGAGAATAGTTTATACAAAAAAGAAATATCAAGATTGAATGAAGAGAATGAATGTTTGAATGTTTGAAGGAGAATAGTTACTACAAAAAAGGAATGAATGTGATGTTTCTTGTAGTACAGAGGATTTGAATTTGTCAATTGAGAAATGTGTTTTTGCTGAAGAAGTTTGTGATAAAAACTGTCAAAATGATAATATTGTTAGATGCAATGGCAATGAAATGAATGTTGGTTTAAAGATCATGGAAAGAATGGGATACATAGGTAAAGGTTTAGGAAGGTGTGATCAAGGGATGAGAGAGCCAATTAAGCCAATAATGAGGCCAAAGCCTGAAGGTCTTGGATATGTGACAGGTAAAGGAAATAATATAGGTGTAACCAAATTTGTTAAAGAAATGGAATATGTGCAATGTTGTCATTGTAACAGGAAAGGACATACAAAGGATAGATGTTGGGACTTACATCCTTGCAATATTTGTCGTTTGAAGAGTCATTCTAAAAAGATATGTTGGAACAGGCAGTGCAAGAAGGATTCTATGGAAGATTGTATGAAAATGGATTGTGGATGGGTTTACGGATCGAGTTGGCAGAAAATTATAGGTATGATCAAGAACTTGTTTAAGTATAAAATTTTGCAAGTGAAAGTTGATGGAATTCAAGCAAGGTTTTCAAAAGGCATAATTGATAATAAGTTTGAAGATGATAGCAATCATGGAAAGACAAGACATCAAAGAAGGTGGAAAGTTATAGATAGTGAGTTTGTAGAGAAGAAGACTTCCAGTTTGAAGTTATGAAAATTTGAAGTTTGAATGACTGTCGCAACAGTGGGTGAGATTTGAAAAGAGTTGAGGAAAGAGATCTGCATATCGTAGAGATGGTTTGAAGTTTGAAGATATCAAGCAAAGAAAAGGATTTGCAAAGTCAGCAGTCAAAAGCAAGGAAATTTATGCAGCAACATTTGAGGTCGAAATTAGGGGGAGTGTTGGGAAATGTAATTTCTCCCTCAAATGAGATGTAAAAATATTAATTAAACTAGAAGTTTCTAGAGGTTCCAGCTAGACTAGAGATTAGGAATAAAGTAAAATTTGGTAAAGTTCTAGAAGTTATTTTTATATCGGTTAGGGTTGGATAAATTCTAAAAGTTTAGGGTTAGGTAAATTCTAGAAACTTATTTTATGTCAGCCAAGGTAAAATAATATGTCAGCCTATATTCTAGATTATTCTAAATGTATCTAAAGTCCTCTATATAAGAGGCAGATGTAAACCATTTTTGTGCAAGCAATTAAATACAAATATTTTCAGCAGCAATTCATATTTTATTTGTGTGTGTATTTATTCATGAATTGCTGAGTTTATATTTGTTTATTAGTGTTGATCTGTATCCATCTACCACTATCAATAACAACATCGTAAAGCTTCTCTGTTGCATTTCAAGTGAAGAGTCTGATTTTAGGTTGTTGGTATATGAGTTCATGCCCAATGGCAGCTTGTTAGATTGTCTACACGGTGACCTAGGACCAGAAATAGCCCTGGAATGGCCGATGCATTATAAGATAGCTCTTGGCGCAGCATAGGCTCATTTATATGCATCATGATTTCTCCCCTCCAATATTGCACAGGGATGTGTAATCCAGCAATATCTTGCTGGACGGGGACTTGGAGGCTAAAATTGTAGATTTTGGCATATCCAGAGTGCTTGATAGGCTAGGTGATGAGTATATGGCATATGGTTATGTAGGGTCGCATGGATATATAGCCCAGGTTCAATTTTATCTCTATCTGGGATTTGCTAATATGTTTGATTTTCAATTTGCTGTCAAAAATTTAATGCCATAAAATTATAAGTTTTGATGTGCAGAGTACGGGCATAGACTGAAAGTGAGCGAAAAAAGTGACGTTTACAGTTTCAAAGTAGGGTTAGTGGAATGGATCTATTGGAAATAATGTTTATTTATGGAATGTATTAAAAAAGCTTCAGTGACAAAGATTACATTTATCCAATATTCCAGAAGATGGAAATATTTATATTTTTCCCTTTTTGGGATGTCTCTTAGTGTTTCTAAGATATTCTAGAGATTTTTATGATTCTATAAATATAGTATCAATGTTTCCATTGTAATTAGTCCAAAAATCAGCACAGGTGATCTATAATTTGATATATGTGAATATATAAATTAAAGTGTTTCTTTTATTTGTTGTGCATCAAATATTTTATCTTAAATATTTTATCTTATTTTATTCAATATGGTATGAGAGCCTTTTTAAATCTTGGGCTGTAACTTGTGGGTTTTGTAGTGTTGTTGTGAGTTATGCAAGTTGTAATTGAAGGTTGATCAACATTTCTTTTGTGGCAAAGAAGCAAGAAATATTAGAGCAAAGAATATAATCAAATTAGTAAATATTTGGTGTGAGATTTCTAATTTTTAATTCTCATCTCAAAAAAAGAGGGAATTTCATATAATGGATTTTATTGGTTTTTTTTTACCTATAATTAAATTAAATGAAAAAAAATATTATGATTGAGTGTTGAATAAAGATTTTTCTAGCACTTCAAAATTGCCAATCCAAGTGAATGCAAAAAAAAAAAGATTGTAAACCAGGTTGCAGAGCTGTTGAAAGATTTAATCAATCAATGGGAAAAGTTGGTAAAAGAGTGTTAAAAGAAAATGAAAATTTAATTTGTGAGAATGACTTTTTAAAAGAAAAAAATAGTGAACTTTTGAAAGATTTGTGTCAAGTTGAGGAGAAGAATAAAGTACTGGAAAAAAAGTTAAAAGTGGTTGATGAACTTTTAAAAAAATTGTGGGAAGTTAATAAGAAGAATAAAGAGTTAGAAGAAAAGTTAAAGTTGTTTGATGAGGTTAAGAAAAATAATAAAAATTTACAAAAAAATATAAAGAGATTACATGAAGAAAATTGTTCACAAAAGGAAGAAATATCAAAGTTGAAAGAAGAAAATGAATGTTTTAAGTCAAAATCATTGGTTTGTGATGTCTTGTGTGGCACAAAAGATTTGGATTGTTCGATTGATAAATCAATTGGTTTAAGTGATGAAGATGAAGTTGATAATGTGATTGAATCTACAAATCATGTTAATGAAAAGAATATTGGTTTGAAAATAATGAAGAAAATGGGTTATAAAGATAAAGGACTAAGAATGTATAGACAAGGAATGATAGACCCGATAGAACCAATTATGAGGTTAAAACCAATTATGAGGTCAAAACATGAAGGTCTTGGATATGTGACAAATAAAGGAAATGTTTCAGGTTCAACAAAATTTGTTCAATAAGTTCATTGTATGCAGTGTTCACATTGTAATAGGAAAGGTCATACAAAAGATATATGTCGGGATCTACATCCGTGTGTTATTTGTGGTTTGAAAAATCATTCAGAAAAAATGTGTTGGCAAAAGAAGAGTAAAAGTGAATATTTGACAAGTTGCATGAAAATAGTTGTGGATGGAATTATGGACCGGAATGGCAAAAGTTTACAGGTATGCTAAAAAAATTGTTCAAATACAAATGTTCATATGGAAAAGAAGGAAACAACCAAGAGAGGTTGGTTGGTCTTGCTAGACGTCATAAAAAATGGAAAATTATAGATAGTGAGTTTGTAGGAAGAGCACTTCCAAATTGAAGTTTTGAAGATTTCAACATCAACGCTCGAGATGTTGCAGTAGTTGGAAAGAGTTGGAGAAAGCTGAAAAAAATCAAATTGCTAGCATACTTAAAAACATTGTCTCAAGTGAAGTTTGTCGAATTTACAAACAAGTTGCTATTTTTTATGATTATCCTCTTCAAATAAACATTATGGAGGTATGTTGGAAATAATGTTTATATGTGGAATGTATTAAAATGCTTCAGTGACAAAAATTACACTTATCCAATATTCCAGACTATGGAAACATCTAGATTTTTCCCTTTTTTAGATGTCTCTTAGTGTTTCTAAAATATTCTAGAGATTTCTATGATTCTATAAATATAGTAGCAATGCTGCCATTATAATTAATTCAAAAATCAGCACACCTGATCTGTAATTTGATATTTGTGAAAATATAAATTAAAGTGTTTCTTTTATTTGCTGTGCATCAAATATTTTATCTTAAATATTTTATTTTATTTTATTCAATAGGATCCACAACACAATAACGATGGGCAAGGGAGAGTCGGGAGTGTTGGATTGCCGAATACAGGAAGAAAGCTGCACCGAACAAATGCTGCGGGTGTTGCGGGTGGGTCTGATATGCACAAATAGAGATCCCAAATGCCGGCCTTCCATGAGGACAGTAGTGGAGATGTTGGAATAATTATCTGCCATCATTGGTAAACTAGATCAAGTAATTTGTTCAATCTGCATTATGTTAGAGGCATAAATTTATATGGTCTTGTTTCAGTTAATTAATCTTTGAACTGTAACAAATAATGATTAATGAATTTTTATTTGTGTATACCTTTATTTTATATAGAACAAACCATCTGAATAAAATATACAGCCTTTTTTATTTATTTATTCTGTTTATCTCATGTGTCTGCCTTCCCTGACATTTTCTATTTAGGCGAGGAGGAGTTGCTAGGCGGCTGCTAATTTCTCCGCTATTTTTTGAGAGCGACACGGAAGCGGATGACTAATATTTTGAGGCAGAAAATCCTCTAGGTCATGTACACAAAATAATTTATAGCTCCTTTTACACTGGTCAAAATCATGCTCATTGATCTAATAACATACTTCGAATTTCAATTTATTATCTAATATTAAGTATTAGAACGAAGCAACATTCTTTGGACATTTCTTATCAAAATATTTATCTATTATCATGAGTGGCAAAGATCTTTATGTCTTGCAAGTTGCAAAGTAATTTAAAGCGATTTTTTATAAAGAAGCTCAATTAAAGAAAGTTTAATTAACTGCTCACATATATTATATTGATGGCATTCAAAATCTAACCTCGACACTCTTCTTAAATTCCAAGAAAATTAATCTCTTGCCTTCGATAAAAGCCACAATCATGTTTGTATTTGTTATAGTATCTCATAGACCCTGAATTCCTAATATTCTCATTTAATTGCATCCTCGTGTCTAAAATACAAAGTTTTCTGAGTCTGGATTCTATTCAACTCTAATACCAGCTCCATTGATAAAGAGGATGTATTCATTCTCAATGACTGATACAAGATTTTTGCAGCATATACCTATCAATTTAATAATGTTATAATGGACATCATTAAATTTAAATAAACACGATTCATCTTAATATTTAGTGGGCGGTGATTATCGCCTGTCCAGATACGACCACGTCTCTCCTTGTTTTGGACAATCGCACAGAGTCGAGGGAAAACTAACCGACAGCAGCATTGGTTTCGTCTTTATAAAGAAAACTTTGTGGTGGAGATTCTTCCAAGATGTCGACTATCATTGGTGGTCCCCTACCGAAGCAAAAATCCTAGACGTGAAGCCCTACGCTAAAGCGTCGAGACAAGATTCAAGGCCTGGGTGGAAAATTTTTAACTTCAACGATTATTGAGCTAAACTGGTAACTACTAGTGGCATACAGAGTTAGACTTCATAATCGAAAGTATCCGTTAAGTTCAATTACAGCCTTCTTTTCTGAGTGGTCGGTACTGCTTTTTGATCCACATATATGTTTTTATTTATTTATCCTTTCAAAAAAGTTGAATATTTTTTTGGGAGAGGATCTACCTTTCAAAATTTTATGTGGCAATTTCAAATCACTTTCAATTTTTACAATAGTTTATTTAACAATTCCATTACTTATATCAAAGGTTTAATGCCACATCATCAAATATATCAGTATACATTTTGTTGAGTTGTTTGAAAAGGTCCCCCAAAAAGTTAGACCAATAGTTGTACACTAAGTCATGTTTTATTGATGCACTAGTGTGGCATTACTTGATTTGTTGATTTTTAGATTTAAGGAATACATTTCATTCAATTATGAGTACTCATGATCAACACTAACAACTTTAGAGTCACAAGTATTAGTGATATACTATTAAAAATATTAGACATTAAATCAACACATACTATCATAACTATTAAAGCATGCTCAACTATTGGTCCTTTCCCCTAATGTGTATGTTTTCTTTCCTTTTTACAACCAAAACTCAATTCACATTGCTCATCCCTTTGTTTTCTCCAACCTTCCATTCCTATTAGTCGTGATTATTTATTATCCATACATTTTTTCACCTTTTATTCACCATCTCCAAATTAGACTTACACTTTCTTTCCTTCCTCTAGTCAAGCCCAATTCACATTGTTCTTCCCTTGACCTATGCTTAGCATTAATGAAAAACATCATTCCTTTCCAATTTAATGTGATAACCCATTGTGGGAATGTATCACAAACTTTATGATTACTTGATATGTTAATGAAAGCTAGATGTACAATCACATATTTTTATATGGATTATTGTGAATATGAGGGATCATTGCACTCTTGATGATTTACTAAAAATTTTTTTATAACAAGTAGAAGGTCTCACTTATTTAACAAAAAAATCATGAACTAGCCCCTCAAAGTGAAAGATCTAGAGGAGAAATGTTTAAAGAGAAATTTTAAAACTTTCAATTGGGTGTAAAAATGAAGGCATCCAAATGAAGGATCACACCACACTTCTCCCAGTCCCTAACATGGAGGAAATGATCATGAAACAAATGTTCATGATGTTTTAGAATCTAACCATATTAATGTGGAAGAACTTGAGAGAACTATTCATGAGAGGTTAGCATTGATGAA
This sequence comes from Sequoia sempervirens, assembly GCA_007258455.2. Taxonomy (NCBI): domain Eukaryota; kingdom Viridiplantae; phylum Streptophyta; class Pinopsida; order Cupressales; family Cupressaceae; genus Sequoia; species Sequoia sempervirens. The sequence continues at coordinate 316,843,571 of VDFB02058242.1, read as the reverse complement.
GTTAAGATTAATCTTAAAAGATTTCATTCCCATATATTACAACAACTCCAATTTTATAAATAGTAAAGCAAGAAAAAAAGTGACACATTCATAATTAGGATGTGCCTCATCAAAGACCAATAAATCAATTTAATCTTCCTCAAAATGAAATAGGTCATTTTGAGAGATAATAAAAAAGGTTTTTAGCCTATTAGTTAGGTGTTAGAAATTGAAAGATATACTGAATTCATAGGTGAAGAGCATCTCAATAATTTTATAAACATTACAAATGATTATGAATTTTTTGTGTAGTTATTAAAATATAGTGTGAGAGACTAATATAAGAGCTTTCTTTACACGAGTATAAGTTCTTCAATATAATTCATGGAAGTATTTAAGACACAATATGGGGATCAGATTGATCAAAACAAATTTATCCATGAGCTAACCATAATTATAAAAGATAATAATGAATTAACGGTAGAGTACAATAATATGTTCATTACTACAATAAGAAAGGTGCCACCACATTTAAGGCCTAATGAGTCCATATTTCATGTATTTTATCATGGTGTCTTTAACACAAAATTTTATATTGTCTCAAGGATAAGAACCGGCAAATAGCAAGGGGTGCATATAAAGTAGCTTAAAATAGTCAAATTAACATGAAGGCTTCATGTAAGAACATATAAAGAGATAATATATTTTTTTCTCAAATAGATTGGGGTGTCCAAGCAAAGCCTTTTCCCATGGATGAAAAGTTAAAAATAATTATGGGTTATGTTAATGACATAGTCTTATAGATCACTAAGAACTAGAAAGGCTTGCAACACAAGAATGATAAAAAATAAATAATAAAAGGCCATATTTATTATATTAGCCTTACAACTATGATTGTTCAAGAAACAAAAATAGAAAGATCAAAAAAATTGTTAAAATGATAACCTTGATCCACTACTTAAGAGAATTAATTAAATATGAAAGATCATACATCTTGGTGTGGTAGGTGATATATACCTCATGATCCCTTAAACTATGTAGTTGTAATAACTATAATGGATAATGAAGAATGTTTCAATGATGAATATTTACAATACAACAAAATTCAAAGAAGAGGAAGATTAGTTTTATTTTTTTGATGGTGCACACATTTATGAAAAAATGAATATGATGAATTGTTTAATAAAAAAAAGCCTCATGAACATAGTGATGTGAATTTCATGCGTGAATACAAGCTTCTTGAGTAGTATTTTAAACATATAAAATACGATATGTAGCAAATAAATAAAAAATTAAAGCCTTCTTGATATGATGTTGGGGCCTTGACTTATGTAGTAACTTGGCACAGGTACAAAGTGACTATCACTTAAGAAATAAGCAAGTACGAAATAAATATAGCCCTAATATTGTAGTTAAATTGATAAAAAACCATTCAACAATTCCCCACTAGTGAATTTGGGAGTAATTAAAATGGCAGTGGTAGTTATAATTTTTAATGAATAGTGAGCAATATAAAAGGGTGTTTAAAACTCTACCGCAACAGTAAATAAAGGATGAGATCGTGGGGGTTATTTTAGGATTTTTTTTTCTAATTTAAAAGAGGGAGATTCGGTGTTGTGTTGGAGAGTATATTTTGGGTGGTATCTATTTTTTATGGGAAGGAAAATGCTTAGAAAATTTATGGGAGAAGTTTACTAAGTAGAGTGTTGTCACTTTTCTCTTGTTGTTTAGGCTTTCTTAATCAATCTAATCATTAAGTGTCATTCGCTTATGTTGGTTTCTATGCCTAAATAGTATGTAATGTAGGTGTTTGTGCTAACCTATGTTGTTGGTATTTTATATGTTTATGTACTATATACTCAAGTTTTGTGTTGGTTTGGAATTTGGATAAAATAATATTATAGTATCTTCTTTTGGTATAACATGAACATGTTTCCCATATTTAGTTCCTACATATCCTATTATTGTTCATGCTCTTGAGAGAACAAAAGAAATAAGTTAATCAATTTACTGTGTTAAAGGATCTTACTTAAGGAAGAGTAGGGCCCACTCAACCTCTAGAACGATCTTATGTTGGTATCTTGTTAAAGTTATTTTCTGATTTCTGAGTATTAGATCTATAGTAGAAATCAATTATGAATTGTGCAATCATTAAAATCATTTTCTATCTTAAGTGGATGTTAAATCTAGATCATTATTTCTGCTCAGATTATCTTTTCAAGTTTTAGTTTGTTCCAGTTAGATTAAGCTATTAGAATGGTTAGATTCAGTTGATAAAATCATTATCTCAAATTGTTAGAATAGTTGTAAGGTTTATTTGATTAATTAGATTAATATGTTTGAAATATTTAGCTAGATTTAGATGTTGTTTGAAGTAGTTAAACCTAGTGTTTATCTGATAAGTTTCATTGAAGCAATGTTAGGAATTTATGGGAAGATGGAATTGAAGTATGTTGAAAATATATTCATGGAGATTAGTTTTCATGCTTTCCAGAATAATCATCATTTTCTTGCAATTCATTTATGCTCTTAAATTAGTGTTTAATTTCTAGCAATTAAATTATGGATTCCTTTTTAAAGAAAAATATAATTAATTTGAATTTTGTGTTTTGGATTAGGAATTAAAGTAATCATTAATTGTCTCCATGAATTGGTCTAAATCAAAATAAATAAAGTTAGAAATAAGTCAACCTGATTTTAAATTAGAAAATAAAAGACTTAAACCTTAGGAATCAATCGCTATAGTTTAGCTCCTAAAAGCTCTTGAGGAGCTCTCAGAGCTCCTGAAAGCTCTTGAAGTAGGAAAAATGATACCTGAAGTCACTGTTTACAGTACAAAACCCCCCAAAAGAATATGTGACAACTATCCTTATCGCATATTACTCTGAGACACGCCTCGTTCGATAAATAAATTGATTAAATGATGCAAGTTGTGACATCAATGACCTTGCCCATCATTTTTGGTGCCATTTCTGGGGATTAATCAAAAGATCTAGATATTTAGTGTGAAGCCTTAGTGTCGATAAGGGAGAGAGATCTAAATTGTGGATGAGATCAAATAGAGACCATCGAGGATAAACAACAAATTCAGCAATACCAGATCAAAAATTAAGATGATAATGAAGAAAACCTTATTAGTAATCAAGAAGAAAATGAATTATTGATTTTCAAAGAGTTATTGATTTTGATCAGGAACAACAAATTCAGCAATACCAGATCAAAAATTAAGATGATAATGAAGAAAACCTTATTAGTAATCAAGAAGAAAACAAAAATCCATTTCCAGGAGAAGAAATGGGTGACCAACCAGTACACCCCCTAGCAAATAGAATCTTTTCAAATCCTATCAATCTTGAAAGACAACTTGATGAACCTCCTATGAAAAACATTTCACCCTTAGTTCTACCTACCTTTAGAGGAAAGAATTCAGAATACCATAATCAATTCCTATTTGAATTCAAAATATTGTGCCAAACCTATGATTATGCAATAGATAATCAAAAGTTAAAGTTGTTTCCTTCTACTTTGAAAGATCGACATTGAGATATTTCATGGGTTTACGATCAAGAACAATTAGAACCTAGCAACAAATGGAAACCAAATTCTTGGACAGATACCAAGAATATTTTTGAGTACAAGATGGAAAGGAGGATTTTTTTTGCATGAAGCAATTGGAAGACGAAAGTTTGGAAGACTATGTAGATAGGTTCCAATTTGTGCACTAGAGATGTACTAATGGGTTGGACAATGAAATTAGCAAAAAAAAAAATTTAAGAGGGATTGATGACAATTCAAGGGAATCTTTGAATCTCATGGGAAAGGGATACATAAACAAGCTTTCCTTAGATGACATTGTGGAGATCTATAGGAACTACTCTAGAACTAGAGTGGGCACTAGAAACTCCAGGAGGAACAAAGCACATACCACTGATGTATCAAAGGTCATGGAATAATTAGCAAACATCAAGACTAATTTTCTCCTACATCTCAGTATGCAAGGAGAAAAAAGGAGCACTGAACCATTGTCAATTTATTGCTCCAAATGTAGAGGAAAAAACCTTATAAGGGAATGTACAGTAAATTAGGTTGAAATTTGTGAGATCTGTGAAAAACCACACTCAACAGGTTCCTGTAACCTATTGGATGGTATCAAAAGCACTCTCAAGAAACCACCAATAGTTGAAGAGGATCTAAATTATATTGGGAAAAGGCCTCAGAATTTAGGGTACAATTCTAATCAGAGACAATATAGTTCCACATCAAACTGGAATCAAATCCCTTGGACAAACCAAAACCAATGGACCCCTTAGTATCAACCACCTACATATTGGGGTCAACCAGAATGGATGAATTCCCAGTGGAATAAACCACAATGGTAGGCTAACCAACAACCATAGTGGCAAGCCAATAATTCCTCATGGCAACAAAATCAAAATCAATTCCAACCATATGGAAAAGTCAGGGACAAAAATTCCCCTGGGGGTAACCACCTCCGGCACTTAATGCCCCTAATCCTCCCAATGATCAAGTGAACCAACCACAAATGCTAGCTCAACTAGTTGCTAATCCAAGAAACACAAGAAATGACATGAATCCACTTAATGTAAATGTACTTGGTGCTAGCAACATACAACTAAGGAATCAAACCGTGCAAACTACACCACCTAAGAAAATTCAAGAAAGAGGGGATGAAAAAGAATATGCAATTGAAAAACAAACCTTGGAGGAAGAACCAACTGTCAACCAAGCACCCTACCATGAAAGATTGAAGGAAGAGAAAATCACTCCTGAAATATCTCCACCTAATTACATGAATGTTGTCAACTTTGAACTTCTTACCGGAGTTGAAAAATATTAACATGGAGATACCATTGTTACAGGAAATCAAAGATAAACCAGTTAGTTAAATCCCTATGCATAAAAACTCCAGGAAGGAAGAAGAAACTCCCTTCAACAATTCAATTAGGGATGAAACTTACTAATGTGTTATCAGGAAGACTGCTTCCACAAAAATATAATGATCCTAGTAGCCCTGTAATAACATTGAGAATTAATGGAATTGAAATATCAAATGTCCTAATTGATCTAGGAGCTTTCATTAATGTTATCACATCAGACACAGTACAGATGCTTGGAATGACAACTATTCAACCAACAACAACAGTTCTATAGTTAGTTGACCAATCTAGTACAAAACCAAAGGGTATAATGGAAGAGATCATGGTTACCATAGACAAATGGGATTATCTGGTTGAATTTTGGTCTTAAAAGATAGAAAGAAATATTTTGGGTATCCAATCATATTAAGCAGACCATTGTTGGCTACTACTGCTACTTTAATTGATTGTAGATCTAGAAGCATGATTATATCAAATGGTAAAAAATAAAGAGAATTATCACTCTACCCACTAGCACAATTGAAAATTCAACCAAACACTCAAATATGGGTGGATGAAGATCTAGAGTCAGAAGGTGATGGTATTGTGGAGTTAGCCATGGTTACTATCAATGAACATATCCAAGAATGTGATGAACAAGAGTTAACTTCAGAAAAATGGAAAACAAAACCATCAAACAACATTACATGGAAAAAATTCTTGTCCCTTGAATACTCTTGTTGAGAAATCAATAGATTCCAAAACGGACACCAAAAATATTACAGTAGCAGGAGATAAACCTCTCAATATAAATTCATCCTTATCCCTAACACAAGAACAAGAGTTGAAAGACATTTTGGAAAACTGCATTGAAGCATTTGCTTGGGAGTATATAGATATGAGGGGAATCCATCCTTCCATCTATAGCCATCACATTTATATAGAGGATGTAATCAGACAAGGATAGAGGAATATAAATCTTGTTCTTCGTGACATTGTGAAAACAGAAATAGAGAAGCTACTCAAAGTAGGCTTTATATAACCAATCTTTGATAGTCAGTGGGTTTCCCCACTGGTTATAGTCGCAAAGAAGAATGGTAAATGGTGAGTGTGCATAGATTATCAAGAACTGAACAAGGCCACAAAAAAAGATTATTTCCCACTACCATTCATAGACCAAGTACTAGATAACCTAGAGGGAAACGACTACTCTTTTCTTGATGGCTTTAGTGGATATAACCAAATCCAAGTAGATTCTAAAGACCAAGACAAAACTACCTTTACTTTTCCTTGGGGCACATGTGCATATAAAATCTTACCATTTGGACTATGTAATGCGCCTACCACATTCCAAAGAGCAGTGCTAGCCATTTTTGCATATTTCACCACTTCTTGTGCTGAAATTTATATGGATAATTTTACTGTCCATGCCAAAAAAATTGATGAAGCACTTCAAAACTTAGAAAAAGTCTTACAATGATGTAGAGATCACAAAATATCACTCAATCATGAAAAAAGTTCCATAATGATGACAAAGGGCATTGTTATGGGACATCACATATCAAAAGAGGGCATAAAGGTTGATCCCAAGAAAGTTGAGATCATCCAGAACATTGAAATCCCTAAGAACCAAACATGATTTCAAATTTTTCTTGGCCATGTTGGGTATTATAGAAGATTCATAGAAGGATTTAGCAAAATTGCATCACCACTATTTACCTTGCTCAAGAAAGAAAAGGAGTTTGTATGGACTGAAGATTGTCAAGAATCTTTGACACAATCAAAATAGCTTTAACCACTTCTCTAATCATTAAAGGACCTATTTGGGGAGAACCATTCCACATTCATGCTGATGCATCCAATCTTGCTATTGGAGCAATACTAGGATAGAAGTAAAACAATGATGTCATGCATGCAATTTATTATGTTAGTAAGAATTTAAATCTTGCATAAAGAAATTATACAACAAAAAAGGAATTTTTAGCTATAGTATATGCTATAAACAAATTTAGGCATTATATTATGGGTTATAAAGTCTATGTACATAGAGACCATGCTGCAATTAGATACTTAATGAACAAGGATCTAGTAGGTGGACGTATCATTAGATGATTACTATTGTAGGAATTTGATGTTACTATCATAGATAAGCCTGGGAAAGATAATGTTGTTGTTGAATTTCTTTCCAGAATTGTACTGCAAGATGATTAGGAACCAGTGGATGACAAATTTTTTGATGAACATTTATTTGCATTATCAGTTCATCCACCATGTTTTTCTAATTTGGAAAATTATCTAGTAATAGGGAAGTTCCCAAGTCACTTCAATCAAAAACAAAAAAAGAGGTTAATTCATGAAAGTTCTAGATTTCAATGGATTAATGGTCTTTTATTTAAATTATGCCTTGATCATGTTTTCCATAGATGTGTAGTTGAATTGGATGTTTATGATGTGGTACATGCCTGTCATCATGAGCCTAAAGGAGGACATTATCCAATGGTAAGGATGGTTCATAAGATCTTGGGATCTGGATACTTTTGGCCATCAATGACAAAGGATGTCCCATTCTTTGTAAAACACTATGACGAATGTCAAAGGATGGGAAGACCCACCCCAACAATGAAGATGCCATATGAACCGCAAATAGTTCTAGAACCATTTGAAAAATGGGGAATAGATTTTTTCAGGCCTTTTGATCCACCTTCAAAAGTCCAACATTACATTCTTGTTTGTATTGATTATGCAACAAAATGGGCTGAAGTAAAAGCGTTACCAGCAGTAAGAGAAGATAGATTTGCAGATTTCCTGTATAAACAAATCCTTCAATGATTTGGTGCACCAAGAGAGATTGTCTCAAATCAAGGGTCATAGTTTGTATCAACAATGATGGAATCCTTTTTGCAGAGGTACCAAATGACCCATAGAAAATATTTTCCATATCACCCATAGGAAAATGGACAGGTTGAAGTCACTAATCAAGAGCTAGAATTTTTTTTGACAAAAACCGTTTCTCTAAGGAAAAAAAACTAGGCAAAGAGGTTAGATGAGGTAGTATGGGCATATAATACCACATGAAAGACACCAACTGGGTTCTCTCCTTATGAATTAGTGTATGGAAAGAAACTAGTTGTGCCAATTGAGTTTGAATTAAGAACACTGAAAACAAAAATGGAAGTTGGGATTAATCTACCAGAAGTAGAGAAAATTAGAATTTTTTAGCTTAATAGGCTTGATGAAATGAGAATGGAGGCACTTCAACATGCAAAAGTGATTCAAAAGCAAAGGAAGGAATGTCACGATAAAAATATTGTGTCCTAACAGTTTAAAGCAGGAGATTGGGCATTGTTATTTGACTCCAGATTTGAAGAGTTTAAAGGAAAGTTTCATACAATATGGTTAGGACCCTATGAGATAGATCAGGTATTTGAAAATGGAGTTGTCTAATTAATACCAATTGATCAAGAAAAAAGGAACCTTATGCTTGTGAATTTTCATCATTTGAAAACATATCATAAGCCTGCATCAAAGGAAGAATTCTTAGATGATTTACAACAAAGAATTGAACATTTTCTCAGGGAAGATATTTCTTCCATGAGGGAAGGTCTTTAAAAAGCTTTTAAGAAGGCATGAATAAACAAAGTAAATTGAAAACCAGCAATGGTGGTTTACCTTGAGAAAATGAAGTAAATTGAAAACCAACAAATGGTAGTTTGCTTTCGAAAAAAAAAAATGATGATTGAAAACCATAAGTGACAATCTAAGTTTTTTAAAAAGCTCATGAAGGCTCTTGAAGAATCCCTTAAACCCCCTGAAGGCTTTTGAAGAATTCTGAAGAATGAAGACTTTGAAGACTCCATTTTTGCTCAATAGCTCCTAAAAAGCTCCTGAAGATCTTGAAGACTCCTGATGAACTCCTGGAGGGTCCTGAAGAACTCAAAAGCTCAAAATAAATTAAGGTGCACATTTAATGTAAATATTATTTTTCAATTATTATTACTAAGGTAGTTAGGCTAATTTAGAATAGGTAAATATGTATAAATCTAGACATATTCGCCATACTATTAATTAATAAATTGCAATAATCACATTTAATCATTTCAAAAAATGATGGATGGTTGATGTGAGGAATGATGTGACATTGGATGATGCCAGTCAATAATAACGGATCTTTTCCATGATTCGTGTGTCTTTTCAAAATCCTCCCAAATCCATACTAACATGTGGAATGAGTGCCACCAACTGTGTGAATTAAATTGAAAACTTCAAATTTTGGCATGTGAATTGTCTAGAGTAGTAAAGGTAGTAAATGCAAAATTAATGGCACGTCATGTCATTTTCAAAAACGGTTGTTCCCAAATCAAGAAAAGTCATTCTACATTTTTAGTAAGTAATTTAGTCTGTAAGTGAAGTCAACCAGTGAAGGTCCGCCATTGTACAGGTATGCCATTATTGACAGAGACAAATGGGGAATAAGAGAAATGTTGAGCCGGAGAATTTCAATCTTGACTCAAAAACAAAAAGATGGTTAGAAGAAGTTGGGTGGCTGAATTTCGTGATGTAGTATGAAGGTTTCCTATGAGAAATGGTTGAAGAATTTTTGAGGAACTTCAATTTGAATGTCACCAGGGTAAGGGGAGAAATAATTGAATACATCATAGAAATTATAAGTGAAATTTCTAGAATCCCAACCGAGGGTAAACCAGTTAACAAAGGTTGAGTTAAATTTGGGAAATTGGTGACTACATTTCACCAGGAGCCAAAAAGAAAGAAGGAAATACTAATGCACAAAGGATACCAGCATGAAATTGCTCATAATAGTTTGGACAAGCCTTTTCAGACTATTGCGATGTGGCTCATGAAGTTCTTCACATGTGAAGGATAGTATGACACAATATTGGGTCCAGGAATGCACCTATTAATACACTTGAGGTATGGCTGGACACAACCTTCTGCTAGGATAAATTTACTAGTGTTCTTGTTTCAACAAATTTCTTCTATGATTTTGAGAGTAAAAGTTAGGGGGGAATCTTCTATAAAATATCAAGGGTTGATACACTCGATAATTAAACACCATTTTCTAAAGCAAGAATTTGGGAAAAAGGGATGGTTAGAGTTCTTTTCTGCACCTGTAGAAAAGCCAAAAGGGAAACCTACAAGGGGACCCATGGTTAAAAAGCCAAGAATTGAAAGAGGGGAGTCTTCTAAGAAAAAGGGGAAGAGAAAATCACAAGAATTCACTAGGGAAGGTCGTACTAGTTCTAAAAAGAGGCAAGAAGTACATGTGGAAAGCCCTAGACAAATTGAGACCATAGTGTTCACCCTCGAAAAGACACCTATAGTTAAAACCCCTATTTTAGGAAGCCCAAAAGAAACTATTACATGGAAGGAAGAAACCCATACACCTGTCCAATCCCCTTAGCAAGAAGATACCTATACCCTTGTGCAATCTCTTGAGAGACCTCAGCTCCCCATTGAAGGCCCACTGTCGACTCCTAAAGAAAACCCTATTTTTGAAGTCCATGACTCTTTCAAAGAGTTGGATGCACAGTCTAAAGAGTAGAAGGCCTCTGAATAATTTGAACAAGAAGAGACTATGAACTCCCCTACACCTTCTCCAGAATATGAGAAGAGGAAAGTGAAAGAACAATTAATTGAAGAAGGACCCCATGAAGAATTGAATATAGAGGAATTGGAGACTAAGGAATTACTAGGGACAATGAAAATGTCCTATTTGGAAGATGAATTAGAATAAGAAAGGAGAAATATTCAATTCCTTGAGGAGAAATTAAGAAGAAAGGAGGAGTAATTGCATCAAATTGTCAACAAAAATCAAGAAATGGAAAAGCAAGTTGAACAAAATGAAACAAAGTTTAAAGAGTAGTTAAGCAAAATAGAGGATGCCCTGTAGCAAGCCAATGTGCAAGCACTAGCAAGTACTAAGGAAATTTCAAGATTAAAAGAGGAATTGTAATAGAAGGAAGAAGAATTAAAATAGCAATCCATGCAATTTTATGCACAAGAAGCCTCTACTTCCACATCTCCTCTGTGACACCCTACTTTACCTTCCATTCCTTTAGTTCAACCTAAATACCTCTCACTGGTGTCTTTCAAATATAAGGAAGAGAACAAAGTGTTAAAACAATACATACAAGATTTAGAAAAAGAGAAAAATGAGCTTGAGAGGATACTTGAGCAATTGGAAGAAGTCAGTTCTACAATGCTTTCCATGAGAAGACTAGCTAGAATGTATTCTTTGTTTTAGAGAGAAAAGTTTTTAGAATGGAAATTAAGTCAAATGGTCTTGGGAAGAAGCCTGGATTACCATGACGATCATGATTTTATGAAGGATTACTGTAACAACCAACCTAACATTTGAAATCTAATGTGTGAATTTTACTAACATTGATTTTAATGGGAGACAATGATGACTCAATGTTGAATATTTATGTTGGTGAAGTTCAGATTAGATCATTTATTTCTTTAATGCAAAATCAAGTGGATTGGTCAAACAAAATGGATAAATACAAGGAGGCTCGGAGAAAATATGGTTTACCAATGAGACTTGAAGTGCCTCATGCTGCAAAATAGATCAAGGGTGTAAGATCCATGGTAAGACTCAATCACATTAATCCCCTCTATGTCTCCAATATGTTTGATAGTATTGCATCTTTTTAGAATGTTGAAGCAACACTTCCCCCATTAGCACTACTGTCCTATGAGGAAAGGTACCAACTCATTCTAGAAATGGTTAGGAGGGAACCGATAAGTCCAAATAATATCAGTTGGAACTTAGTCAAAGCTAGGCATGTCATCACCTTGATCCAATAGCAGAAAGAATTTTGGGTTGGCATGACATTCAGAATGCTAATCATTATCATGCCATTACCAAAGCTCAAGGAGATAGCAAATGTACCAGATGGAGTGATGAGGCTATGGTTTGAAAAGTTGAACTGAAACCATGGCTATGCTCTCAATACCAAAAAATTAGATTAGTATAGGGAAGGCATATTTTATTGTTGCATTTGGATGGAGACATTGAACAAAGAAAAAGAGAGCACCATAGTTTTGCATGCAGAACCATGAGGGCATGGTTCAGAGGGAGTAGGGGAGAAATGATGGGAGATCTAAAATACTTTCATTTAAGCCATTTTATGTTTAAAAAGACTTGTTGCTATTGTTAATTAACATAACTAGTGGTAGAAAATGGATTAACATATTTTTTTATTTTACTTTATGTTTAGCTAAATTAGTGAATATATTGCAAGTAATAGCTTATGTTAAATGTGTTGCTTTATGATCATTTTGGATAAGATAATTATGCTACATTAAGCTTTATTACCATAATTTTTGTCTTTTTCTTAAGGGTGTTAAATAGGGTATCTTAAAGGTTGATGAGATGGTTAAACTTTCTGTGTAATCATGATGATAATTACGCCATAGACAGGCCCTGTTGGATGATGAGTCACTCAAGTCTTAATTGACTTCTTCATAGTCAGTTGTGGAACATCTACTTCCAGTGCCAATCTGGCATAGTTCTGGCATCGTCCTCTTTTGTTCACTTCAGTTATGTTTTAAGTTTGATTGTAATCTTTTTAGTTGGTTTCCATAAGTTTTGGAAGTTAACACCATGTTAGAATCTAATAAGGATATTATTATAAGTATCCATGTTTTGGTTTTAGTTAAGAGTTAGATAATTTTCAATCAAATTTTTGTAATCATCAGCAATACTTTGTTCTACATTTTACTTTGGATCAATGAGAATAAAAGAAATAAGTTAATCAACTTACTGTGTTAAAGGATCTTACCTAAGGAAGAGAAGGGCCCGCTCAACCTCTAGAATGATCTTATGTTGGTATCTTGTTAAAGTTATTTTCTGATTTCCTAGTATTAAATCTATAGTAGAAATCAATTCTAAATTGTGCAAATGTTAAAATCATCTTCTATCTTAAGTGGATGTTAAATCTAGATCATTATTTCTACTTAGATTATCTTTTCAAGTTTCAATTTGTTCCAGTTAGATTAATTTGTTAAAATGGTTAGATTAAGTTGATAAAATCATTATCTCAAATTGTTAGAATAGTTGTAAGGTTTCTCTAATTAATTAGATTAAGATGTTGTTCAAAATATTTAGCTAGATTTAGATGTTGTTTGAAGTAGTTAAACTTAGTGTTTATCTGATAAGTTTCATTGAAGCAATGTTAGGAATTTATGGGAAGATGGAATTGAAGTCCATTGAAAATATTTTCATGGAGATTAGTTTTTATGCTTTCCAGAATAATCATCATTTTCCTACAATTCATTTCTACTCTTAAATTAGTGTTTAATTTTCAGCAAATTTTAAATTAAGGATTCCTTTTTAAAGAAAAATAGAATTAATTTGAATTTCATGTTTTAGATTAGGAATTAAAGTAATCATTAATTATCTCCATGAATTGGTCTAAATAAAAATCAATAAAGTTAGAAATAAGTCAACAAGATTTTAAATTAAAAAATAAAATAGACTTAAACCTTAGGAATCAGTCACTACTGTTTAGCTCTTGAAAGCTCCTGTAGAGCTCCTAAGAGCTCCTAAAAGCTCCTGAAGTAGGAAAAATGATACCTAAAGTTGTTTATAGTGCAAAACCCCCCAAAAGAATCTATGAAAACTATCCTTATCGCATATTGCTCTAAGAAACACCTAGTTCGATAAATAAATTGATTAAATGATGCAAGTTGTGACATCAATGACCTTTCCCATCAACATGAGTTGCAAAATAAAATTTGCACCACTTTGCAACTTTGCACTACTTGTATTTGACACTTTTTCCATCAAGTGAAAATTTGTTGCCATGGGAAAAACAATCTGAGATAGCAAAAACGAAGAGAGGTTTTTGTAGAGGGGCGCAATGCGATCCTGTAGGATTAAATGAGAATATTCAAAACATCACAATATCTGAGCAACAACATGTTGAAGTGTGCAACCATTTTTCACTTTGGACTCTTAAAGGATTAATCTGGTTGAATGTAGTTCAGATCGATTTCACATGTTTGGGTGTGAAAGAGGACCATTCCTAGAGTAAACATACCTATTCAAACACGTTGGAAAAATACGTTTGGTCACATGAGTTGTAGAATGAAAGTTGCACCACTTTTCAACTTTGCACTGCTTGCATTTGACACTGTTTCCATCAAGTGAAAATCTGCCACCACAGAAAAACCACTCTGAGATAGTGAAAATAAAGAGAGTTTTCGTAGAGGGGCCCAATGCAATTGTATAGGATCAAATGAGAAGTTTCTAATCATCATGTTATCTGAGTAACATTTTGAAGTTTGTAGCCATTTTGCACTTTGGACTCTTAAGGGATCGATCTAGTTTAACGTAGCTCAGAGTGATTTTGCATGTTTGAGTATGAAAGAGGACCATTCCTAGCATAAAAATACCTATTTGGACACATTGGAATAGTCTGCTTAGTCACACAAATTGTAGAATGAAAGTTGCACCACTTTGCAACTTTGCACTACTTGCATTTCACACTTTTTTCATCAAGTGAAAATCTGCCACCATGGGAAAATCACTTCGAGATAGTGAAAACATAGAGATTTTTTTAGAGGGGCACAATGCAATCTTGTAGGATTAGACAAGAATTTTCTAAGCATCACGGTATCTGAGTAACAACATGGTGAATTTGCAGCCATTTTGCACTTTGGACTCTTAAGGGATCAATTTGGTTGAACATAGCTCAGAGCGATTCTACATGTTTGGGTGTGAAAGAGGACCATGTCTAGCATAAACATACCTATTCAGACACGTTGGAATAGTTTTTTTGGTTACATGTGTTGTAGAACGAAAGTTGCACCACTTTCCAATTTTGCACTACTTACTGTGGATACTAAATCTACAAAATGTTAAGCCTGACAAGAATAAGTTAAGCAAAACAAAACAAATCTAATATCCCTATAAAATATTGCATCATGTTAGATATGATAAACGAGAAATTAAAATAATATGAATCCAAATTTATCTCATAGTGGATTGGTGCTTCTATGGAAAGAAGCCCTTTCCCATTCCTTTGCTAAGCTCCATGATATTGATGATATGAAATGCTATGAAGATATGATGTGGATTCAAATGACAATGATATGGAGAAAGATCTAAAGATTGTGGAGATGAAATGCTAAGATTGTGGAGGATTGAAACAATAGAGCATGCCTCTATTTATGACCAAGAAGGATAGAAGAATGTCAAACATGGAGGATGTGGGACTAAATATCCACCAATAGGAAGAAGCCACTTGTCAACTTGTGATAGGTTGAGGAATGAGCACATTTTGGTCAATGTACCAAAGAGGGGGAGATTTGAATTTTAATTTGAGAGTTAAATGTTGAGTGGGGGACATGTAAGAGAGAATTTATTGCCATGTTGGATGTACATGTCAACTTGTTTTTGAATTCAAATTTGAGGGAATATTCCTCAAAGATGCCATGTTGATGGAAAATGATGAATTAATAAATCAATAAATTGATTTATTAGTGCGAGGGAGAAAAGCTAGAGGATGTGATGGGTGATTAGATTAGGTTAATCAAGATTAGATTAACTTAGGATGGTGATTAGGGGTTTTCACCTATTTGACTTAGATTTAGGGATTTAAATTAAATCAAAGGGAAATGAAAGGTGATTTGAGATTTAATTAAATAAAGGTTTGATTTATTTAATCAAAAAGCGAATGATAGGCTTAAATTAAATAAATTTAATTTATTCAATTTAAGTGAATGACCTTAGGAGATTGAATTAAATGAACCCAACTTATCTGATGAATGGACGAGTGTGAATTTCATTTATGAATGTGATGCTATTTAAGTGCACAATGCTAATTTCACATGTCTACACTTACATTTGACAGTTTTTCCATCAAGTGAAAGTCTGCGACCATGGGAAAATAACTATGAGATAGCAAAAACCGAGAGAGGTTTTAGTAGAGGGGTCCAACATGATCCTGTAGGATTAGATGAGAAGTTTCTAAGTGTCATGTTATCTGAGTAATAATATGCTTGAGTTTGTAGCCAGTTTGCACTTTGGACTCTTGAGGGATCAATCCATTTGAACATAGGTCAGAGAGATTCCATGTGTTTGGGTGCAAAAGAGGACCATGCCTAGCATAAAAATACCTATTTGGATGTGTTGGAATAGTCCACTTGCTCACACGAGTTGTAGAATGAAAGTGAAAATCTGCCACCATGAAAAAACCACTCCGAGATAGTAAAAATTGAGAGATTTTTTTGTAGATGAGTCCAACAAGATCTTGTGGAATTAGACAAGAAGTTTCTAAGCATCACAGTATCCGAGTAATAGCATGGTAAAGTTTCTAGCCATTTTGCACTTTGGACTCTTAAGGGATCAATTCAGTTGAACGTAGCTTGGAGTGATTTTGCATTTTTGGGTGTAAAAGAGGACCATTCCTAGTGTAAACATACCCATTCAAATGTGTTGGAATAGTCTATTTGGTCATACGAGTTGTAGAACAAAATTTGCACCACTTTGCAACTTTCAACTACTTGCGTTTGAAAACTTTTTCCCCAAGTGAAAATTCACCACCATGGGAAAACCACTCCAAGATAGCAAAAACTGAGAGATTTTTTTGTAGAGGGGCCCAACATAATCCCCTAGGATTAGAAAAGAAGTTTCTAAGCATCACAGTATCCGAGTAATAGCATGCTAAAGTTTGCACCATTTTGCACTTTCGACTCTTAAGGGATTGATCTGGTTGAATGTAGCTCAAAGCGATTCCACATCTTTGGGTGTAAAGAGGACCATTCCTAGTGTAAACATGCATATTTAGATGTGTTGGAATAGTTTGTTTTCTCACACAAGTTGCAGAATGAAAGTTACACCATTTTGCAACTTTCAACTATCTGCATTTGACAACTTTTTTCCCAAGTGAAACTTTACCACCACATTAAAACCACTTCAAGATAGTGAAAATTGATAGAGGTTTTTGTAGAGGGGCCCAATACAATCCTAAAGGATTAGACGAGAAGTTTCCAAGCATGATGGTATCCGAGTAATAGCATGCTAAAGTTTGCATCCTTTTTGCACTTTGGACTCTTAAGGGATCGATCTAGTTGAACGTAGCTCAAAGTGATTCCATGTGTTTGGGTGCAAAAGAGGACCATGCCTAGTGTAAATGTACCTATTCAAGCATGTTAGAACATTCTATTTGGTCATATGAGTTGTAGAACGAAATTTGCACCACTTGGCATCTTTGCACTACTTGCATTTGACACTTTTTCCATCAAGTGAAAATTGGACACCACAGGAAAACCACTATAAGATAACAAAAACTGAGAGAGTTTATTGTAGAGGGACCCAAATTGATCTTCTAGGCTCAAAAAAATATTTTTTAAGTGCCATGTTTTCCGAGTAATACCCCGTGAAAGATTGTTCCCCCTTTGTACTTTGGACCCTTAAGGGATAGAGTCGGTTGAATGTAGCTTGAAGCAATTCTAAATGTTTGGGTGTGAAAGAGGACCATTCCTAGCATAAATTTACCATTCCTAGTTAAATGTACCATGTACTTAGAAGAATATCAATAAAATTCATTATTTCTTTGCATTTTTTTGTATTTTTACTAGAAATTTGATGTTTCCTTGAACTATACGGTTTCGTACAGGGTGATTGTGTTATATGTTTCAATATTTTTATATTTCCATAGACCCAATATATATTTAGAAACAAATTTTAATGTTATGGTGCTTATTTGGTGAAAGGGGATAAGTTTTATGGGGTTTGTGTTGCTTCCCCTATAGATATTGATGGAAAAGGGCATGAAAATGAGGTTTCACCCAAGGGTTTGATAAAATATTGCATGTAGAGGTTGCGTGATTGTATTTTGAGCTTTTTTAGGTGATTTTAAGAAGGTCTAAGGTGGTGGCATGTTGTGGTAAGGTGTGGAACCATTCCTTTCAATAAATCCTCCTCATACTAGCATAAAATAAGGGTTTTGTGGTTTGGCATGGTGGAGTGAGTTTCTCTTGAGAAAAAAATGTGGATCTGAGGGTTTGGATACATTAGAATTGTTTCCCCAACAAGTTTAGGGGGGTTTTTAATGTTTAAAGGTATGTTCCTTTGTAAATTATGCCTAATTAGCCTAATGAGGATAGCGAAGAAGGTCATTTTTTATGCACATATTCCAAGACAGTCACTATTGATTTTGAAGTATGTGTTGTAACTCAATAATGGATATCTAGATCAGTCATTTTTTTGTGAATTCATTTGTGAATTTTGTGAGTAAAGGTCTAAAACTAGCATCTACTGACCTACTAGACAAGGCAAAGTGAAGGGTTAAAATTGAAGAGATAGAGAGTTGGTTCAAACTTTGCTTGAAACTCATTCATTTGAGGTTTTGTGAAGATTGAAACCCCTTTCTTACATGTTCAAATTGAAAAACACCTAATTTAAATCCATTCCACTGACCTACTTAACCCTACATCGGTGGAATGGCAATTCTATCACTTAATGGACTCTCAAAACCATGTTTTGAGGGTTACAAACTAGTAGTGATAAAATTGTTCTTATTTCCTCAAATTTGAGTTAAAAGACTTCAAAATACTTTCAAAAGTTACCTAACTCCTTGCTCTAAAGAAAAATAATCAACATTCAAAGTATAAGGTATTCTACAATCCACACAAGTTTGAAAGAAAAAAAAGGAAAAGTGTTGGACATATAGAAAACATCATCCTTTATTTACTAATTTTGTAATTGTGGAAATGCAAGTTTTGTAGTTTTACACCAAATGACATCTTTCATGCAATATCACTTCTCTAATCATGTAATGACCTCTTTCAGACTTTGAATACATTACATATGACCTTCACATGACCTTTTTCACATTGTTTACATTTCAAAGTTCAAATTTTGTAAATTTTCCTATTGAAGGCATTTAGAGAACAAGGTGCTCTTGCACCAAAAATGAACTTCAAAATTACAATATTTGAGTAAATCTCATTAAAATTCCTTAGGTACTTCATTCTCATAGATCTTTTACAATGTCACTCATACATTTGAGATTCTCTTTAAATGTCTACATCATAGGTGCTCATTATGAGGTTAACTTCAATTGAGTAACTTGATATTCCCTCACTAAGCTTCACATGCTCTTTTATAATGGCTTCAAATTAGAATTAAGATTTTTCAAGATCATCAAAATAAGGATGTTGCACTACTTTTTTCGCTGAGATTCTCTTTCATGGCTCATAAATCAACATTTTTTTTCAATGAGAGACCAATCAATTTTTAGTAGTTTACTTACAAATATGCAAAGTAAAAGAGAGAAAGAAAGAGTATCCAAAATGGAAATGAAATATAAATAGATGGAAGGAATTTATAGATAGGCATGTCAGTCTCTCAACTTAGTCACTCCTAGTCATACATCTTAACTAGGAGTTCCAAGATACCTATTGTAGACAACACTTTTCATTAATAGAATAAGTTGAAATTTGAGATGCTCTTATAATGTCTACATCATAACTACTCATGATAACATTATTTTCAAATGAATAACTTGAAATTACCTCACCAAGCTTTGTACATATTTTTGTAATGGCTGAAAATCATGATTGAGATTTGTCAAGATCATCAAGATAAGGATGTTGCATTACTTTTCTGGCTGACATTCTCTTAGATGGCTCATGATGAGTCTAGAATATAGTCTAGTTTCAGGTAGAACTTATGGTTTAGTTGCTAAAGTTATCATGGACTTTGACATTAAGTGCTGACACTTTTATGATAATTCCTCAAACTACAGACATTGGGCTTAATCTTATTTCTGCAAACCTTTAATGATAATGTCATGATTATATGGACTATCTATATTAATTTTGCATGTGGTTAATGAATGTTCCTTAAGGTGGTTACATATATGTTGTTATTGTGCATACTAACATTGCCATGCAGATTTAATTTGAGGTTGCAAAGTTGAGGAAGACACTGTTAGTTGGGCATGCACCATAATGCCCAGCAAAGGAATCACTCAAAGGTCAACGAAGGTTGACAAAAGAAGATTCCTCATGAAAACCAAATGTAACCATATTTTAGTGGACTTTAATGTTGGTTGAGTAGATGCAGGTGTTACTGTTGTGCTAAATCTATGTTTAGACCTGCATGTCTAACTAGATTCAATTCACGCATAATTGTTGCCACCCCATTTTATTTTTTTTCCCTAAATGGCATCCTCCTAGTTCATGGAATTGACTGTCTTGTTTAGTTGGTAGTATAAATAAAGATTTGATCCTCCTTCTCTGAAGGTTGCACAATTGGATATTATACTTACAATCTTGAGCTTTCAACAATACATACACACTTTTGTACTCATGATTTATAGTGAATAAAATGAAGTTCTAATTTTGAGCATCTGAGTTCTCATTAGTTTAGAGGATACTTATTCAAGGGTTCCCACTTGGTGAGTAATCCATTCTTTAGTTTAGTATTAGTTTAGTATTATTTTCTATTTAGTAACTAGTTAAAACTCTGGCACCAACTGTTCCTACAGCCACTAGAATTCCATTCTCTGACTATTCTTGTATCCAAAATAGATAAAGTAGTGCCCTACTTGTTTGCTTAGATTTTCATCCCTGTTATGAATTTTAGCTTGGTGTAGTTTTTAATTGATGATTAGCATTTATGTCATTCCCTTCTAAGAAATTTACTCTCAGTATTACTTTTTTCTTAGCTGTAGAATGAAAATGACTACTTTGGCTTCCTAGTGCACATATTGTGTTAACCCATTTCATGTTCACACCCCTGAGTTGACAAGTTAAATGCACCTTCATGATGATTGAAATAACTATTTAGGTTAGATGTCTAATCTCTAAATCATGGTTGTAACGACCTAGTTGTTGAATCATTGTAGAAGGCCAAAAATTTTGGTGCCATTGCTAGGGATGGTGTCAAACTAGGAAGTTCATTGGAGTCATTGATAGTTTCCTTGTTATAGTATTTTTGGAAGTTGTTCTTAGTATACCCCTCATTTAGTGATCCAAAGGATCTTCATCAAAAATTGGAGCTTCTCAATTTTCTCCAAAAATGGCATCATCGAAAAGAGGTCAAAATTTTGGCTCCAACGCAACTTGAATGGAGTCAAACAGAGCTATGGAGCCCAAGATATGCTAAGTCAAACCTTGGGCAACTCAGGGCCTAGGTTAGAGAAAAACAGGGTCAAAATTTGACATCATCAAAATTGGTCAAAATTGGCATCATCGCAAAGACCTCCTTGAGAGCTTTTCAACAATGTTCATTTTGCACAAATCGAACTCCATTTTCCTGAATTATGGGTAGTCAAAGGTCACAATTGACTAGAATTGACTAGGTACAATGATGAAATCAGCATGACATCATCATGATGACATTGAGCAACCACAGGTTGACATGTGGCATCTAACCAGGATGGTGAGTCAGAAGGTATGGACCAATCAAATTTTGACACGTGGCAACCCAATCAGCACCATGTCATCAGTCATCATCATCTGAGTTAGCACCACGTCATTAGCCATCATCAACCTAGTTATTACCACATCATCAACCATCATCAACCCAACCAACACCATGTCACCAGTGAATACTTTGAACCATGAATGACGACGTGCCACATGGCAGTCCACTCATCCCTCCTCTAGTGGTCGATTGGGAACATTGTTATATTTGTTAATACAAAACTTGAACTACCCACATCAGGCTCAAACCTGAGACCTCGGGTTTACCAGACCACCCGGCGACCGTTGTGCCACCAGTCTATGTGTTAACCAAATATGGCAGCAGTGAATGATAGTAAATAACAATTTTCAATTAGTTGAACAAAAGTTGGTGGGATGGGTCGAACCTCCGAGCACCGCCCAACCAAAATAGATAGACACCATTGGACCACGTAGGCCATTTGTAATATATATAGTCTGCATTATATTTAAACCATTATTTTAAACCCCATTTGTTAAATAATAACCTTTTATGTTTATTTACACCCTCCAAATTGTAACTAAGCCTAACCAAAGGCTAAAAAAAGTGGTGTATGAGGTATAGGAGGGAATATTTTCTTGTTTGGAGATTAAAGCCTTATTTGGGCCTATTTTATGTATAAAAAGGGGTAGAATCAGATGGGAGAAGTTAAGTGGTGATGAAGAGGAAAAATATTTGGTGAAATTGTGCTTGAATTATGTTCTATCCAAGGACTGAACCTGTGCACTTTGAAGGAGAGTTTTTCAAATTTATTTGTACCATGGGGAATCTATGCCAAATTTGGTATTTATTATTCTAGAGAATTAATCAGATTGGTCCACTCATCTGAGAGGGGCTCATAGACGTTGTTCTTATGATGAACTCCATTATCAATTATATTTGCATTCTCTCTCTATTTTCTCTCATTCTAAAATTCATCACTTTGTGACTTTTGTTTATGTAATCATGTTTGTGTGTTAATTTTGATTAAGTATCTTGGATTGATTTAGTTGTAACTGTTACGCCTTCAATAGAATTGTCATAGATCTGAAAAATAGATCAAGTTTGGTATTAGAGCTTTGTGTGACTAGTATTGCAGATTTGGATGCTAACATGTTCCAGGAAACAGCAAGGTGAAAGAAAACTTGAAGAATATAATCCTGAGATCAATAAAATAAGGACTTTTCAAACAATGGATGAAACGAAAGCTGGGAAAAGCACTAAGCAAGAGCTTGATGATAAGACTTTTCAGTGAGCCTTTCTTGACATGAAGGCAATGGTGGAAGAGCTTTATGCAGAAAAGAAGTGTGAAAAGGGAGATTCTTCAAAGTGAGAAAAGAAAGAAGATCAAAAGTACAAAGGAGGAAAAGATCTAGAAGCTACATCTCCTCCATATTCCCCTTTTTCTCCATCTTCCCCTTCTTCTTCCTCTTCTACTATTATTAATCCTTTTAAAAGCAAGTCTACGCCCATTATCAAACTGGATGTAAAATTTGAATTTCCTAAATACTATGGTGAGTTAAATGCTAAAAAGCTAGATGATTGGATCCAGTAGGTAGAAGTGGGTATGTGCAGGATCATCATGGAAAAAATAGGCCCTTAAGTGGCAAAAAAATCTGAAAAACCAGAGTTAGGAAACTTGATGTAAAAATTTAAATAAGTTATCTATATTATTTCAAAAATATGTAGCAGTAGAATCTATAGAAAATTGAATGTGGTTTCTAAACTACTAGGTTTGTTTAAAAAAATAAAAAATCTATTTGGTGAAAATTTAAAATTTCAATGCAGTAGTACTTAAATTTCAAGGAAAAAATAAGAATTAGGTGTTTATCTAACCACCCTAACCACAATAAAGTGATAATATTTTTTTATAATATTTTAGATATAAGTAGAGGACTCATGTCCCAATGTGATGCATATTTTTTGTAATTTTTTCCAAGTAAATAATTAATTATGAATTTTTTATTACAAATTTTCAAAAATATAAAAAACTTGTATGTCTAACCACCTTAACTTTGTCAAAACTTTATGAAATTCAATTTTTCTTTTTTTAATCTTATAGTATGTGAAGCATAGAATGTGACATATGTTTTGGATTCAAAAAATGTGATACCATTTGAAAGCTATAGATGTTTTTCAATTAGTCTATCAATAAGGACTTTAGTCATAATTTGAAACTTGCCATACCCATCATATTGCCACTTTTTTTTCCAACACAATCCAACACATACCCAAGCGTATTGTGGGATTCAAGGCCTAATAGAAGACGCTTCTATGATCCAGTTAGCTACTCTTCGGTTGGGAGGTGTAGCTCTCACTTGATGGGAGAGTAGGACTCGGGAGGAAATTGCTCACCATGGTAAGGTCAATATGACTTGGATGGAATTTGTTGTAGCCCTTAGAAAACATTTTTATCCTTTAGGTTATATGCAACAATTAATCACGAATTGGAAAATATTTAGGCAAGGTAAGGGTCAGTCTATCCAACATTACACCCATGAGTTTAGAAAATAGGCCATTTCTTTAAATGTTCCATTGTATACTAAGGATACATTACTCAAGTACATAGGTGGTTTGCATTCCTACCTAAGACATACTATTCTAATGTTGACTCCTAATAATTTGGACGAAGTGTCAGTCTAAGCTACTCATTTAGAGTCAAGGGGTTAGAACACTTTTAGTGATCATTTCTCAAAGAAACCATCTAAGTCTAAGGGGAAGTCTAAGGGTAAAGAAAAAGCCAAAGATAAAGGAAAAGGGAAGAAGACAACTACCATTAAGAAGGAGGGTGATAAACCCACATGCTCCCATTACAAGAAAGAGGGGCATGCTGATTCAAAATGTTGGAAGTTGCATCCCAAATTAAGGCCAAAAAGATATGGATGCAATAAAGGAAAGCAAAAGACAGTTGCAGTGATTCGACAAGATCTTGGATCCAACTCTGGAGATGAAACTCATATTGTTGATGTTGGGGTCCAAGGTAAAGGGAAAGGTATAACTCTCTCTTCTAATGCAAATTTTTCTAATGCAAATGCAAGTACAAGTAAAGTATCTACTCCTCCTAAAGTTGATAAACAACAGAATGAATTGTTTCATATTCAAGTTGTAACTAAGCACACTAAGATTCACACACTGTTTGATATTGGTTCTCAAGTCAACTTAATATCTAAAGAGGTGGTAAAGAAACTTAATCTAGCTACAACATCTCATCCAAAGCCATATCCTCTTGGATGGGTATTTAATGATGCTCAACTGCAGGTAACAAAACAATGTAAATTGAAACTTGCTATTATTGCAAACTTTGTTGATGAGGTAGAGGTAGATGTTGTTCCTTTTGATATTTGTGGGCTTGTGTGAGGGAGTCCTTATCTGTATGACAAAAAACTAATCTTTTGTAAGGGGAGAATAAGAATCATCTCTTTAAGGATGGGATAGAATACATTATGTGTGCACACAAAGTTAAGACTAATCTTGCACTAGTTAATCCTGGACAGATGAAAAGGTTGGTCAATTCTAGTAATAACTTTGTGTTAATGCTTGTAAAACCAAAAGAGGATGAAAAATTTGAAGCATTTAAAGGGTGTGATCCAAAGCATAAAACTGAGATGGTCAAAATAGTTTATGCTAATGATGACTTATTTCAAGAGCCAAAGAGGTTGCCACCTAAGAGAGAGATACAGCATGAAATCAATTGCAACAAGATGTGCCTCTTCTAGATATCTACATGTATCATTTATCAGTTTTACAAAATGAGGAAATCAAAAAGGAAGTTTAGGAGTTGGTGGAAAAAGGAGTCATCCATCCTATTACATCTCCTTGTGGTTCTCCAATTGTGTTGGTTCCAAAGAAATATGGGTCTTGGATAATGTGCATTGACTATCAAGCCCTAAACAAGATAATGGTAAAGAACAAGTATCCTCTTCCCTGAATTGATGATTTACTTGACTAGTTAAAACATGTAGTTTATTTCACTAAGTTAGACTTATCTAGCAAATATCATTAGATAAGAATTACAAAAGCTGACATTTGGAAAATTACATTTAAGACAAAACAGGGATTGTTCGAGTGGTTGGTCATGCCCTTCAGGCTTTGCAATGCACCTACTACATTTATGAGTGTCATGAATGATGTTGTTCATCCTTCTATTGATGATATTGTCATAATCTATTTAGATGATATTCTTGTATTCAGTCAAACTTGGGAAGATCATGTAATTCATGTAAAGAAAGTTTTGGATGTAATGAGAATAGAAAAAATATTTGTAAATATGTCTAAATGAAAATTCACTAAGACATCTCTAGTGTACTTAGGTTATGTCATTGGTGGTGGTCAATTGAAAGTAGACCCTATGAAGGTTGAAGCTATTGTAAAATGGTCTAAGCCAAGTATAGTCACTGAAGTCAAAAGTTTCTTAGGTATAGTCTAGTACTGGAGGAAGTTCATTGCAAACTTCTCCTACATTACATCACCATTGCATGCATTGACCAGTACGAAGACAACTTTTCAGTGGGGAGGTCCATAGCAGAAGGCCTTCAACACTTTGAAGGAAAAATTGGGTACAACACAAGTTTTGGATTTACTAGATTTACACCAACCATTTGAGATTGAGACAGATGCGAGTGGATTTTCCATGGGAGCACTGTTAATGCAAGGAGGTAAACCAATTTGCTATCACTCTAAAACCTTTTCAGGTGTAGTAATTAACTATCCTACTTATGATAAGGAACTTTATGCATTATTTAAAAGTGTTAAGAAATGGAAACACTACTTAATGGGGAAGGAAACTATAATCCACACTGATCACTAGCCACTTCAGTATTTGCATTCACAATCCAAACTACAACAAAGTAGGAACTTTAGGTGGATGGTTTTTCTACAACAGTTTCATTTGGTAATTAAGTACAAGAAAGGTTCCCATAACAAAGTAGTAGATATGCTATCTAGGCCTCCTGTTATGAATGCTTTGATTATCCTTAAAGGTAGTTCCATGGTGCATGAAAGTTCTTAGGAACAATATACTAATGATGAATACTTTAAGGAAATCTATTCAGCTCTAATTGTAGTCAAACTTGTAGAAGAGAAAGATTACTATGTGTAGGATAAACTATTTTAACACTTGGGAAAGTTATGCATTCCAAAAGATAAACAAGCGCTGGTAATCAAAGAAGCACACACCTCATTGATTGCAAGATATTTTTGGGTAAGCGAAAAAATTACTCAACTACAAAATATTGTTACCGGCCTCATATGCAAGAAACTATAACTGAGTATATTAGAGGTTGCATCATGTGTGCAACATGTAAACCTAGTAATAGGAACTTGGGGTTGTACACATCTCTACCTATACCATCCTGTCCATGGGAAAGTGTTTCAAAGGATTTTTTTGAGGGTTTACCTATATCTAGGAAGGGACATGATTACTTCTTTGTAGTAGTTGAATAGTTTAGCTAAATGTGTATCTGAATGCCTTGTAAAAAATAGGTCATTTATGAACTGACAGCTCATATGTACTTTTAATTTGTATGGGTTCATTTTGGGTTACCTAATTCTATTGTATAAGATTGAGATTCTTGATTCCTAGGGGAATTTTGGTCAGCTTTGTGGGGACTCATGGACACCATACTAAAGAAGATTACAACCTTCCATCCGTAGACTGACAGTCAAAAAAAGGTAGTAAATAGGATAGTTGTACATCTACTTAGAGGTTACTGCAGCAAGCATCCCAAGTTGTGGGATGAGAGTCTTCATTATGTGTAGCATGCTTACAACCATGTGGCACACTCTTCTACAAAGAGGTCTCCTTTTGAGACTTGCTTCGGTTATGTTCCCAAAACGTCGATGGAATTTTCTTTTGGGAAGCACAATGTTGAAGATGGACACCATGATGCAAATAAGACTTTGAAGTTCATCCAAAAATTCCAAGCAATTCATCAGGCAGTGGAAGGATAGTTAGAGAAGAGTCAAGCCAAATACAAGGCTCGACATGATAAGCATCGCAGTTATCACCATTTTCAAGCTGGAGACAAATTTTAGTTACATATCAGCAAGGAAAGAATGCAAGGTGAAGGAAGGAAGCTCAAGCCGATTCAGTATGGTCTCTTTGAGATCTTGGAAAAGATTGGAACCAATGCCTTTTAGCTTAATCTTCCTCCATACATGAACGTCTATTCATTTTTCAATGCTAATAATATGAAGTTGTACGATCCTCCAATGATACTGGATGAAGAAATGGACATTCAGATTCCATCAGTTGATGATCTTTCACCAAAGTACATATCAAAGTTGCCAGAGGATGTCAAGCTAGACAGGAAAACCAAGACTTCACGAGAGGATAAATTGAGTACCTCAGAGTGGGATTGAAGGAGATGAATTTAAGCAAGGCAAGATGGATTGAGATTAGTAAAGTGAGGGAACTTTACCCTCGCTTTCTGAGTAACCAACTTTCAGAGGTCCAAAAGCTCTCTAGTGGGGATGACTAATCTGAAGGATCTTTGTCAAAAATTGAAACTTCTTGATTTTCTCTAGAAACAACATCATCAAAAAGAGGCCAAAATTTTGACTCCAATGCAACTCGAACAAAGTCAAACGGAGCTATGGATCCCAAGATATTGTTGATCAAACATTGGTCAACTCAGGGCCCACATCAAAGAAAAAAGGGTCAAATTTTGACATCATCAAAAGTGGTTGAAATTGGCATCATCATGAAGAGCTCATTGAGATATTTTCAATAGCATTCATTTTGCACAAATCGGACTCCATTTAGCCTGAGTTACAAGCAGTCAAGGGTCACAGTTGACTAGAATTGACTAGCTATAGTGATGATGTCAACATGACATCATCATGACATGGACCAACCACGAGTTGACACGTGGCATCTGATAAGGATGGTGAATCAGCAAGTATGAACGAATCGTATTCTAACACATGGCAGCCCAGTCAGCACCACGTCATCAGCCATCATCAACCCAATCAACACCACTTTATCAATAGTCATCAACCCAGTCGACACCACATCATCAGTCATCATCAACCCAGTCAACACCACATCACCAATGAATACTTTGAACTACAAATGAAGGTGCACCATGTGGCAGTCCACTCACCCCTCCTCTGGCAGTCGGTTGGGAACATTGTTATATTTGTTAATAAAAATCTTAAACTACCCGCATCGGGTCGAACCTGAGACCTTAGGTTTATTGGACCAGCTGGAAACCGTTGCACCACTGGTCTATGTGTTAACCAAATATGGCAGTGGTCAGTGATAGAAAACAATAGTTTTCAATCAATGGAACAAAAGTTGGTTGGGTGGGTCGAACCTTCGACCACCACCCAACCAAAATAGATAGACACTGTTGGACCATGCAGGCCATTTGTAATATATATAGCCTGCATTATATTTAAACCTTTATTTTTAACCCCATTTGTTAAATAATAACCTTTTATGGTTATTTACACCCTCCAAATTGTAACTAAGCCTAACCAAAGGCTAAAAGGAGTGGTGTGCGAAGTATAGGAGGGAATATTTTATTGTTTGGAGGTTAAATCCTTATTTGTGCCTATTTTATGTATAAAAAGGGGTAGAATCAGATGGGAGAAGTTAAGTAGTGATGGAGAGGAAAAATACTGGGTGAAATTGTGCTCGAATTTTGTGTTATCCAGGGACTGAACTTGTGCACTTTGAAGGAGAGTTTTTCAAAATTCTTTGTACTAGGGGGAACCTATGCCATATTTGGTACCCGTTATTCTGGAGAATTAATCAGATCATTCCACTCATTTGAGAGGGGCCTGGAGACATAGTCATTCTTATGATGAACTCCATTATCAATTATGTTTGCATTCTCTCTCTCTTTTCTCTCATTCTGAATTTCATCACTTTGTTACTTTCATTTGTGTAATCATGTTCATGTGTTAATTTTGACTAAGTATCTTGGATTTCTTTAGTTGTAATTGTTACGCATTCAATGCAATTGTCATAGATCCAAAAAACCAATCATTTAGGAAGTAATGACCCCTTCTTATTCTTTACCAATTCTTTGTGTGAGTTAGATGATTATGAGTTGATATTATATGCATAGAGGGAGGAGAAGAGATGTTTATGGGAGATTTCTTCCTAACAATCCTGATCCATTCTAGTTAGAAGAGATTCCAAATCTACCCAGGAAAAAAGAAGAAGAGCTTAACCCCTTTGTTGACATATTTCCTGATTTGACCAGTTATGAAGCTTCCACTGAAGAACAAAATTATTTTGAGAACCCCTTTGTTTGGAAAATCCATCCAACAGGAATGGGTGATGCAAATAGAAATAGACCTAACCAACTAGCTTTTCCTTTCCCCATTTCCCATCAGAATGAAGTGGACAACCTCAAAAATATCCTTGCTTCAGCCCTTCCTAAGTTTTATGGATTTTTTATAGAAGATCCTAATACCTTCTTGATCAAGTTTGATATACTCTACAGGAGTTATGATTACACCACTGATGCCCATAGGGTTAAACTATTTCCTACCACTCTAAAAGAAGCTGCATTAAGATGGTTCATGAGCCTAGGCAGAGATATTGTGTTAAATTGGGAGGACATGAAGACAAAGTTCCTTGAGAAAAACAAGGAATGTTGCAGGTGCAGTGACATGAGAGGAGTTGACATTTTCAGTATGTAGCAAAAGGAGGATGAGAGCCCAGAAGATTACATTTCAAGGATTTTGTTTTTCTTATAGAAATCTCCACAATATACCCTCAATGAAGAATCAAAAAGGCTTCTTTTCTTAAGAGGAATCAATGAGAATTGTACTAATGCCTTGGACTTGATGGCAGGAGGAGATATCACCCAAGTCCCTTGGGAAGACATCAAGAAAATATTCCAAAACTACTCTAGAGCAGCTTCAAATAAAGGAAGAGCTTACCAATCCTTTGTGGGTAAGTCATCTACCAGTGGAGTCTCAAGAATGGAGATCACACACTTGCTGGCCTAGAAGAAACAAGAGGAGGAAAAGGAAATGTTGGTAGAGTATTGCCCCCATTGCAGACAGAAGAAGAGGTACTAAAGATGCAAGATGGTAGCTAATATTGAAAGCAAGCATATTGCACCAAAGTTCAATCCAATCCACATTGAAGAAGATCAAGTCTAATATGTTGCACAAAGGAAGCCTTGGGCTCTAAGACAAGGTATGCCACCAGATCCACTATCTTATACTATGCCATATTTCAATTCCTATTCATCTGGTAACCAATGGTAGCCCCTATACCCATTCATCTATGGAGGATATCCACCACAACCTTGGGGTAACCCACCTAATGGTTGGCCCAATCATCAAAACTCTCCACCCCAATGGTAGCAACCTTAGGGGAATTGGCAGCAATATCAAGGGCATTGGCAGCCAGCTCCAAGAAATTGGTAGCAAACAAATCAATGGAGGGGAGGACAACAATGGCCAACCCAGACAACTAGTTACATGTAGCCACCTTCTCTGCCCCAACAACCTGCTATAATGCCTCCACCTACTAATTCAATCTCAAACCCACCTAAAGCTACTTAGTTACTAGCTTAGCCCACACCCAATCCAAATAACAAACCACAGAATTAGCCTACATACTCTGCTAACTCAAATCAATTCCCTACATATGATGTGATTGTCAGTGACATCCACTTGCATTCAGAAACTACTTTACCAGACCCTTCCAAGCCCATTATCACTGAGATTCTTGTGGAAGAGGAAGAGGAGCCTTTGGATGATTCCATTTAGCCAAATGCACCTAAAAAGTCTGAACCAATCCCAACCAAGTATACTGAAAAAGAACCACCATTTCCTTAGAGATTGGAAGTTGCTAAGAAGAAGGAAGAAAAATAGGATTGAAATTTTGACATCCTGGATTAGTTGAAGCATATATTTTTCTAGATCCCTCTATTTTAGGCCATAAATGATGTCCCAATCTATGGAAAGGAAATCGAGGAAGCATGCCTAAAGAAGCCAAGCAAGAAGAAGAAAGACCCCACTATAGTTCATGTAGTGGGACAACTAGTTGATATCATGCTACGAAAAGTGACTATCCCCAAGTACAATGACCCATGTAGTCCTGTGGTACCAATTGTTATAAATGGGATCCAAATTAAGAATTCTTTGCTTGATTTAGGGGCAGCAATCAATGCAATGACCAAGGACATCCTACAACAACTAAACGTTGCAAACATGAGATCTACTCCTATTGTCCTACACCTTGCTAATAGTTCTACTATTAAGCCTTGTGGTAGTTTTAGATTCTTCGGAGTACCGAAATGACTTCATGATTTTTTCTCCTCAAGCTCCATTAGGTGGTGTAGACACCTAAAAATGGTCTGGAAAATCTAATTAATTAAATACGACTTATTTGATTAATTAATCTTAAATTCATCTACTTAGTAAATAAATAGAAATATTTGTTTATATTAAGTTCATTATTAATTCTTCTATTTTATCATATTATTTCTCTCTTAATTAAATAAACAAAATTAAATACTTTGTTTTATTTAATTATTATCATTATTAATTCTTCTATTTTATCATATTATTTCTCTCTTAATTAAATAAACAAAATTAAATACTTTGTTTTATTTAATTATTATCATTATTATTTCTTCTATGCTTTATCCATTAATTCTATCTTAAATTAAATACACAGCTTCAATAATTTGTGTTATTTAATTACCTCATCACATTTCTTCTTAATTAAATAAAGATATCCTAGAATATTTAATTTAATTATCATATTCCTTTTATTTTAATTTAATAAAAAACTTCTATAGTTTGTTTTATTAAAATATTT
Organism: Sequoia sempervirens; assembly: GCA_007258455.2. NCBI lineage: Eukaryota > Viridiplantae > Streptophyta > Pinopsida > Cupressales > Cupressaceae > Sequoia > Sequoia sempervirens. The sequence continues at coordinate 316,811,458 of VDFB02058242.1, read as the reverse complement.
ATTCCTCTTTTGCTAAATTTAAATAAACCAAAAATATTTAAATTAATGCAAAAATCATATCCCTCTATTCACTCACCAATAAAATTAGATTTTTTAAATCTAATTAATTCAACTGTCATTCACGGGAAGAGCCTTGGGGACAAACCTGCATGAAATCTTCTCAATCTTCTGCCTCAAATCTTTCCTCTCATCTTGCCTGGTGTTTTCATGGGGAGGAACAATCCTCCATGATCAACTTCACCTTCTCATCTCATACCATTCAATTCTTCAGATTGAATCACAACCTCTGTTGTGTTACCCCTTCACAAATGTGTATTGTGAAATCTATAAATATAGGTTTCTAGCTATAGGAAAAGGATCCTAATTTGTGTAATCTTACTCTATAGGTATTCCAGGAAATCAAGCATTCAAGCAATCCAGTTTTAGGATCAATCCATCAACCATTCATCTAGCATTCATCAAGCATTCAACATTTACAGTCATGGCTGCCATTACAGTAGATTTGCATATTTAAATCATATAGAAATAGAATTAGCTTGAATTCTTTTTTTCTAAGTGTCATTTTAGTAATCAAATAGCTTTTAAAATCTGAGAGAAAAGTTGATTAAGGAAATCTTTAGAGTTAGAGAGCAATAGGACAGATTTCTGAAGATTCTTAGTTTAAATTAGTTTAAATCTCTTGAATCTTAGATACAATGTCTTATTTAGAAATGTAGATGCATACTTAATTTTTTTTATCTCATTCTTACACTTCCATTTTGGCGCCCACTGTGGGGCCTAACCCCATATTCTACAATTTTTTTGTGAAAAGTGTCTTACAGGTATCGGCATGTTTGTTTTAGCGGAACTGTGGTTTTTTATAGCGCGCCGGTTGGATTCTGTAGCGCGTTGGAGGAAAATTATAGCATGTCGTACAACTATTTTAGCGCGCCGCTCAATTGTTTTAGCATGCCACACAATTGTTTTAGTGCATTGATCCACTATTTTAGTGCCTCAACTCTTTGTTCTTTAAATATCTTTTATCTGGATCCGACGCATCCATGGCCAGATTTTGTTCTTTAATCTCTTTTTGGTTAAAATTTATCAATCTTAGGACAGAAAACGGGTTAAAATTTATCAATCCTAGGATAGTAAACGGATAAAAATTGATCAATCCTAGGATAGAAACTTCATTATTACTTGTGGGATTAAAATTGAACATCATGCTTTTTATGGAGCAATATCTCCATATAGATTAGATAATTTGTCTTTTGGGTTTTTTAAAAAAGTGAACTTCTTTGTTGTGATTGGGTGATAGGTTTATGCTCTCCCCTTAACTAGGTGCATCAGAATACCAAACTCACTTTTACTTTGCGCATTTTCAAGATTTCATTAAAACCTTTAGACAGGCCTGCCGTAGTGGGAAAAAGTACTCACCCTCCGGGAACGACCTGAGTTGGGACAGCCAAAAGCCATGGCATTCCAACCCACTTTAAAATTTATGTGAATTTGGGGAAACCCTCTTTCAACGGAAGTGTGCAGGATAACCATCCCCAAAATCTTTGTTCTAAAGATTGGGAGGTCTCTCGAGGGAGTTTATCCATTTGCCACTCTGAACGGAAACCCTATCTAAGAACCTAGAAATAGAAGCACGCTTGTCAGCACCTGGAAAAGACAAAAACACAGGCGCCCTCTAGGGGGTAACATGGTTGTGTGAGTCGATGCAATTCCAAGCTATGGGCCATTCGAGTATATAACAATGACCTTTTGTCTCTAGGAGTGAGTCTGTTTGAACTGTCTTATCTTGTTATCAAACTAGTGAAAATCAAGAAGAATCATGTTTGCTTCTTAAAACATACACTATCTATTTAGATTCTAGGATTTTGAATCAACTATTCTATTCTTGCTTGCTGTGTTTTCCTTCATTAAATTCAGATAAGATCATCACAAAAATCTTCAAATCAAACACTTGTGAAATTCTCATGATTCGAGATTGGGTATCCACCAAATTTGTCAAGAAGTCTCTTGTCAAACGAATCAGAAAGCCAAAGAAAACACTTACATACAAACAACTCTTGAGAAAGCAACAATTTTTATATCAAAGCAGAAAAGTTCTACTCCAACATAGGACCTTTATTCATAGATATCACGATTTCTCTAGAGGTTATATGGACGACTATGTTGTAGATCCCTTAGATTCACAAGAATTTTATCAAAGAAGGGCTCTTAGACAACACCACAATCACAGTCAACAAATTCGTCCAGAATACATCCCACAACCTGCCATACAATACGATACAAGACCAAGTGAATTTCATAGAGTAAGATAGTTTCCTGTGGCACCCCAAAAACATTCTGTAGCACGTCAGAACTCTATTTTAGTGCATCACAGCTCTGTTTTAGCGCGTCATAACTCTGTTTTAGCATGTCATGACTCTGTTTTAGCATGTCATAGCTCTATTTTAGTGTGTCGCGGCTCTATTTCAGCGCGTCATAGCTCTGTTTTAGCGTGCCATGGCTCTGTTTTAGCACATCATAACTCTATTTTAGCATGTCATAGCTCTATTTTAGTGAGTCATAGCTCTATTTTAGCACGTCACAGCTCTGTTTTAGTGTGTCATAGCTCTGTTTTAGCACGTCGCGGCTCTATTTTAGCGAGTCGTGGCTCTGTTTTAGCGTGTCATGGCTCTGTTTTAGCGTGTCGTGGCTCTGTTTTAGCATGTCATAGCTCTTTTTTCATGTCATGGCTCTGTTTTAGCGCATCATGGCTCTGTTTTAGTGCGTCGTAGCTCTATTTTTGCACCTCAAAGATCTATTTTAGCACTCCCAAAAGTTAGAAAAATAGAGAGTTAGTAAGATAGTTTGTCATTTTTCCCACATCCAAAGCAAGGTTTTATCGGTCCAAAACATTTTCTTCCATAGTCCAAAACACTTGAATCATACAAAAAAAGAAAACTTTACTATTATGCCTAGGTCTTGAAACATCTTGTAGAGTGTCCTTATCAATCATCACTAAATCTGAGATTTTTGTGTCAAAATTTCCCTATCAAGGATTTTATCATCCTTCCATCACAAAACTAGACACAACTAAATCAGATTTTAATGTAGTTCTATCAAAAATTTTGACACTTATCAAATCAAAAATCCAAGATCAAAGTCTAGTGTAAAATTTTAAAGTTTGTATGTCTATTTTCACACGATCAGCATATCAAAGACAACAACAAGAAGAAAATGAAAGAATAGCAGCCATGGCTGAAGAAAACCCTTGGGAATGATACAACAACACTGATCCTCTCACTAATTCACAAGAGAAAGAAATAACTGCAGAAGAAATTAAGAAAGTTCAACAAGACCCTCATTTACATAAATTTATGGAAAAGATGTTAGAGCAAGATATGGAAAAGTATCTTTTATTATTAGCTGACAAAGGTGCTAAGCTTCCTAAAGACTTTGATGTCAACCAAATCAAGGAGACGACCACACCTCAAGCAACTAGTATGGAAAATCCAAATCAAATAGATGCTTTGACAGGACAAATCCAACAAGGGCCAACAAAAAGATATTCCTTACAGGACATTTTCCCTTATCCATTTGACCAAAGCATTAACATGATACCATTTCCACGGTATTGTGAATACTCGACATACAACAAATACAATGGAAGAACCGATCCATTTGATCACGTACGGGAATTTAGAGCCATGAGTATAGGGTTCGCACATGAGGACTCTTACTTACTATGATTATTTCCAAGAAGCTTAGGAAACACTTGCATGGAGTGGTTCTCTAAAATGGAACCCGGGATCCAATCTTTTGAAGAACTGATCAATAGGTTCATAACGCACTTCTCATTCAACATCCAACATGGGGTGACCTTAAAAGAACTCTACAACACCAAACAAGCAAAAGGTGAAAAGTTTCTTTCCTTTCTCCAACGATGGAGAAGGATATTTGCTAAATACCCTAGATCTATTCCTGAAGAGGAGAAGATAGAGATGTTCATTGATAACCTAGTGGATGAAATGAATTATAGATTGGACTTGCAATGTCCATCCACATTTGAGCAAGTTATTGAAAAGGGACTCAAAATCAAAGAGGCCCTAATCAAAAGAGGAATAATCAAACACTTCATTGAAGGTTCAAACAATAACAATGAAAAGCCAAGATTTTGGCAAAAGAATAAAAATACCGATACCATAATCGATACACACATATCCAAACCAGTATTTACCTTGACGCCAACCACTACAAACAAAAAAAATAATGGTCTTAATTTCAAACAAAGTAGTGATCAAGGAAATAATCAAAACAATGGAGAAACAAAAACCCAATCATTCCAATGACCATCCAATAAACAAAAATTCACACCATTAGGGCAATCATTGGAATCAGTCCTCAAAGAAATTCTAGATGTAAAACTTATTCAAGTACAAGAGGCTAGAAATTGGGACCCTCAAGTCAAACCATCATGGTGGAATGACTCACATTATTGTCACTACCATCAAAATAAAGGCCACATGACTGAAAATTGTTGGTAGTTAAAACATGCAGTACAAGACCTTATAGATCAAAAGAAAGTATTTGTAGAGGGGCACCAAAAAAACAAAGATCATACAACATTCAAAAATCCTCTACCCAATTATCAGAAGGGAGAATCCTCTTCCGCAAATAGCAAAGGTAAGAACATTGGTTATGTTTATGACACAACGATCCTTTGTATTTTTGCTGCCAAGGAGGATGAGGAGTTATGCAATCAAATCAATCGAAACAATGACATTACACCTACTAATTTGGTACAACATATGGACAAATCTGAAAACCAAATTAATGTAATCACACTCAAAGGGAAACAACAACACCAACTGGTTAATGCCACAACAAGGGCACAATCCAAAGTTATATTGAAAGGAGCATCATTATCATCCCAATCTGTGGATCCTCCCTCTAATCAATATAATCTCATCGATCAATTACAGAAAATACCGGTACAAATATCTATCTTGGAACTTTTAAAGATCTCCCCATCACACAAAGAGGTTCTTGAGCAAGCTCTTGTATCAACCACGATACCTAACAATTTGGATGTATGCCAATTTCAAGCTATGGTGGGACATCTATCTACACCTCATTTCCTTTCATTTTCTGAACATGATGATGTATCACTCACCCATCCACATAATTCTGCCCTTCACATTGAAGTCCTCATCCATAAACACCGTGTAAAGCGTGTCCTGATAGATGGAGGGGATGGTTTAAATATTTGTACCTTAAAGCTGATTCGTGCACTAGGATACTCAGATGAAGCCATTGATACAAGAAGAAAAATCACAATCAAAGCATATGATGAGGAAGAAAGATCCTCTAAAGGATTGATCATATTAACCATTCAAGTGGGACCTATTGTCCAAAATGTGGTTTGTCAAGTCTTAGATAGGGAACTGAAATACAACATACTGTTGGGACGTCCTTGGATTCATGATATGCAAGCAGTACCTTCCACCTATCATCAATGCCTAAAATTTCCCATTAATGGACAAGAGGTAACAATCACAGTAGATTATAATGACACCCAAGCTTGTCATACATTGAAAACATCTCAGGATACATTAATACCTCACAACAGAGAAGTTAGCACATCAGATTCATGTAATGGAGAGAAACAAAAAAGCTTCATATCAAAGTGGCTTCCAAAACAACAAAAATCACAAGAGATCAAAGTGGCACAATCTAATCCTTTGAATGTTGAAGAACAATTGGCTTCACTCTCACACCAATTCACCAACAAAGTATAGATAAGTGACAAAGGAATGGGTGAATATGGTGTCAGACACTCTTTCCATCTATCATAGATGTTACCCTCCTTACAAACGTATGGACAACCATCTACAACCACAAAAAAATCAGCACAATCTACAACGGCATTAGATGGAAGATTTGTAAAAGCTGGAAACTTAGATGAAGAATCATAAGATAAGGCTATACTAAATTGGCTTTATAGAGATGAGGAAGCTTCCACTTCCACAAGTGATATCATAGAGACAAATCAATATGGAAAGGGAAAAACTATTCATGAGAAGATGGGATATTCAGGACAGGGACCTCTTGGGTTAAGGAAACAAGGAATAACAGAACCAATCCAGCCACTCACGCTCCAACATAAGGATAAAACTAGACTAGGATATACAGCTGGACAAGGACCTCTTAAATGAGGGGAACAAAGTGTAACAGAACCAATCCAAGTTCTCACAATTCATCATAATAACACAAATGGGCTAGGATATACAGAAGGACAGGGCTCTCTTGAATCAAGGGAACAAGGCACAACAACACCAACCCAATCTTTAACACTTCAACAAAATGGCAGAACTGGACTAGGATACATAGAAGAAGCAAGAGTAGAACTCACCAATAGAACTATGGAGCGTATCCTTCAAATGAGAGATAACTCCAAAACAGATTCAAATGAATATGAGTGGGATAGCTTATCAGATGTTTCCTATGAAGATATTCAGATTGATGTTATCAAAAAGTATACCCCCAAATGGGAGGAGGGTCAAGGCTCGAGTTTTAATCCTATTGTCTTTGAAACACAAAATTTTGATGACTCAAGTGAAGACGAACAAACATCGAGTGAGATAAATGATGTAGAAGAAAATACCTTTGTAGGCCTCAACATAACCACTAACAACTTGGACAACATTTCCATCCGAGCTTTCACAATCGCTGACCTCAACTCATCTAATGATTCATTGCCTTTACTGCATCCCGAGCTTACCGAGTGGGAACCCCAACACCCCATCAATCTCCCTATTTTTCACAATGACTCCGCTATTATTAACTACCTTTGCTATGCAGAATCCAATACTTGTTCTACCAATGCTTCTTTTAATGATGCTTTTAGGTAGGAGGGTGCCAAGCCTTTCAGTTGCAAAAGTATGGAAATAAATAATGGATCTAATGGTGAAAACCATTCTATGGCAGTATTTGATCCCAAAATAGTAAAAACAAAGAACGCATCCAATGGTGAAAACCTCATTGAGGCGCCAAAGGATGGAAAGCTTGACATCCTCCCACAACATTACCATGAAAGATCATCAGTGTTAGTAGAACCCACACAGTCTATTGATATTGGCACAGCAGAGAAAGTAAGAATACTACACCTGGCAGCATCCATGACAGATACAGAAAAGCCATATTTTATTAAATTCTTTGAAGAACGATGCATCAATTTTGCTTGGTCATACTTTAACATGCCAGGCTTAGACAAAAATCTTATTATGCATCATTTATCTTTACCAACTAGCACTAAACCAGTAAAATAGAAACTGAGAAAGATGCATCCACATGTTGCATTATTGGTAAAAAATGATTTGAAGAAACTACTAGATGTTGGATTTATCAGATCTATTGATTATGTTGAATGGGTATCCAATATTGTACCTATTTCAAAACTAGATCACACCATCAGAATATGTATAGATTTATGGGATTTAAATAGAGCATGTCCAAAGGATGATTTTCCTTTGCTAAACATAGACATGATTGTAGATTTAACAGCTGGCCATCAAATGCTATCACTCATGGATGGATTTTTAGGATACAATCAAATCAAAATAGCTCCTGAAGACCAAGAAAAGACAGCATTTACATGTCCATGGGGCACCTTTTGTTGGAACGTCATGCCTTTTGGGTTAAAGAATGCAGGAGCTACATACCAGTGAGCTATGACAACAATCTTCCATGACATGATGCACACCTTCATGGAGGACTATGTGGACGACATCTTAGCCAAATCTCACACCAGAGAAGGACATCTAGAGATACTTTCCAAAATATTTGACAGGTTGGAGAAATTTAAAGTCAGATTAAATCCCAAGAAATGTGCCTTTGGAGTAACATCAGCAAAACTCCTTGGATACATAGTTTCTATAAAAGGAATTGAAGTAGATCCAGCAAAATTTAAAGCCATTGTGGAAATGCCACCTCCTAAGAATATTAGCACATTAAGATCTCTACAAGGCCAATTATAGTCCATCAGAAGATTCATCTCTCAACTAGCAGATCGGTGTCATCCATTCAACCATATTTTGCATAAAAATGTGTCTTTTAAATGGGATGAACAGTGTAAGAGTACTTTCAATCAAATCAAACATTATTTAATGACACCACCAATCTTGGTGCCACCCAATAAAGACAAGCCATTGTTGCTATATATCGCAACAACAGATATCTCTTTAGGAGCCTTGCTGGCACAAGAGGATAGAGAAGGAAAGGAGCAAGCAATATACTATATCAGTAGGACACTCAATGGACATGAAGTAAACTACACCTTCATCAAAAAATCATGCTTAGCAGTAGTATTTGCAACACAAAAATTGTGACACTATATGCTCACTCACACTGTCAAGCTCGTTGCAAAAATTGATCCCCTTAAGTATTTACTGAGCAAAGTAGCTTTAACAGGAAGGTTGGCAAAGTGGGTCATGCTCCTCAGTGAGTTTGACATTCAGTATGTTGAAAGGTGAGCTATCAAAGGACAAGTCATTGCTGAACAATTAACAGAAGCTCCATTGTCAGACAGTCATCCTATGACCATGGAATTTCCTAATGTGGATATCCTCAATGTTACAACACAACCATGGCAACTCTACTTCGATGGATCCTACACACAACATGGATCAGGGGCAAAAATTTTATTTTTCACACCTCTTGGGCACACAATTCCATGATCTTACAGGCTTACCTTCCATTGCACTAACAATGTGGTGTAATATGAAGCTTTAATCCTTGGAATTAAAGTGGCTATTGACTAGAGAATCATAGAACTACAGGTGTATGGAGACTCTCAGTTAATCATCTATCAAGTCAACAATGATTACCAAACTAAGGATAACACACTGATTTTATACAAGAGACTGGTAGATGATCTAAGGAAATACTTCATAGATATCAAATTTGAGCAGATACCAAGATCAGAGAATAAAGCAGCAGATGCCATGGCCACAATAGCATCTCTTCTCCAAATGCCTGAAACACAAGATTGTTATCAATTTATTGTGGAACAAATATCAAATCCTGCATACGCAAACCCCAAATCCCAAACCATAAGCCTTTTGGATAGTGCCCAATCTTCCATTTATGGAGACATTTATACTTACCTAAAAGATAATATCTTACCACCAGATCTTTCTCACAACCAAAAGCGCAACTTCATACACCAATCTGCCAAACATACCATTATTGCTAACACCCTTTACCATCGAGGCCTAGATGTTACTCTTTTGCATTATTTAGAACATAACAAATCTGCTTCTGCTTTACATGAGGTCCATGAAGGAATTTGTGGCACACATTCAAGCAGATTATCTTTAGCCAAGAAACTCCTTCATTTGGGATATTACTGGCTACACATGGAGCAAGAATCTTATCAGTTTGTTAAGAGATGTCAAAAATGTCAGATTCGTGGCAATCTTATACATGCACCAACACAGGAGCTCCATCCATTCACAACTACATGGCCTTTCTGTCAGTGGGGATTGGACTTGGTAGGGAAAATTAACCCATCTTCATCTAATGGACATAAGTTCATTATCACAACAATAGAATATTTTACAAAATGGGTGGAGGCAGTTCCCTTAACCACAATCACTGGGAAGTAGATATCATCCTTCATACTTAATTATCTCATTTGTAGATATGGGATACCCCAGTCAATCATCACAGATAATGGCAGGCCTTTCAAGAACCAAGATGTCCAAGAGCTATGTGAAAAGTTCCACATCCAACATCGCTTTTCAACCCCTTACTACCCTCAAGGTAATGGACAGGCAGAAGCTTCAAACAAAACAATCCTAAAGATTCTCAAGAAGACTGTAAATGAGGTAGGGTGTGATTGGCACGTTCAACTTAACCCTACTCTTTGGGCTTACAGGACTAGCATCAGAACACCAATAGGAGCTACACCATATGCTCTTGTCTATGGATCAGAGGCAATATTACCTATCGAGGTAGAAATTCCATCCCTTCAAGTTTCACTAAAGGGACTCATTTCAGATGAGGATTACAGAATCTCTAGACTTCAAGAATTAGAGCTACTTGATGAACATCGACAACAAGCTATCAATCATTTGACAACCTATCAACAAAGAATGTCTAGGAACTATAATCATAGGGTTAAGCCTAGAGTCTTCCAGATCGGAGACTTGGTCCTATAGGAAAACCCTATAAATCAAGCAGATAGAGAAAAGAAGGGAAAGTTTGAACCTAACTGGATAGGGCCTTATGTCATTATATCAATCTATGGATCAGGAGCATATCAGTTGTCTACACCAAAAGGAGATATGTTGGAGGAGCTCATGAACAGCATCCATCTCAGACGATTCTATACTTGAGGATACCTAGTGCACGGTTGGTAAGGTTGTCTTGATGAAAACCTGGAAAACAGGCATCATGATGACAGAAAAAGTAAAAAAAGGGGGAACACAATAAAAACAAGTGGTGAAAACCTGGTAAACAGGCGCTACTTGTTATTTTCAACCAGTTCTTCTATCTATTGGATATGGTTTTGTTACAATTATTTCCTTTCATTATCATTTCCATCTATCATTGAAGAAAATTATTATCACTATCCATATCATGGCAAGATTATCATGCCTTACCCTAGCTTGGGGGCAATATCCTAGAATTATTTGGTACAATGGACTTTGAGATTAAATGGAAAGGCAATCAAACATGACAACACCAAGTGGCAATACTTGAAAAGGAATCCAAAAAAATCAGAAAATCCATAAAAAAAATCCAAAAACATCAGAAATTCGTCAAAAAATCCAAAAACATCAGAAAATCCAAAAACACAAAAATAGAGTTTGTATCGGTCGAACTACGTGGTCTCTGCGTGTATAACGTAGACAAGGCTAATCTTTGATCAGCTCTCGAGGCCCCTAGGATAGGTCTTTAGGTTATGTCCTTTGGTCAAACGTCTGAGAATATCATGCAAACATCGATGATCTAATCTAAATAATGATTTGAAAATACATTAAGTAGAATTTGAATTGTTGTACTTTTCATTTTATCATTTGCTTATCATTTCTTTGGAGCTACTCGATGATGTATTAAACTAGAGAAACAAGGAAGGAGAGTGATACTTTTTCTTTGTTTGATGTTTGTGAGTTAGTCATTATTATTCTGTGAATTGTCACAGGAAGTGCTCTACCAAGTATCATGGATGACATTCTGATTCACTTAAGAAAATGATTAATTCTTGTCTGTTTACACAAGAAATGCTCAGGACATCTTGGTTTAATTGTACCTTGATGCTTGTGTTCGCATGCAATATCAAGAATCATGAAAGAAATACTCAGGTCATCATTGGTCTATCTCATATCATTGATGCTTGTATTCGCTTTCAACATTTTAAAAGCTCAGTGATGATACAAAGCAAAATAAAAAGATTGTTGAAATGACACTTAGGTTTGCATTGATAAAATAGGTTTGCATGGTAAAAATAGAGTGCATTCATAATAATACATCTGTAGAGTATTGGTTACACAAGTTACAAAGATTCATTTGCAAATAATGTTATCTTTTCTTATTAAAGATTGAGTATATTTGACACATACAATTTTCATAATGGCATGCATATAAAACCATTTCTTCATCTCATCATGATTTTTCACAATAAACATCTCATTTCGTGATATCATATACACATTATATTTCATTATCTCATCATTCATATATTCACATTGTTCTTACCATATAGTTGTAAAATCATCATTCATTGCATACATATAGAATGTGTTTTATAAATTCATCATAAATTTCACACATACATTGCATTTCATTAAAAAAAAAATCTTATCATACATTATAATACTCTTATGATATTTCAGATATGTCATATTTATCATACATTACGTACATCCATTGAATTTCATAAACATTATATATTAAACTTTCATCATTCACTGGATTGTATATTAGATCATCCAAACATGATTCATTTACATCTCATTTTACATATCACACATTGCATTTCATTAGATCATCCAAACATCATTCTTTTACATCTTATTTTGCATAGCACACATTGCATTTCATTAGATCATACAAACGTCATTCATTTACATCTCATTTTACATATCATACATTGCATTTCATTAGAAAATACATACATCATCAATATCATATCACATCGTCATCAATGCATCTATCCAATCTAGTATAATCTAATCATCATAAAACATAAAAATTAAAATGCATCCATCACATAAATCATGTAGAACACATCATAGATCAATCAAACCGCTACACATCATATATATCTCATCAAGTGTCAAGTATACAATGAAGTCTGAAAAGGATGAAGATAACATCATATCAAAAAAATGGTTGTATATATCTCTCGAAGGGTGCACACATGATCTCATGTAGTGCTCACACCAGAAGGAGCAGGTCTCGCACCAGTATCACCACCACCACCGGCTATCCCAGGATCTCTCGGATCTCTTGGATCTCTCAGGAGTGGTTGTGTCATGCCTCTGCTCACTGTCCTTGAACGAGTCCTCTCTAAGCGGGACTGGGCATAACTGACTCTCTGCTCTGGGGGGAAAATCTCATGGTATCAGCTCCTATAGAACTCAATCTCTGCACCTGCCCGCATGGCCTCTCACATATAATTTTCCATAGAAGTCCCATCAGCCACTCTCTACAATCTCTCTGCAGTCGCCTGTGCTGTCTCTGCTATTTGTCTAGTAGTATCTCACTCTACAGTCAAGGTAGTAACCTGTGCCTGCATCTGGGCCAACGTCTATACATCTGCTAACTATACCTATGCTCACTGCCTAGCCTCATCCCTCTCACTAGTCAGCAATGTGATCTGTGCCTGCGCAGTGGTCAATTGTGCTCGTACACCTACTAGCTAAGCTTGTGCTCGCTCTGCTGACTGTCTGGCCTCATCTCTCTCACCAATCAGAGAGGTAATATGCATCTATGCAGTAGCTAGCCGTGCCTACATCTCGGCCTGAGTCTGCACTAATGATCCCTGCACCTGTGCTAGCTGTCCCTGTAAAGTCATAATCTCAACACGCAAACTAGGAACCTCTGATCGCTCTGCTAGAGAGGGAGCAACTGCCTGCCTCTTACGAGGTGCACTAGTTGATGGCTCTGAAGTACTTGCTACGCTCGGTCTCCCCTCATCTCCACTGTCATCATCACTATCATCACTATCACTCTCATCACTACCCTCCACATCCACATCGACGTCTACATCCTCCTCTCTCCTCTGTTTGCGACCATCGTAACCACCCCCTGCAGCTGCTGGTGCTGGCTCATCTGGAATGGTAATACGGGGAGGTGGGTGTAGAGCTAGATACTGTCCATAGTCAGGAGTAATGGGTGCCTCTACAATATCTCACCGCATATCCCATGCCGATGGCTGAAGAGCATGATAACCCTCAATAAGTGCCTCATAAGGTAAGCATGGACCCCAATCACTAGCATCTATCTGGCGTCGTCCATAATGAGCTACTCCCTGTGGCATACACTGTACAATCCCATACTGCCTGTAGACGCGGCGAAATAGGAATCACTCCATAATCTTGGAGCTCTTCCCGATAAAATGCATCGAGTCAGCCAAATATCCCAACTCGACATCATCCTCATCCCAGTCATCACAATCTAAATATGGATGCGAGGTCACTATCTCCACATCATCAAGAACCCGTCTCTAATGATCTAGCTTACCCATCATATGCTAGGTAGGCCTGCCTCTGTAACCGAACACATAGGGTATCGTCGCTGGTCTCAATAACACCGGCTCAAGATGCGTGACAGCAATATGCTCCCATGCCCATACCTGAAGAAGTGTAGCTCCTGCTAATAAACTGTTACCTCCCAGGTACACGATCCAATGTAAATCATGATATAACTGAGCAAGCATACACATACCCCAAGCATATCTCATCCTGTGTACCATCATACTCTCTAATACCCAACCCCATCCAAGCAATAGACCCTTTGACCTCTTATCAGGACAAAGGAATCCACCAATAAAGCCTGCCAAAACTAAAGGAAGTGGAGCATATGAATTATACATCTCTACCTAGGGGATCCAAACTCCCACAATATGAGGATCCTAAAAGACTCTCCAAATAGAATCTATCCCACCCCACTTCTCTGAATCATGCACAACAATCTCACCAACAAAAAGAATTCGAAGGATACGCCATACATCCTCTGGCGTCATAGTCATCTTGCTGGTAGTAAATGAAAAGTGTTGTGGTCGTTATGCCACCGCTTTGCCAATGCTATGAGTAGACCCCGATTAAGTCTAATTTGGGGCATGTCCAACATCGAAGCTAAACCATAATCAATAATATGTTGTCTCTCATCCTATGAAAGACGTGGAATCATATCTAAGGGCCAGGGGAACTGCTCTCGCACCTGAACAACATCTAAATCCTCCTGATATCAAAGGACACATTTTTACAAATCAATACATTATCATTAGAATATCAAACATCATTTTACTCTATCTAAACTAATGATCAGATCTTATGGGTAAAATTTTTTTAAACCTCACCTATCATGAGGTTATCAAATTCTAAAAATGTGTTTATCTATCATACGATCAATTTATCAAAAGTGAACCCTCATCTATCAATCAGGTTCATTTCATCAAATTTTCAAATTATTCCTTGCCTATCATGAGGGTAATTGTTATCAATCAATTAATGGATCTTGCTTATCATGAGATCGTTTACCATTTATTTAGTCAGATCAAACTAAAATGGATGGAGTGAACAACAAATCGACGAAATAAAAATCAAGATTCACAATTTTTCATCAATCTATTTTTCCACGTGCTAAAACAGGTGGACGGTGCGCTAATATTTTTGAGGCGCTATATTTTTTGGCTGTCGCGCTGAAAGATTTGATCAGAGTGCTAAAACTATTGAGGCACTATGCTATCTTGTTAGCACGCTATAACAGAGCTTGGGGGCACTATTTCTGGTGGGGCGCTAAAACAGACCTATGGCGAGCTACAGAATCTACCTAAAGTGCTAAATTTTTTGATGTGCTACGGAATTCTGCTGACGCGCTAAAACTCTTGCGTGCTAAAACAAATGATCGACGTGCTATTCCGCGCCGGGACGGGCGCTAAAACAATAAAAAACATGAAAAAATGAACTAAAAGGTACAAGCACGAATTACAAAGAGGCTTTGGGATACGTACCGAAGGTCCATAGTCGGCCGGATGCTGGTGATGTCGCACACACTCGAGTCGGTGGGTGTGGTAGGGGATCGGCATCCTACTACTCCTAGCACTCTAAAGGTCTTTATCACAAGTTTCTCAAAGTCAAATGCACAAATGACTTTTGAAAATGACCTTTTTAACTTTTATAGGTTCTTTTTGTGGGATTTTTTTTGTGGGATTTATTTAATTTCTTTCTACAAAATTAGTTTTTATCTATCAGTGGGGCATTTTTGCATAGTTTTATCAGGAGATAAATTGTTTCTTCATCGTTTCTTCATCCAATCATTCTAAAATCATCAAATCATCATAAAAATTCAAAAAAAATTGAAAAATCATAAAAAAATCAAAATTCGTCAATTTATTACTCATGGGGGCATATATCATTATCATTTCGAAATTCAATATCTGGGGCAAGTCTGGAGCATATTTCAAACTTTTCGTCAATACTGGCAGCTAAAGCAAAATCATTCTTTGAAGCAACGTGTAAACACGTCACTTCAAAGAGGGGCAAAATGTAGACACCTAAAAATGATCTGGAAAATCTAATTAATTAAATACGACTTATTTGATTAATTAATCTTAAATTCATCTATTTGGTAAATAAATATAAATATTTATTTATATTAAGTTCATTATTAATTCTTCTATTTTATCATCTTATTTCTCTCTTAATTAAATAAACAAAATTAAATACTTTGTTTTATTTAATTATTATCATTATTAATTCTTCTATTTTATCATATTATTTCTCTCTTAATTAAATAAACAAAATTAAATACTTTGTTTTATTTAATTATTATCATTATTAATTCTTCTATTTTATTATATTATTTCTCTTAATTAAATAAACAAAATTAAATACTTTGTTTTATTTAATTATTATCATTAATTCTTCTATTTTATCATATTATTTCCTCTTAATTAAATAAAAACAAAATTAAATGCTTTGTTTTATTTTAATTATTATCATTAATTCTTCTATTTTATCATATTATTTCTCTTTTAATTAAATAAACAAAATTAAATACTTTGTTTTATTTAATTGTACCATTATTATTTCTATTTTATCATATTATCTCTCTTAATTAAATAAACAAAATTAAATACTTTGTTTTATTTAATTATTATCATTATTAATTCTTCTATTTTATCATATTATTTCTCTCTTAATTAAATAAACAAAATTAAATACTTTTTTTTATTTAATTATTATCATTATTATTTCTTCTATGCTTTATCCATTAATTCTATCTTAAATTAAATACACATCTTCAATAATTTGTGTTATTTAATTACCTCATCACATTTCTTCTTAATTAAATAAAGATATCCTAGAATATTTAATTTAATTATCATATTCCTTTTATTTTAATTTAATAAACAACTTCTATAGTTTGTTTTATTAAATTATTTATTCCTCTTTTGCTAAATTTAAATAAACCAAAAATATTTAAATTAATGCAAAAATCATATCCCTCTATTCAGTCACCAATAAAATTAGATTTTTTAAATCTAATTAATTCAACTGTCATTCACAGGAAGAGCCTCGGGGACAAACCTATAGGAAATCTTCTCAATCTTCTGTCTCGAATCTTTCCTCTCATCTTGCCTGGTGTTTTCATGGGGAGGAACAATCCTCCATGATCAGCTCCACCTTCTCATCTCATACCATTCAATTCTCCAGATTGAATCTCAACCTCTGTTGTGTTACCCCTTCACAAATGTGTGTTGTGAAATCTATAAATATAGGTTTCTGGCTATAGGAAAAGGATCCTAATTTGTGTAATCTTACTCTGCAGGTATTCCAGGTGATCAAGCATTCAAGCAATCCAGTTTTAGGATCAATCCATCAAGCATTCATCGAGCATTCATCAAAAAATCAACATTTACAGTCATGGCTACCATTACAGTAGATTTGCATATTTAAATCATATAGAAATAGAATTAGCTTGAATTCTCATTCTCTAAGTGTCATTTTAGTAATCAAATAGCTTCAAAAATATGAGAGCAAAGTTTATTAAGGAAATATTTAGACTTAGAGAGCAATAGGAAAGATTTCTGAAGATTCTTAGTTTAAATTAGTTTAAATCTCTTGAATCTTAGATACAATGTCTTATTTAGAAGTGTAGATGCATACTTAATTTGTTTATCTCATTCTTACACTTCCAGGTGGGTATCCCATCATTCTTGGCAAATGATGGTTAGAAAATACAGATGCATATATTGGATGCCAGTCAGGCGACATGGCTATTTTAGATGGGAAGAGCACTAAAAATTTTGTTCTTTATCCTCCTACTTAGCCATCTCATGATGAGGATGATTTTGTATGGCCACATGTTGGTGAAGAGGCCGAGGAAGTTAATTTTGTGGCCCAACTTATGATGTTAAGTAGAAGCTCTTCATGTAGTTTCAAGATGAGGATGAAGTATTTGTTCATATCATTCAAAATCGTTGTGAAGTGGAAGAAGCATCATCTTCTCATTTCGCTATTTTAGTCAGGACACTTTTTCCTACTCTTCGTGCAACCACTATTCCTACAGACGTTCTTCTTACAACCACTCTTCGTACAACCACTCTTCCCACAGAAAGACTTCCTATAGCAAGAAGTATGACCCATACATTGCTTCCATATGAATTCAAGGTATCGTGCATTAATGAAGGAACCATGATAGAGTTGACTATACAAGTACATGTCTGAGAAGGAAGATATATGAATGTTAATAGTAAATTGAGTAAAGAACAACAATTGTTATTGGAAAACTTGTTAAGAACCCATCAACATGCATTTGCGTGGGATTATCATGATATTAAGGGATTGGACCCTAAAGTCTATACACATAGAATTTACATAAGAGATTATCACACCCTAGTAAGACAACCCCAAAGAAGAATTAACCTTGCAATAAGAGAAATTGTAAAAGGGGAGTTGTAGAAATTGCTAGATGTAGGATTTATCTACCCCATTTTGAATAGCCAATGAGTGTCTCCATTCATGATTGTGCCCAAGAAAGGAGGGAAATGGCGAGTTTGTGTTGATTACAGGGAACTTAATGCTGCCACAAAGAAGGACCATTTTCCCTTACCCTTCATAGATCAAGTGTTGGACACACTTGTAGGAAAGAAATACTTTAATTTTCTGGATGGATTTAGTGGCTACAACTAGATTCATATTGCACCAAAGGACCAGGAGAAGACCATCTTTACTTTTCCATGGGGGAAATATTCCTACTCTGTACTCCCATTTGGCTTATGTAATTCACTTGCAACCTTTCAGAGGGGAGTCATTAGCATATTTTCAAATATCTCTCTTGACTACATAGAAATTTACATGGATGACTTTAACACTTATGGTGTTGATTTTAATCAAGCTTTGGAAAATCTCAAGAGATTCCTATAGAGATGTGAAGACCAACACTTGTCCTTAAATGAAAGTGCTTCATGATGATGCAGGAAGGTGTAGTCCTTGGCCACTACATCTCCCACAAAGGAATTCAAGTAGATCCTGCAAAGATTGAGGTGATAAAAAATATTCCCATACTAAAAAAACAAAAGGATGTTAGGAGTTTCTTTGGCCATGCAAGATATTATAGGCATTTTATCAAGGATTTCAACAAGATAGCAGCAACATTGTATACTCTTCTCACTAAAGATGCTTAATTCCAATGGATTGAAGCTTGTGACAAAAAAATTTCTTATTTGAAGGTAGCTTTGACTCATGCTCTTGTACTTAGAGGACCTAATTGGGAGCTTTCTTTCCACGTCCATACTAATACACCAGATTATGCCATAGGATTAGTCTTAGGACAGAAAGAAGGAGCTATTGAAAATGTCATTTATTTTTTCAGCAAAAATTTATAGGGAGTTGAATTCAATTATATAGTTATAGAGAAAGAAATGTTGGTAGTGATCTACACCTTGAACAAATTTAGGCATTCTATAACAGGTTGCCAAATATTTTTTCACACTAATCAAGTGGCCATTAGGTATCTCATGAACAAACCTCTGATCTCTAGTAGGCTGGAAAGATGGTTATTGTTGATGAAGGAGTTTGACATAACCATTGTGGATAAGCCAGGGAAGGCCAATGTTGTTGCAGATTTTCTTTCAAGGTTAACTACACTAGGGGATAATCAAGCCACAAATGACTCTTTTCTTAATAAGCGTGTATTCTCCATCATTGTACAAACACCCCAATATGTTGACATAGCTAATTATCTAGTCATAGGTAGAGTTCCTCCTCACTTCTTTCCAAAAGAGAGAAGGATATTCATTGAAAAATATTTTCCTTTCTCTTGGATTGTTGGATTTTTGTTTTATACTAGACCAGACCATGTCATGAGGAGATGTGTGAGAGAAGATGAAACATATTAAATTTTTCATGCATGTCGCAATGAACCATGCGGAGGAAATTTTGTTGCCAAGAGGACATCAATGAAGACTTTGAACATAGGATATTACTGGCCAACACTCCATAAGGATAAAGGAAGGTATATAAGAAAATGTGACAGATGCCAAAGAATGGGTAGGCCAACCAAATCTGATGAGATGCCACTTTACCCTCAGGTAGTAATCACTCCCTTTGACAAGTGGGGATTAGATTTTGAAGGACCCATTGACCCTCCATCAAATGGTAAGTCTTATATATTGGTATGCACTAATTTTGTAACAAGGTGGGTAGAAGTTAAGGCCATGAAGCATGCACGGGATAACAAAGTTGCATAATTTCTTTATGAGGAGATTTTCACAAGGTATGGAGTTCCACAAGAGATAGTGACTGATCAAGGGGCTCAATTCACATCAATGCTTGTTGCAACACTAGTCAATGAGTACAACATAAGGTATAGAAATTATACTCCTTATCACCCTAGGCCAATGGCGAAGTTGAGGTAACCAATAGAGAAATTGAAGCCATTATGACCAAAATGGTAGCTATTCATATAAAGGATTGGGAAAAAAGATTACCGGAAGCTATTTGGGCCTATAGGACAACCTAGAAAACAACTACATGCTTCACTCCATTTGAATTGTTGTATGGAAAAACAACTATGATGCCCATTGAATTTGAACATAAGACTCTTAGGACCATAGTAGATTTGGGGATGGATATTTCTAAGGCATAGAAAGAAAGAATTATGCAGCTAAATGCTTTGGATGAGATTAGGAGAGCAACCCTGCATCACATAGAGGTAGTGTAGAATCAGATAATCAAGTGGCATGAAAAATTCATCAAGGAAAAGAAATTACAACCAAGAGATTGGGCTTTCCTCTATGACTCAAGATATTAGGACAATACATGAAAATTGTAAACAAGGTGGCTAGGACCATATGAAGTTGCTGAGGTATTTCCTAATGGTGTTGTACAACTCATTACTATTGACCCAGTCAAATTTAAGCTGCTAGTCAATGGTCACCGCCTCAAATTGTACCACAAGCCAACTTCCAAGGAGGAGTTCCTACAACAATTCACTCAGCATGCAACACTCGAGCTTCCTACAACTAAAGGAACTGGACCTAGAATCACTCCTTCTGGCTAATTAAGGTATGTACTTGTCATAAATATTTCCACTTCCGTGGGAGTCCATTTCTTCACCCATCTGCTCATCCACCCATCCATTTCCACTTTTCTCTCTCTTCCATCACTTCACTCCACCTCATTCCACCTCATCTTCATTAATTTCTCAACTTATTTATTTAAAATTTGAGAGATACTTTCTCCACAATCTTTGCAACGAATTCTCCACAAATTCAGGCATGTGCACATTAATTTCTATATCTTAATTATCTTTAAGTGCGTTCATTTAATTGTTGTACATTAGTATGGATACTCACTATAGCATGCCAATATTCTCTACCATGTCAAATCATCATTTTTCATGTGTGGACACATGCCCAAATTTAGATTGGGGGGAAGAAAAATATGTGAATATTTTTCCCACATGTCAATCCATGTTGGTCTATGTCAGTAAAATTTAAATTGAGCCAATTTGAAATATGAGTGAGAGGATGGCTCGCATGTATGAGGTGACACCAACTATTTTCGCCATTTCTCTTCATAATAGATTTTCTTTATTACTCTTTCCTTGCCATTATGGAACTTGTCATATCTCAAACTATGCTGCAAACAAAAGGTAAGTTAGAAAAGGAAAATTCAGTTGGCATTGGCATTGGAAAGTTAGCAAGTGTTGTAGGTAGGTAAATTTGATTTTTAGATGGAATTTTAGGAAGGAAACTACAAAGCATTTGTTTGATTGTAGACAATAGGAGATGGATTAATTCAAAATAAACCCATGGTGCATGATGTATTACTATAGGATGCACCCTACTTGGCCAAATTCAAAAACTATGGATGGATTGACTACTTCCTAAAGCTGGATGATTTTGATGAAGGCATTGCGCTAGAGTTCACTCAAACATTGTCTAAAGGAAAGGCCATGGTAAAAGGGTTGGAAGTTATAGCAACTAAAGAAAGAATTGCAGAAGTTACAGGGTTACCTACTGATGGTGAAAATTAACCTACTTCTAGAGATGTCAGATCAACTATTACCAAATTTACAAAGCCGAATGACCCTCCATTGAGCATAGATAAACAAAGTGCAAAGAGAATATCTTTTCCTAAGCCACAAAATGAAATAGTTGTTTATGTCATCAAATACATCACATGTGAAGATTGCCAGTCGAATTTGCATTTTGTCCACTTCAAGATTTTGAATCATATGTGACACGAAAGGAGGATGAATGTGTCAAACATATTACACAACCTTCTCTCAATCATGGTGGATGAGACTCAAAAAGGTTTAGACAATTTTGTTTCCCACCATCATCTGATTAAATTTCTAGTTGAGAAGTATCTACATGATGTGTCTGGAATGACCTAGGAAGAATTCATAAAAATTGATCAAATTAGACTTGAGCATTTGCAACCTAGGGTTTTTCGTCAACCTCTTAAGTTTAGCAGGAGATTGAGCCTAGTTGAAGCCACTCTTGGTGCTTCAACCTCTGGCACAGGCCCTAGTGTAAACCCTCCTACAATAGAAGAAACCATAGAAATTATCTCTTCTAAAATAAAGCACTTAAACAAGGAAAGTTCTTCCCCTAACTCTGATGATGATGTTCCACTTAGAATTCTAATGAAAACTAGGGCATAGAAGAGAGAAGTAGAAATGAGAAAAGGAAAGGCCAAAAGGTATATGACAGAAAAAGAGGTGCCAAGATCTAAGAAGAGAAAGGTTCACACTGTTCATCTTATAGCCAAAGAAAAACATGAGAGCCCTCCTAGGAAAGAAAGACCAGTTGGGCTTGCCTTTGGTATGCTTTTGAAGGAAATACCTAAGTCTAGAGAAGTATCAAAAGAGGACATAGAAGCTCCAATGGGGCAGGAGAATGTCAAGGAGGAAGATATATTTAAGACATCAAACATAACATTGGTTGATCTTGCCAATATTGCAGAACAAGTTGAAAATCAAGAGTTTGAGGAAAATCAGGATTTCCTATAGCCAAAGGTCCTATAGCAAGAGATCTTGTAGAAATAATCCCTACAAAAAAATACAGAATAAGATTAGGAGTCCCTACAACAACAGCCTAAATTAGGAGAACAATTAATACCCCTACAACCAGAATTGACAAGATAACCCAAATCCTTGCAGTTAGCATTAGTGCCAGAGAAAATGCTGGTAAGAATACATATCCCTCTTGATTTTTTAATGCACTAGGTAGCCATGTATTTATGGAAAGAGATACAAAGAAGAGAAGAGGAATGGAAGGAGGAAAAACATAGATTGGAGAAGGAAATTCAAAAGAGAGATGAGGAAATTGAAGATAAAGATGTAGAAATTTCCACCTTGAAGAAGAAGGTGGATGATATGGCAGCCTTGGTACCACAAATTTTGGAATGTAGGACCCCTCCAAGGGTCTATGCTATGCATTTGAAGGAGAGATATCTCTCTTTTATACTTGCAAGAATTGTCTTAGGTTTGAACCCTTCTATTGAGACCCCTATTGATTTCTTCAATGCTTATCAGATTGCTTACCTTGAAATGAAGAATTTGTTGTGTGTGTTTTATTTGCATAATTAGGATGTAACTCAAGACCATGATTGGAATCTCTTGTTGTATGTTAGGGATTTCCAATTAAGGGAATTTATGTATTGGGTACAAAATGAGATTAGTTGGGGACAACAATATGGGTCTTACAAGCAATTAGAATCCAACATCCCCATGCCCATTAGGGTTGAATCAAGGAATCCAAGGGATATTTTTAGGGAATGTCACAAAATGATTTTTAGACCTAGCTATGGTAATCAGATTATGCCTTAGATATAAGTAGTTTATAGTGAGTATAAGGAAAAGAAAAAATCAAAAGAGGAAAATGTGAAAAGATACCTCTCACACATATGGAATAGCCTAATTGATGATCTCAAGAAGGATGAGCCTCATTCCATCTAGAAGTATGTAGCAACTCTTAAAAGGATTGGTAGATATATTTAGATTGGAAGGAAAAATGGGTGATTCTAGCTTCCCCTGACTTTTCATCCACCCATCCTAATGTGG
The DNA here is from genome assembly GCA_007258455.2 of Sequoia sempervirens. Taxonomy (NCBI): domain Eukaryota; kingdom Viridiplantae; phylum Streptophyta; class Pinopsida; order Cupressales; family Cupressaceae; genus Sequoia; species Sequoia sempervirens. Next base: position 316,787,677 of record VDFB02058242.1, on the reverse strand, counting down.
CATGTACCGAACTTTAGGTTCTACCAATATGATATTGCTACAAAGAGACAAAGATGGAGGAGATTTGATAGATTGGGAGGATCATATTGGGGTTCTAATTCACATACAACACACTATGATGTGGGATAGTTGTCAGTTGCAAATTTTAGAGCATTGACCAAGCAAAAGAACATCCCTTCCCCTACTGGAGGACTAGCAAGATCTTAGGTTGGGGGGAGTTATGAGTCTAGAATATGGTCTATTTTTGGGTATAATTTATGGTTTATTTGTTGAATTGTTCATGGACTTTGACATTAAGTGTTGATACTTTTATGATATTTCCTGAAACTATAAGCATTGAGCTTAATCTTATTTATGCAAACTTTTAATGATAATGACATGATTATATGGACTGTCTATATTAATTTTGCATATGGTTAATGAATGTTCCTTAATGTGGTTACAAATATACATTTATTGTGCATACTAACATTGCCATGCATATTGAATTTGATGATGCTAAGTTGAGGAAGACACCGCCAGCTGGGCATGCGCCATAATGTCCAACAAAGGAATCACTCAAAGGTCAAAGGAGGTTGACGGCAGAAGATTCCTCATGCAAACCAAATGTAAGCATCTTTTAGTGGACTTTAATTCTCATTGAGGAAATACGGGTGTTACTACTATGCTAAATCTACATTTGGACCTGCATGTCTGACCAGATTCCATGCACACATAACTGTCACTACCCAACTTTCTCTGTTTTCCCTAAATGGCATCCTCCCAGTTATGGATTTGACTGCCTTGTTTAGTTGGTATTATAAATAAAGATCCGATGCTCCTTCTCTGAAGGTTGATCAATTGGATATTGTACTTGCATTCTTGAGCTTTTAGAAATATAAAAACACTTTTGTACTCATGATTTATAGCGAATAAAATGAAGTTCTAAGTTTGAGCATCTGAGTTTTCATTAGTTTAGAGGATACTTATGCAAGGGGGCCCACTTGGTGAGTAATCCATCCTTTAGTTTAGTATTATTTTTTGTTAAGTAACTAGTTAAAAATTTGGCACCGACTATTCCTATAGCCACTAGAATTCCATTCTATGATTGTTCCTACAGACAAAGTAGTTCTCTATTTGTTTGCTCATATTTTCATCCCTATTATAAATTTTAGTTTGGTGTAGTTTTTTATTGATTATTAGTATTCATGCCATTCCCTTCTAAGCAATTTACTCTCAATATTGTGTTTTTCTTAGTTGTAGAATGAAAATGGCTAATTTGGGTTCCTACTGCACATACTATATAGATCCATTTCAAGTTCATGTCTCTGGGTTGACAAGTTAAATTCACCTTCATGATGATTGAAATAGCTTTTCGGGTTAGATGTCCAATCTATGAATCACAGTTGCAACGACCTAGTTGTTGAATCATTCTAGGAGGCCAATAGCTCATAAATTTGCATTTTTTGCAAGGGGACACCAATCAATTTTTTAGTAGGTTACTTACAAATAAGAAAAGTAAACAAATATGATAGAATTTCCATCAAACAAATTAATGTGCATACAAGTATAAATTAATAAGAACCAATGTGCATACTTACAAAATTAATCCAATGAACCATCTAGGTCTACTCTACTCTTTATTGTGTCAAGTATTGCCTCATGGTTAGACTCACGAACCTTGCACAAGAACTTTTTCAAAGGTCTAACCCCATATTTGGTCAAACAAACATTGGACGCCATGACAAGGTTCGAGTAATGAAGAATATTACGATGTGTGTCAAAGTCCTGAAATAGCCAATGTTTAACACTCTTATGTGGGTACCTTCTAAGCCATGTTTGAGTAACAACAACCAATCCTATAGGGTATTTGATGTTTTCTCCATCTATAATTGGGGCCTCCACTTTCCTTTTGGCCTCAACAGAATGACACAAGTAATAGTATGTTCCTTCTTTGTTGTATTCATCTATAATAATTGCATAAAATTTCCCTACTCTGATATGTGTAGCAGATCTCTTGAAATTAGTAAACATTACGAATACACTACAAAGTAATATAACAATATGGAATTTCAAAAACTAGGTAAGAAGATCTATTACTTGGTTGAAATAGAAATGATACGTGGTCAAAGTGTACCAATGATTCCATCTATGTTAGTTCCAATGCCATCAAAGGGTGATATATGTGAAGTGGGCTAAGATAACTTGTCAACCATTTGTCAACCCACTCCTCTGACTCACATTCTAGGCTTGCATTGTACAGGAAGAAGAAAAGCAAGCAATCTTTCATGTATCGATACTCCATGAACCTACATTTGAGCTAAGAAAAGAGTGTATCTCAATTGATCTTGTTAGAGTACAAAAAACCTCATATGGTGCAATGTTAGTATCATCTATCAACCAAAAATACCTACTAATTGAAGATGTACCTTCATTACTTGGACCCATCGAAGCATTACACAACTTGACAATTGATCTTGCATCTTTCAAATTTGCATTTTCTTTCTCCTTTAACTTTTCTCATGCTAATTCTCTATTAATGCATGCTCTTGCACCATCATGCTCTCCCTTTCCATGCCTGACCACACAAAATTTCCACATATGCTATACACCTGTAATGGCATGCATCTTGCTCAACCAGTAGAATATGCACAAGTTCTTGAACTGTGTTGCATAGTTATCTGACCATATTATATGCCGACTGTATGCTATGCCCCTCTAAGCCAAATCACTATAGAACATCTAGAAGAAACCTTGCACAAACTCTAGAGAATGTGTGTGATAATCACTAATATAAAAGTGATTCCCCTCAATACCTTCCTTTGGTCTTTTGTACTATCAACTACATGAATTAATTCTATTTGCACAAATATCAAAACCTTTGTGGAGTTGTAATACTGTGACTACACCTCACATAGTCGCTATAGAGTGTAGTTCTCTACAAAGTCAATCACTAATACTATGCTACCAATTGGAAAGGTGTCCTTGCATAGTTTGAATTGTGTGTCCAGCCATCAGGCTCTATGGGCATGCCTTGCATACTCATACACTATATTTTCATGAAACATGGACATAAACTGATACACTAGAATTTTCTAAATAACCAAATCATACCTTTTTGCTTGAGACCCATCTTTTGTAGCATATGCCACTATTTTATACTTCCTGAACTCTACTAGTTTCTATTCCACCTCATCTATGCTTTCCATATGTTGACATGCTGGCATACACTACAAGCCACTGCAACACTTGCATGAACCATCCAAGCATGTTGTCCTGTAGAATATTTGGTTGTCCTTCATTTCACATAAATTTTTTGATAAAAAATCTCTTGAATATTTTAGCGGGGCTTCTACACCACAATCCTACAAAACATTGTTAGTATGAAAATCACAAAATATAGAACAATAAACATCATAATGGTTATAGAATTCAATATATAGTCTACAACAACAAGTAGTGTGTGTGTGATTTATCTTGACATAAAATAGTTTAATTATTTCAAAAAATCTTTGAAAAATACTAATTTGAGGATAATCCATTTGAAATTTACAAAAAAAATTGGTTTGAGTCATATCCAAAAAATGCTTTGGATGTGGCTCACGGTTCAAAGTACCGATTCTCCTTCTTACCACATCCCTTTAATTCAGAGATGGCCTTGTGTTATTCTTCCAGTACTCTTCAATTAGTGTTCTCAATGCTTCAACAACTTTTTTATCTTTTTGTGGCAGTCTCCTTAAGAATTCCCATAATTCATTTCAATCGGTGCCCTCAATTCTTTGTCGCCTTTGAACGGCTTTTGATAAAGTTTTTTCTAGTAATTCTTATTTATGCACTCATCTTTCTAATGAGACAAGCTCTCTCTTTTTTACTTCTTACCAAAGTCTATGTAATGACACATTGTGTGACATTACCATCCTTTGAGTGTGAGGTCTTATCCACACTCTTATATGCATCCATTAGATTCTTCACAATAGTGTTTTCACTCAATGTATTCAATGTTCTCAACCCAAGAGTCTTCATGATGTCTATAATTTATACCCCACATCATTTCAACAAATAGTTGACATCTTGCAGTCTCATTTAGGCCTTCAAAGTAGAATTTCCAAATATTACTAGCATATCTTCTACAAGTGCTGCCAAAATCTTACCTTCCATGTGCTGTAAAATATCCTCATCAATATTAATCAAATACTTTGGATTTCTATGCAAAATTCAAGGTGGTGTTCTCTAAGGTACATACATCTCAACATTAGGAATTTCATCAATATTTAATTGAGGTGGGCTAGATTTCATACCTTTTATCAATGGTGGAGTAGAAGACACACCTTGATTTTCTCATGGGGATGATGGCATACATTCTTTGTAAAATCCAAGTGATGATGTACTATCAACTTGAGATGCACTGGATGGTGTCCAACTATATTCACTTGAAATAGATGGTGTCCCTCCATATTCACTTGTGGTAGCTTGTGTCCCTCCATATTAGCTTGTGCTTAATGGTGTCCCTTCGTATTCACTTTCCTTAGAGGGTGTGTCTCCAACTACGGTATTTGAAGTTGTCTTACCACGATGCTTTCACATTTGTGCCCTTTGTGCTACCAAATCTTGTTCTCTTTTTAATGGTAGAGGTTCCTCTTTAGTTGACTTGTTTTTGTTAATATTACCCAATTTATTATTTTCATGATATTCCCTCAACCATTCTCTCTCCTTTGCTTTGAAGGTTTCATACTCTTTGTCTGTTACTTTATTCCTTCTTCATTTCTTTAGCATGGCGGATAATTTTACTTGTAGCATGGTAATGAGACAAATATTAGTTCCTAAAATATTTATCCATTCAAATAAATGAAATATATGTCATTCAAGGCTTCATAAAAAAAACTTACAATCATCGTGTACAAGACTATTTCTAACATAGACAAAGGTGGTGTAGGGGCATGCCATGATTACAAGATAGGAAGAATTACATTGTTTTCCTTGTGTAAATGGGGTGTTAAAGAAGGCTTTTGATGAAATGTTGAAGGAACTTTCTATGTAATTGTTGTTTTTTCTTTTGCAAGGAATTTTTGAAGTTTTGTTGGTATTGGTGAGGTCTAGTAAGCCCAGTTGTCAATAATTTCAATAAACCCTAGTTTATTTGCATGAAATTTGAGGTTTTGGTGCTACAACATTTTAGAGATAAAGGATCTAAGAAATAATGGTTGAATTTTTTGTTTTATAACACAATTAGTGATTGTTAGTTAAAATTTGGTGAAAACAAAGTGTTTTGGAGGTACCTTCTTTGTAAAAGAGGGCTATTTGGTGGAGCATTGGCAAGCTAGCTCACTCACTTGCTTGCCAATGCAGTAGGGTTGAGAAGGTAGGGGCAGCGTATGCCTCATAGAAATGGGGTTTCATCACCATGACACCCCATTTCTATGAGGCATATGCTTCCCCTACCTTCTCAACCCTACCGCATTGGCAAGCTAGCTCACTCACTGGCTTGCGAATGTGGTAGGGTTGAGAAGGTAGGGGTAGTGTATGCCTCATTGAAATGGGGTTCCATGGTGATGTAAGGTAGGGGCAGCACATGCCTTATAGAAATGGGGTGCCATGGTGAAGTACATCACTGTGGCACCCCATTTCTATGAGGAATATTCTGCCCCTACCTTCTCAACCCTATCACATTAGCAAGATAGCTCACTCACTAGCTTGCCAATGTGGTAGGGTTCAGAAGGTAGGGGCAGCATATTCCTCATAGAAATGGGGTGCCATGGAGATGTACCAATGTGGTAGGGTTGAGAAGGTAGGGGTAGCATATGCCTCATAGAAATGACTAGCTTTCCAATGTGGTAGGGTTGAGAAGGTATGGGCAGCGTATGCCTCATATAAATGGGGTGTCATGGAGATCAATTCTATGAGGCATACACTGTCCCTACCTTCTCAACCCTACTACATTGGCAAGGTAGTGGAGTGTTGGCAAGCTAACTCACTCACTATCTTTCCAATGCAGTGATGCAGAGCAGGGTGGAGGATCATTCAACCAAGCTTTGAAAACCAAACACCAACTCAAAAATCAAATAACTAGCACAACTTCCATAGGGTCAGCTCTATGGCTTCCCAATTCACAACTAAGCAACTAAAAGAACAATTCCTCAAAGAAAACTGTAAGAACACCCACTGATCATCCATACAGCATCCATATTCCATCAAAAAGATAGTTCCAAGCTTACAAGTAAGATTCATTTGTCAAAACATAGAAAAACATTAAGGCACTGTGTCCAAGGGCTAGTAGAATTAGCCCACATTTACAAACAAAGTATCCTTTAGACTGCCTTTCACCTTACCAACTCTTGGATAATCAAAAATTGTGGCACAAAACAAAAAATTCACTGATCAAAACCTCCATACTACCCTTCTATACTGTTGTTCCAACAAACCCTCCCTTTCCTTCCTAAAAACTAGGGCTTATTGAAAGTCCTATACCCAGGTCACTTGCAGACCTAAAACCACTTGAATCCTTCATATTTCAACCTGCACATGCTCAACACATCTTAATATTTGACTACCCTCACGTTTTGAACATACTTCCTTTGTAAACCACCTAATTTTCCACTCTTTTCACCCCTTTACCATAGGGTTTCTAACTTTCTCACACAACTAGTCACTTACAGCCACTCAAAACTTCTAGATAACATTAAATACACCTACCAAGGCTATCTTCTAGGGTTTCTACCCATATTTCATTCCCTATAGAACTTTTTACTTACTCTAGCCTTGACTCCAAGGCCCAAAACTCAGTTTTACAACACAACAGTGTTAATCTACTTTAAATACTCTTCCACCACAAGGAGGCTCATAATTACACTTACCCTACTTTACATAGGCCCATTCCTCTGAGTTACAGCCTGCACAAAAGGAGGAATGGCCCCTCAACACACATTGAACTTTAAAACCCTACTGCCCCTGTTTCAGACCAGTCAGCAGCAAACTCACTTCAATAGGCTTGATTCACAATAAAAAATCTCAAGAAACAATAGAAAATAGTGTCAACTCTATCCTCTAGTGGATTTTAAGGCTTTTCAAAGTTTAACCCTACTGTACAGAACCGTACACAGGCTGTAAATGAAGGAAAAACCAGAAAATAACTGGAAAGTAAAACTTTATATTAATTTTCTCTTTTCAAATGCTACAACCCACCTCTCTCGAGCCTTCAAGAGGCCATTTAAACATTTTCCAATCCAAACTACCCATGGAATGCCTATAACTGACCACAAACTACCTTAACCCTTACATTGCTTAATTTTGCATTGTTTGACAATTTGTTAACAATAAACACAATATTATGCAAACTTTTGCACTTTTGGAACAAATAACCTTAAAAACCCCCCAATTACATGAAAATAGTCTCAAAGACCTTATTTAACATTAATTTACTCAAATTCTCCTAAATTCCTAATGCCTTCCTTCAAAGGATAAATTGTTGAAACTGTGTGTACTGGGTGCTCCTGCACCATGCAGTAGGGTTGAGAAGGTAGGGGTAGCATATTCCTCATAGAAATGGGGTGCCACGGTGATGTAACCTATCGCATTGGAAAGCTAGTGGAGCATTGGAAAGCTAGATCACTCACTAGCTTTCCAATGCAGTAGGGTTGCGAAGTTAGGGGAGCCGTATTCCTCATCAAAATGGGGTGTCACAGTGATATAATCACTGTGACACCCCATTTTTATGAGGCATACACTACCCCTACCATGTCAACCATTTCTAAGACCAGGTTGAACACATAGTTTTAAGGTTTGAAAGTCATTTAAAATGGTGTATTGACCCATTCCTCTCACTATGGCCACTGTAACTAAAGAAATGGGTTTGCAACTTCACTAAAAAAGTGTTGGAATGTTGAGTGTGTATAGGGGAGGTAAAGAGTTGAGTTGGGCATGAAGCACTAGAATTAAATTTGGTGTTTTCCATGTGAATTTGAGAGGTTTTGACATGATAAAGTGATTATTGTGATAGGGAAGTGTTGTTTCTTGTTGAACTAAGTTTTTGTAGGCCATTTTAGACCTTTTTGAGGTGGTGACATGTTTTGATAAGGTTGAGAAGTGTGCTTTCCAATAAGCCCTAGGTTATTAGGCTTAAAAAGAGGGTTTTTGGTTTTGGCATCTTGGTGGATGAATTTATGATAAATATTTGTGAATACTTTGGTTTTAATACATATAAATTTCTTCCCACATGTGTTTGGAGGTTTTGGTTGAGTTTCAAGATAAGTTTCTTTGCTAAAGTGTCCTAATTTGAGGCCTAGTTGGCGTAGAAAACCTGATTTGAGAAAGTTGTTACAAAGTAACCAATAGTGGTTTTTGGGCATTTGATTTTGTACCCTAAAGGGTCCTTGAAATGGTTCAAATATTGGTTTTAAATAATCTTATCAAGAAGAAATACCCGATTGAATGAGTTGGCAGTGGTATAAGGAAGAGTGTTGATTTGGTGAAAAGTGAAGATTTTTGAGAATTGTGAATTGTGAATTGTTGTTGTTGGTTGATTTTTTGTGTTCAATTGTGTTGTAGGACCTCCCCTAGTTGCATAACAATTCAAATTCTTTGTCCATGTTTCCATTTTGAGCCATGATTACAATATAGGCTGCACCTTTCCCCATTTTGCAAACTTAGCCAATAAAGAGTCTTCTAGCAATGGAGAGAAGGGTTAAAATCCCTTGTAGGTAGAATAATTAAGGAAAAAATAAAAATATATCACAAATAAAAGTGATGAGTTAGGTATAGTGATGAGGTAAATTTAGAAATAGAGATGAAAACCAAAATAGTTTCTAAGATCTATCAATGTGGGAGGAATATATTCCAATTTTTTGGAGAGATGTATGGAAATTTTGGTAGCATAGACAAAACAATGAGCTGCTTGGTATAATTTTTTGAAAAAATATCTCGATGAAAGCTTCAGAGAGTGGTATGCACGTCCATAGTAAAGGATTGTGAAATGATGTTTTATTTTACTTCCTTAAAACATATTCCATATATATGTGTATACAAAATGTGGAAGCATGCACAAGGTAAGTCAATTGTTAAATAAAAAAATGCCTCAAAGATATGTGGTTTAAAAATTTAATTGGCAAGTGTATAGAATTGTGTAATTTAAAATGTGCATTGACAACCTAGGGTTATAATGTCAAACAAACAATGATCAACATGGAATATGAAAAAAAACAAAAATGAAAGCAAGCCATAATAGAATGAAAGAAAATGTGTAAAGACTTCACATAGCTAAAAATCCAGAGTTTCAAATAAAGTAGTTCAACCCAATTATGTAGCCTTAGCTTCTTCTTTCTTCAAACTCCTCAACAATGACTTTTTCAAAATCTTGTTCCCCTCCAAACTTCAATTTTATATTAGTTTTCAATGGAATTGAAACTTGAATTGATATTATATGCCTTTAAACATGAAAACTCTACTATTTCATGCAAAGGTGGTAGAAAGATCATGAAAAAGGTCGTGGAATGTGAAAAAATGCATGCACACTTCACAACATCATCAAAAGGCTACCTTTTGTCAGAGCACGTGGAGAACTAGGGGAATATGCAAAATGTGGGCCTTGAGATCACGGGTATATTGAGTTTTTTTAATGTTTTTAGTGCAACACAAAACATGTTGAATGTGAAAAACTTGCATGCACACTTCACAACATCATCAAAAAGATACATTTTTTCGGAGCACACGTAGAACTAGGGGAATATTCATAATGTGGGCCTTGAGATCACGAGTATATTGAGTTTTTTTATTGTTTTTAGTGCAACACAAAATGTGCTCATGTTATAATGCGAGAACATTATTTCTTCCTAAAACGGCCATATCTCTACTTCTTCAAAATGTTCCCGTATTATGAGAATGTTGGTTTTTTAATAGATTTTTTTTCTCTTTGTCTATACCCTATATACCCTAATTCTATCTCTCTTACCTCTACCCTTAAACCCTAATTCTATCTCTCTCCC
>VDFB02058242.1:316743971-316777624 GCA_007258455.2 Sequoia sempervirens | reverse complement strand
TCTCCCACTCCCCCTCTCTCTCTCTCACCCTTAATCCCTCCCACCCTACCTAGCTAAGTCCCTCTCACTCCAACCCCTTCTCTCCCACTCCCTCTCTCTTAAACTCTTACTTACACCCCTTCTCCCTCTCTCCAGAATCACTCTCTCTCTCTCTCTCTTAATTCACCCTCCCTTTAAAGACATAAATAAATACATACATACAAGAATAATACATATGTATTTACAATCCTACATACATACAAGCATACATGTACATGCACATATATACAATCTGGCATACAAGTACGCATACATAGATGCATACATACATACATACATACATACATACATACATACATGACATACAAGCATACATGTGTATAAAAACATAGAAATATATAAACATACATTCAATATGAATTTAACATAAAGAAAGGCATAACGCAAGCATGTTATACCACACTCGCGGTATGTCCTGCTAGACATGCTCCCCACAAATGAAAAAATACCATGTCAAAACTAACATATAACGTGAGTGCATTATAACACACTCACATTATATATTGCTTTGGGAATACCCAAGCCTTGGGATTCATACTTGCCTTGGAATGCCAACCCAAAGGCTTGGAGGGAATTCCCAATGACCAGAGACACATTTTTGCAATTTCTACAATATTTCACATAATCAGGTTTGTGCTCATTGTCAACATTGCACATGGCTCAATATCAAACAAATGGAACGTCTGGGTAATGTAAGGTTCTCTCTTAGCTATCCAACAATGTAAATTTTTTCACTTTCTAACAATGTTAAGTTTTTCATCCATAATGTCATTTGTTTGTATGTCTCTTTTTTGGAAAAAAGCAATGCTTGGTGTTTTTTTGTTATAAATTAACCGTGCATCAAAATTTCAAATAAATTACATTTTTAGAAACTAGACTCCATTGTACAATATTTTTAAAAAATCAATTAGTTTCCAAAATTTGTAGGGGTAGCATGACCAAAATTCTATTTTTCAAGAAGTTTCCACTTCGAAAATTAGTAAAAAATAAAATATTCATTAAAAAATTATCAAAAATATTGTGCATCAACTACATACTATTAGCTAACTTATGACTACAGTGATTTTAAAAATACTAAAAAAAATTCATCGTACGAAGGTCATACAAGAGTTGCTATGTTATGTTTTTGTGAAAAAAACAACACCAATGTGTATGTCCCTCATTTTAACCCCTTAATCTCAACCATTTTCAAAATAAATTAGTAGTTTAGAAAGTAGACTCGGAGCACTTGAATCCTTCTTTTTGTTCCATCTCAAAATTTTGAGTGTAAGTATCCTCAATTTGATGTTCAAGGTTAGTATTTCCTGATTTCAGAAAAAAAAAAAAGTGGCCACTTAAGCCCCCTTTTTGGGAACCATCTTAGTGCACTTACCCTCTGACTCCCCTTTTCATTGATTTTCATCTTTTCTCATGTGAGAGATATTTAAATATATTTTCACTTTCAGTTAGCTACTAGTGCCAACTCTTGGAACCTTGGAGTTAACAATTGTATATATTGAAAAATACTTAGTCTTCTTCCTCAATTCTTGTTTCTTTCCTTTGCATTTTGCAAAGAGAGATTGATCTTGTAACTCACTTTTGAATAGTTATTAATATATACAACTTTTATAGGTTATTTGATATTTTTACTTCTAGGGTTTCCTTCAATTTTCCTATTGCAATCAAGTGTTAGCCTTCTTAGATTCAAGTTTTTTTTCTTTGTTGATGATTTAGATGAAAATTTAATGAGTTTTAAATTTCAAAACCTTTAAATTTATGTCTCATTAATGGATGTGTGTACATATAAATAGGTTTAATCATAGGTCATAGATTTTTTTATAGATTTATCTTCCCCTTTAGGTTGTGAAAACATTTCTTCCCTTCATAAAAGATAGATTATCAGACCTTTTTGTGAAACACTTATTTGATTAAACTATCCAATTTGAGTTGTGAAAACAAATTTTATGAGAGATAGTTGTGAATCAAGGTTCTCATATTTTCCATTTAGGTGCATCACCATAGTTTAAATTTCAGTTTATCCATTAATTTCTAAGAATTTTATCCCTTTACCTTCAAGATTACCAGTTATTCATTAGAAAATCATAAGGAAGCCAACCGATACTCTGGTGATTCATCTTCACTATGAGCATACCCATAGGCTTGAAGATGTTTCAATGTTTCACAATATTGTTGAGCATATAATCTTAGCATTCAGGTGCAATCTCAGTGAAAATAGTTTTTGGCACACTGAGTGGGACTATTTGGACTCTCCTAGTCCAAATTTTTTTGACATAATTCTAATTTTTGGTGTGAAAATTAGTATTTATAGCCTTTCAAGGTAGGATCTACACACACACCTGGTGACTCAGTGTAAAAATCTACTAATTTTAATAGATCAAGTGCTGGTATGTTTCAAAAATCAAGTTTTTATTCTTATTTCTAGCTCTTTATATGAGTATAAATGTTAAATTTTCATAGTCAATATGTATACCCACCCCCATACTATGAAAATACTATAAAAAAACCTTCTTATCAACCATAACCAAATAGCTATGCTACTAGTTTTATCCCAAACAACCATGCAACAATAGTATATCAACATGCTCAACATGCTTACCTCCCACTCACCCCTGCTCAACCTTCATATCAACATTTATATGTCCAAAATTAGCCTCAAGAAACATCTTTGATGTCAAATAGGTTCAAACACTCCCGATCACCTCCTAATGAAGAATAGCATAAATAAAATTAAGGACACATTATTAGACTTCACAAAGTAGATAGAAGAGTTCAAGAGGCAAAAAGAGCTTGATTTGCAGCAACAAGAGTTAGATTATCATGCCTACCTTCATGAGCAGGAGTTGGAGACACAAATGATACAATTTGAAGAAAAGCTCGAGAGGGAGTTAGCTACAAAAAGGAACGGATGAAGTTTTTATTAGCACAAACACAAATGCATGAGGTCCAAACAACTCCTTTCATTCTAGATTAGCTCTTTCAAGATGAGGTTAGTAAGTATGAAATTCCAAGTTTTAAGCAAAATGAGCCTCTTAACTCTACAAATCAGCCTTTTCAGCTTGAAATTCCAAATTTCATAAGCCTTCATCCTTTACAAGTTGAGAAAAGTAATTGGGTACAAGCTAGTATAGATACAAAGTAGCCCATTGTTCATGGAGAATATTAGGAGTATAAATCCACTACATTTAGCTATAGAGTATTACCTATTACAACAACAAAAGATTGATTTGGAGCAAGGGGTTGTAGAGACCAAACCAATCAAAATTCCAAGTTTTAAGAGTGCTCCTTCAATACATCATCCAATTCATAGCCAAGAGTAGCCTGAAACACCTTATAATGAACTTAGTAATCTTACTTTAGCAGTTGAAGGTTCTTGCAATTCCTTTTGTGCCACAAAAAAATCACATGTAGGGAAAAAGGTTGTTTTTTATAGTGTGTTCCCAACTAAAAATGAACATAATGCATGTGTAGAGGAGGTTGGTTCAAGCTTCAAATTGAATCCTTTTCACTTTGATTCATTTGAGAATTTTTCTAATGTTGTTTATGAGATGAATGAAAGCATAATGGAAAGGCTACAAGGTGGAAGTATTTTGTTGCAAAGACAAGTTATCAAGGTGTCATTGGAGAAGGCACCACATGAGGAGGAAGATTCAATTTCTTTGTTTGATTAACTACTTGGATTTATTGAAATGAGGAGGAGACCATATAGATGCTCAACTTACCATCTAATTTGGAACAAAAATAACATGTTAAAAATCTTTATAAGGTGTCGGTCCATGAAACCAAGGATGAGGATAGAATCTCAATCCATATAGAGAAGAAAAAGGAATTTTTTTTTTTTGGAGTCTAGCAAGCTTGTTTTGCATGAAGATAGAACTAGCTACTAGGATAAACATGAAACCAAATCAGATTAGGTTCTCCATGAAGATGAACCATCTATTTTGTTTTCAGAACTCCCTTTGTACTACAATGAAGAGGAAAACATTGATGAAACTAAGGAAATTTTCCTTGAAGAGAAATCAAGTGGACTAGCTAAAGATGGTCAACTTTTTCAAGACAACTATATGCTTAATTGCAAAGATCCTAACTATTTAGCTTATAGAGAGCTTGCCACTCTACTAAATTATTGTAATGACCGAAACCCCAAATCAGTAGGTGGTGAGGACAACAAGGTAAAACAAGTTTTTGAACTTGTTCTTTTTGCATTTAACCAATATGAAGCTAATCAATTTGAGGACAACAAGGAAAGTATGCAAGTAAAGCCTTTAGAAGAAGAGGCCAAATGTTAAGAAGAGGAGTAGGAATTAAAAAACTCTAGTTTGGGTAAGTTTTCAAACCCCCCTAATTATTCCATAATTTATATTCAAATTGCAAGTGACAATAGGATAGTAAATAACCAACAAGAAACCAACAATATGAGAAAAAATCTCATCCTTTTCCCAATGAAAGATTTAGCTAGCAAAGAGCTAAATAAGGATACACATGTTACAATTGCATCTAATGAGGAGGTTGCAGCCTTAGAACAACTGAATCAAATCAATTATTCATCCCATAACAACAATATCCATGATCAGGTTTAGATGGCAAGTGAGCTTTTTTTTCTTCTTCATATAGTTTTTCAACATTCTTTATGTTATGTTCGTATGGATTATATCTTATCAATAATATATCACCTTGAAAAAATCCTATGTTGATTAGAAGGGGAAGTTATTTCGCAATACCATTTAATGGTTATCTTTGAGCACTTCCATTGCTAGGTAGTTTTCAAGTTAATACATGCTCTTAGCACATTTCATTTCAATTATGTTTTGTTTTTTCAATAAGTGAAAATTCATTGTTTGTTGGCCATGTCTTAAAAAGATCCATGATAGTTTGTTTTCTATGGTGTTTTGATGTTGTATAGTTCCTAACAGTTGAGTTACAATGGTTAACTAAATTTGAAGGGGGGGGGGGAATTTGATTCCATTCCTAATTGGTTATTTAGGCAACTAGTCTGGCATGCTTATCAAGAAAGCATTAAGTAGAAATCACCAAAAATGTTACTAAAATTTCATCTACAACTCAAGTTGGTAGAGTTGAAACAATTGTTACATCTAAGGTGAAAGGTACTTGAATAAATTTCTGCTAATCCTAATTATTTGCATTTGAATTTTCAAGTGGAATTCAATTTTTATTATGCAATGATTTACAACATAAAGAGATTATACAAATGATATGATATTGTTGTATTTCTTTCATGTTGAAGTGAAAATGTATACAATGTTCTTGTTTCATTCATTGAGATAAAAAAAATGCTTAAATATCTAACACAATCCATGGGAATGACTAAATTGAATTAATACAACAATGTATGCAAGCTATACATTTGAAGATAAAGTAAAGAAAAGACACATGAGAAGAGATCATATTTGTCATTGCCTTAAGGGTTGGTGTTGATGGCAGTTATTCTATCTTCAACTTGATCCTCCTATCTTCAACTCCTCTCATTCCTGATATCTAGATATACCTGCAAATGATTGAAATATTTTGTTAGAGCTCATGACATGAAATGTCATCATATGTTTCACCAATAGACATATAACTTATAACTATGATGCATTAAATTAATTATCAAATGAGAGTCAAATCATCAGAAAGAACATTGAACTTCACTATTTTTTCTAAATAGTTTGCTCATTGTGTAAGTTTAGGTTCATCTTTCATTTCACAATTCATCTCTTTTAACATTTTAGCATGTGGAGAAGAAATAGGCTTCCACAAGGGTTTAACCCATCATGCTTCCCACTTGGTTTTCAAGAGGAATATGAAGTGTATTTTTCATCAATGAAAGTGAATTCAAGCCACAACAATCACTATAAGCAAAGAGAGAGGCATGATTGCATGGAGAATCATTCATTTTATACCAGCTAAACAAAAAAAATAGCAAGAGCAGTCATAAATGACATAAAGGAGCCATAATAATAGTCATTATTGTTCAAAAAGTAAGAGGGATCATCAATAATTCATCATTTATTGTACCTAAAAAATAATTTTAGGATAGCCAATATAGCCAAATAGCCATCATTCTTTCACTATGCAAGGTACTGAAGGAATATCACAAAGGCACTATCAAGCAGAGGAAGGCAATATCCTTCAAGGACATCACTCAAGAGCATAACAACAAAATACAATGACAACTAACTTGATTGTAATTTGTTAATAACATAGTTAAATAAAATTAGCTCATATAGTTCGACAATGGTATATAGGTCACAATATTGATCACACAATTAGTAGGGATTATGATTGCTTGCATTAAGGGATACAAAATGGGCAACATTTAGTGGATGATTCTTTCATGGTTTCAACCAGATCTACACCACAAGAGTAGGCTAATATTCAATAGAAGACAAATAAATATGGATTTTGAGCTTCCACCCATTGGTAAAGGATATTTTTCTTCCAATGATGTCCCTTAAACCAATTCCAAAACTTCGATTAGCTAGGAGCTAACAGATTTCTTAATGGTGCCAGAGAGAAATACTAAAAGAGATTCTCTAGGTCAATCACGGCATCTGACCATAGATAATGATATCCAAGACCTAGTAAGCATTGTTGATCAAAAGTATCCTGATGTAGACCTCAATGATGATGTGGTGGAGAAAGACATTATAAAAAAGGAAAGTCCATTGGCCGAAGCACAATTACATGCTGAAAATTTACTTTCCTTTAAACTACCTTACAAAAGATCAAAAAAGAGAATCCTCAAAGTAGCAACTAGGGAAGCCTACAACTACTGGAAGGTTATCATCAAGTATGCAAAAGGACCAAGTTTCTACTAATCAAAGCACTAAAAATTCTCTCCCTTGGTCGATCATAAATATTTCCAATGAAACAATCAATAGATTGAGTTCACATAAATCAAAGGCATCTGGGGATGCTCTTAGTCAATATGTTTCTACTCAAGTGGCACTTAGAAAGGAAATTTCTAATGTCTCCAAACAAGTATTATCAATTTCTCAAAAAAATAGATTTCACCCAACATGAAGAATAATAGTAACCAACCTGTTCCAGAGGTTTTCACTGGTAAGGAAAATCAGAGAATGTATTGAAAAAAGAAAACAAATAAAAAGGTAGTATGTCTATTGTCAAGGAAAGTGTTAGAGTAATAAGTTATTCCACTTAATTAATTATATCATATTGGTTAATTAAGTAAGTCACTTATTCCTTTATTTACTTAAGCTAAACTTAGGCACATTAATAATTAGATTAATTATTAAGTGTGCACACTAGGGTTTCATTTAGGATTTCCCTTTTAGGGTTTCTTGATCTCCTTCATAAGGATTGATCTCTTTATAATAATTGATTCTCAATAATGCATTTTTACTTTGAGGTTTACAGAACATCTTCTTTGGTTCTGCATGTCTTTTGCATGTGACAGGTGATTGATTGCATGCAGGTGATCTTGGTTTCTAACATGGTATAAGAGCTCTAGACCTGCAACTGCCTGTTCGTGATCTGAAGATATGGCCTTTCAGTGAGTTTCTAATGTAAGGGTTTCCATAGGCATCTTTTTTGCAAGATCTAGGGGTAACCAATTTTCTGGGACACTTTGGGCTCAAACGGACACTGCCATCATGTTCACAGCGGCCAAAACCCTAAGAATGCATGTCGTTTCATCGATTTTGGAGCAGTTGATCCGGAAGGAAAAAAAAAATTGCCAGGGGGGGCGTACGGCCTCCCCAGCACACTTCTCAACACACGAAAAATGAAAAAAAATTCAAAAAAGGCCGTTTCTTGGGATTAGAGCTGGTGACTCCAGTTCAAAAGGCAGCCGCCACTGGGCGGCCACCAGGCGGCCACCTGCTGCCCGCTCAGACAAGCGGCGGCGCCCTCCTCCACTGCCGCACTCTGTTTAGCCCCTACGGGCTCTGCTTAACTCTGTCGGCAGTCCTATGAGGACCAGGAGTTCTGAGCTCGGCCCCCAGTGGCCTCCCAGTACCAACATTGAAGGTCGCGGTCATATGCATGGCCAGGAGCCCTGAAGTCCAGCCCTTGGTCATATCAGCGACTAGGGGCTTTGTCAAAAAAAAATTTGTAGGGGGGCCAAATTTTGGCGCTGATGGCCAGATGGCCATCAAATTTACGCTCATGAACTGATGACATCAGCATGATGTCAGCGTACGGCTGGCCCTCTTTGCCCCTCCTAGCCCTAATTTTTCCTAAAGGAGCTATTTTTTTCTTTTGGTCATAACTTGGGCATACGGTATCGAAATTGGGCAAACAAGATATTTCCAGAAAGCTGGTTCCGAGCACTTTCCAGTGGTGCTATTTATTTTTCAGTATTTTACTAATTTTCTGCATTTATTTCTGTTTGAAGTCAGATGTTTATTTTGGACTTCCGAGCTCATAACTTTTTGCCACAATCTCTAATTTTCGCTATCTTTGCGGTGTTGGAAAGGTATTAAGGAGCTCTATGTTTTGGTCCATGCACTTTTTTGTATCTATCCCAGGTTGATCGGTTGTTCTAGATTTGGCCCGATGGGTTTTTTGGAGATTACTTGGATGTTTTGGTAGTTGGGAGGGTGCATCTTGCATCTTTGCACTTCGTTTTCAGTAATACATCATTCAATAATTGCTTGCTGCTTCATAGATTCTAGGGTTGTTCCCATTTGGAGTTTTTGAGTGTTTCGTGGCATCGAGTCTACTGTTGCTTTATCATGATTCCTTGAGTCAATCAGTGACTCTCATCTGGTTTCAGTAGTAAACAAAAGAATCTTTCTTTGCTTGCCAGTATCAGGTTCCAGTGTTCCTCTACAGTGATCTTCCAGTGCTTCTTGCAGCAGTCATCTCATTGTAGGGGGTTTTGTCCCACTGGGTTTTTCCTTCTCTACCTCATTCTTACATTTATAAATGGGTACCTGATCAGGCCTAGTTGTCAGGACCCATCTTTGCTTTCATGCATCTTATTCTAGTGTTTTATCTTCTTCCTAAGTTCATCTTAAGGGGGGGTGTTAGAGTAATAAGTTATTCCACTTAATTAATTATATCATATTGGTTAAATAATTAAGTCACTTATTCCTTTATTTACTTAAGCTAAACTTAGGCACATTAATAATTAGATTAATTATTAAGTGTGCACACTAGGGTTTCATTTAGGGTTTCCCTTTTAGGGTTTCTTGATCTCCTTCATAAGGATTGATCTCTTTGTAATAATTGATTCTCAATAATGCATTTTTACTTTGAGTTTTACATAACATCTTCTTTGGTTCTGCATGTCTTTTGCATGTGACATGTGATTGATTGCATGTAGGTGATCTTGGTTTCTAACAGAAAGTGCCTTTCTTTGAAGTGTTTTCATAGATATTTATTCACCTCTTTCTCAGTTAAGGAGCAAGTTAAGATAAATTTTCAAAGTGTTCTACTCTTTCACAAAAAAAAATGCAAGCCACAACCTAGCATTTCTAAAACCCACAAGCATGGAAAGGAGAACGTGCTCAAAATGAGGGTTTTCTTAAAAGAAAAACCCATGATTTTTTGTTTTGCAAAATAAAAGTAAATGAAACCACAACCTCTTATGGAGGAAAAAATTGAAATAGGTGGTTTAAGCCACTGCATAGATGAAGAAATGTCTACAAAAAGAATAAACATAAACCATATTTTGTCCATTTACAAGGTGTTGCACTATGTTTACAAAGAAATACAATAATGGAGATGCCATGACCTAGGCTACAATGCTTTCAAATTTATTGTATGAAAATAAGAAAAAATATTTCATTTCTTTTAAGGGGAAACAATGTCAAAGTCGCGACCATGCTATCTTTAGAGAAGCAAGCACAAGAAATAGAAAGATGAACTTACTCGATTCTAGGTCCTACATGAAACCTCCAGAAAATTTGTGATGACTCTAGCAAAACCCTAGCATGGTGGAACCCTTCAAGTGTAAAGAAAAATTCAAGTGAATGAAATGAAATTCAATATTCTTTTGAGCTGCGAGTTTTTTCACTTAGGGTTTTCTTTACCCTAAATGACCGACCTCTACATATGGCATTTTTTCCTTTAAAAAAAAAAACATTGCGTAAATTAAGTTGCTATGTGTTAGGTGTTTTATACACCTTTGTATACATTTTCAAACTTTGCAAAGTTATAAATCAAACTCAAGTTTTTCCCCATAATTCTTGCGTATTTTGAAATCAACTATTAAATGTAAATAGATATTAAAGCAATCAAGTTATAAATTTCTTTAATAAATGTAATGCACATGCAACTAGGAAAACTCGCAACACATATTAAAGTAATTGTTAATTGATTACTTTAATATCTACTCAGATTAGTTAACTTCGCCTCTATATCATGCCAAATCAAGAGTGGAGTTCAACAGGAGTTTTGGAGTCTCATTTTCAGTTGGTGGAGTCAATTTAGGAGCCTTTTTGGGTTGACAATCATGAAAACTGAGTTTGACCACTTGATCTTTTAGTTTACATCAGTTTTGACTCCCCTTTTTTGTGGATTTTCATCTTTGCTCATGGGAGAGATATTTAGAGATATTTTCACTTTCAGTTAGCTGCTAGTGCCACCTCTTGGAATATTGAAGTTACCTATTGTATATATTAGAAAATACTTAGTCTTTTTCTTAAATTCTTGCTTCTTTCCTTTGCATTCTGCAAAGAGAGATTGATCTTGTAACTCACTTTTTTACAATTATTAATATATACAATAGCTTTTACATGTTATTTTGATATTGTTACTTGCAAAGTTTCCTTCAATTTTCTTATTGCAATAAAGTGTTAGCCTTCTCAGATTTAGGTTTTTTGTCTCTATTGATGATTTAGATGGAAATTTAATGAGTTTTAAATTTTAAAACCTTTAAATTTATGTCTCATTAATGGGTGCATGTACACAGAAGTGGGTTTAGTCATAGTTCATAGATTGTGTTATAGATTTATCTTTCCCTTTAGGTTGTAAAAACATTAGTTTCCTTCATAAAGGATAGATTATCAAAAAAAAATTTGAAACACTTATGTGATTAAACTGTCCAATTTGAGTTGTGAAAAGAGATTTTATGAGAGATAGTTGTGAATCAAGTTGCTCATATTTTCCATTTAGGTACATCACCATAGTTTAAATTTTAGTTTATCCATTAATTTCTAAGCCTTATATCCCTTGACCTTTAAGATTACTAGTTATTGATTAGAAAATCATAAGGGAGCCAGTCCATAATCTAAAGATTCATCTTCACTATGAGCATACCCATAGGCTCGTAGATGTTTCAATGTTTCATGAGATTATTGAGCATATAAACTTAGTGTCTGGGTGCAATCTCTATGACAACAATGAGTTTTATTTCTCAATCTACAACCTCCAGGTATGTTGTTAGAAGAAGTGTATGAAACCTAGAGATGGATTTCTTGAAGGTCACTATTGGTCTTCTAAGGAGATGGTTTTAGGGACAAAGATGTGTTTCTTTAGGGATACCACTTGTGTCCCTACTCCTCTAATTTCCCCTATGAACCTAGCTCTAAAGGGAGATGTTTATATGATTCATGTAGAGCATCTTCTTTCCCTTTATTGGAGGCTCATGAATCTCAAGAATTTATTTGGGAAAAGAACAAACCATGACTAGGGTTTCTAGAGTTATCAATGAAATAAGATATATATGTTGGACAAGGATTAGGTAGGTATCAAATTCCTATGAGGCCTTATTGACCTAATGGAGACACATGTCTGCTCATGCAACCCTAGATCAGGTGTTGCTTGAGTCCTTGGACTCAAAACCTCTAAAAGAAAGATAGGTGTTTTGATGCCCAAGACATTGGTATACATGGTCGAAACAGGCCCTTCCATTAATACCACCACTAATCCTAAAGAACCTCCTACCATCAAAGTAAACAAGGTACCTCTAAGATTCAACACCACTCCTCCTAAAGCTCTTGGTGATAACCTTGGGGGAATTATTGGTTTGGGTGGTGGGATCCCTAGTAGAATGGGGGTTGTTGGTGGTGTTGGTGGTGGTTCCATTGGCCCTATTTTCATCTTCTAACCTTTTTTTGAATTCCTTGCTATAGAACATGGGCAAGATGTAGAACTAGTTGGAAGGCCTATCCAAGGCCTCCTCCTAGCCAATCTTCCAACATTTCTTTTGTCACAATCCTTTTCCCATAGTGATTCTAAATACTCCTATCCCCCAAAGGATGGAGATTCCTAAATTTGAGAAATACGGTGGTAAAGGAGATCTACAAACACATGTCCTAGCATTCAATGCCATTTGTATGGACTTCTTCCACCATTATGCCTTAATGGAAATGATGTTTCCAAGGTCTCTTAAGGATATATCCCTAGAATGGTACTATTCCTTGATAATTCTCTATTTTTTGTTTGATCAGCATATGAATTTATTTCTCTAGTAATTCTAAGGAAACATCGGGCCAAAGATGGCCTTTCTGGACCTCATCTAGTGTAAGTAGGGAGAGAATGAGAAGATAACTAATTTCATTACTTGGTATCAAGCACTATTTTCATAGATTTCTTATCCTATACTCGACTTGGATGTGTAGAAGGTTTTCATTAGCAACCTAGACTGGTCCTAGTAGGAGAAGTTTGCTTTGATGAAGTATCCTTCTTTTGGACACCCGTGTGTTGCATTGTTGGAGTACCAAGAGATGGTTTCTCAATACCTTCCTCATGCTCCCATCTTTAGGGTAGGTCTATTGTGTCAATTTCTAGTAAAGGTGATTTTTTTATGAATGTAGTTGTTGCATCTATTAATAGAGGCCTCAAATGTAATAGAAAATTTATGAAGTTATCAGAATCATACTCTTATGTTCTAAAGAAATTACTAATAGATAAAGTGATAACCTTTCCAAACTCTTGGCCCCTTATTGAACCTTACGCCAATTGGTATGAAGAGAACACATTCTATTAGTACCATCAAATTCATGGACATGACACTAAAAGATGCATGCACCTACATCACAAGATATAGGATCACATCAATGATGGTACTATTCAGCTCAATGGGAAGAAGAAAAATACTAAAAAATCAATGGAAAAAGCTAGTATTGAATTACATATCTATATAGATCCATTTCTGTCTCACTCTATGAATATGATTATTGAACCTTCTAATCCCACTTCCCCTAAGTTCTTAAAAAATGTAAATATGGTCTCATTTATGCACATTCCTCCAATTGAACTTTTGAATGGATCACCAAACATAACTTTCACATCGCAAGACCTACCTATGAACAAATAGCCTTTCCATTTGTACATTCTCACTCACATCAATGGGAACATTGTAACTGGTGTCTTGGTTGACCCCACAAGTCATGTGAACATTATAATGTAGGAGGCTCTGCTAATAATTTTTTGCATAGGGAGGAATATGAGAAGTCAAAGACCATGATATATACAAATGATGGACTCTTAGCCCCTCCCCTTGGTTGCATCACCCTCTCAATATTGGCTGGGCCTAGAGCTGTAGATACCCTTTTTCATATTATCTTAGAGTCAGATCTATTCAATTTGAAACCAAAAATCCCATGGATGGTTCCCATGAATGAAATTTATTCGATCATTCGTAAGAATATTAAGGTTTCTCACGAGTTCTATATGCATGTTTTTCATGACATCAAATATAAATTGTTGGTGTCACATCTAGGCTACTCACTAGATCACTTTTGTCACACCTCGGTCAATTTGCTTCCCTTGAGGATGAACATTTTTTATCACACCTATGTCAAGTATAAGAGATTGGTGGCATAAAATGAAAGGTGACCTACCCTACATCCTCTTACACCATCTTTTTCAAGGGTTGCATGATTGTACAATAGCAAGATGCCTCCTCCTCTCAACATAGGGGGAAGGGGAAGCTTTCTTGCACCCAAGAGCCTTCCTCTTCTTTTTTCATTCCATTTCATTTTGTCTCTTTCCTTGATGTGGCACCTTTTACCTCTACTCACATGTATCATATGGGAGTCTAATGGTGCCCACTTAATGGAAGGCCAAGTGCCAAGTATTTGAACTTCATGTTTTTCCCATGGATCCTTGGCCTATTGTTCATGGCAAGGGGAAGTACTCTTATGGAGTCACCCTTATGTCTTTGCCTCTACAACCTCCTACTACTCCTACCCCTTAGGAAACAAATGGAAAGAGGCCCACTACTAAGGCACCCACACCTGCTTCTCCACCGCTCATGGTTTCCACTCCTACGCTTCCCCTTCTTGTATCTTTCTAGGAGAAAATACCTCCAATGGCAACAGTTGTGATGGAAACTCCCATGGTAGAACAAGAGCTTCTCACTCCTTCTCAAGTAGCAACTTCTAATTCCTGGAGTTGATGAAACCAACTTGTGAGAGAGTGTAAGCACTAGAGGAAGGATCTAGTTGTTGAAAAAGATGCCTTGTAAAAGGCATAGGAGGAGCTTCTAGCCCCTACTTCTATATATTTTGTTGCATCCTCTTCATTTGCTACTCCCTCCTTAGTTCCCCTTGCCTCTATTTTTCTTTTTGCTACCCTTAGAATGTTGATGACCCTCACCTAAAAGGTTGTAGGTGTTCATTGATCCCTTAATGGAGTAACCTCTTTTGATGTCCCTTTTGGACATGCCTCCATTTTCTAAACCGATGGACATGTTAAATACCATGGTGGTGTCCATTGTGGCTCTATCCTCATCCTCCTCTCCTTCAAATTATTCTATGGGTATTCCACATCCTTCACTAAATTATAAGTTAGAGGATGACCTCACTCCCAATGGAGGTTGGAAGAAGGGATCACCTTCTTTGTAGAGAGGTTATGTTTGGGCTTGCATCATCCTTGTGATGGAGGCAACCCTGATGCCCCTAAGTTTATCACTATCCCTCTTGTTGAGGTCAATGGTGGATCTTAAGCACCTCCTTCCTCTCCCACATAGTGAAGACATGACACTCCTATTAAGTGCATATTTAACTCTGTGGATGATGTCTCAACTTTGTAAGCAATCTTAGTGAGGTCGATGAATTTTACCTCACAGGAGTTGAGATAAGGAGACCTTGAGGGGCCTTCTTCCTTCGCTCTAGTCATAGGAGGATCAGAGGGTACTCCTCTCACTATCTCACCCTTGTATAATCACTCTCCCTCCCCATATAATGATCTAGATTTGGATAGTGATGACCTCTTGGTTGATGAGGACTAGGGGGTACCTCCTCTTTATATGTGGATTAGATTTACATTTGTGTTTTGTTTCGCCCATGCCTATTTTTATGTGTAATATTGTAACATTGTAAATTGTAACCCTTGAAAATTTCACACTAGATGTTTTTCTAGGCTCCTATGTGCATGGAGGTAATTGTGTTCCTAATTTACTAAATTATACATTCTATGGCCCATTTACTCATTTATCATGGAATCAAAGGTATAAAATCAAAGTAGGAATTTAATATTTTACCCCTGATACTTAACATCCTAAAAAATAGGGTATGGACAAGGGAATCACCTTTTCCTCCTTATTTGTCACCAAATTTTAATATGTTGGGGTTGTAAATGTTGGAAAAACAAGGATAGACAAATGAGAGGGGGAGGGGTCAATTAGTTGTCACAAAAAAAACTTTTCTAACTTTACTCAACTTAATCACAAATATGATGAAATAACAATTAACCACAAACAATTAACACATTAGAAAAATAGAGAAAACCAATATTTTTATGTGGAAATCCTGTTAGGGGAAAAACCACGGTCGATATTAGTCCACAATATTATACCCTGTTAAAATTATAATAAAAATAATAAGGGGAATGCACATTCATTCAGGCACACTTCCTAGAGCTCACTGCCCAAAAATATATAATAGGATTAAATTAAGAGGGTATGAACTGAGGAAGTAACTTCTGCACAAGCCTAATTATAGTTCCAATTAAGCATAGAAAAATCCTTCACTTTTTACTCTACGCTCGAATGAATAGATCAATGTTCGCACAATTTCACTCTCTCTGGATTTTCTTACACACACACACAAAATTTTCTCAAAAAATCACTCATATATTTGCATCATAGATTACATCAACTTAATTAGCCAGAAAAAGAAATAAAACATTATTACAATGTCAGCCCAAATTTTCAAATAAATTTCCAATGTGGATCTAACACCATCGGCCAAAACAATGATGCAACCTAAAAAAATATTCATGAGTGCGCCAAACATTTAAATTTTACTTTACAAGGATCCACAACATGTTACCACCAACATGTCAACCAAAGAGAAGAAAAACTAAATATACAAGAAAAATCTTCGACCACGAGCACACCAATCCACATGGACGTACAAGAATGATAGAAAATGATCTAGAAGCATCCAAGAGTACCAAGAATTGATAGAGCTGCATCTGCAACAACTGAGATTACTAGAATCACACAAACTTTACTCAAGAACAATAACAAAGACCATAGAAACACTATCAGACCACAACACAATCAAAACTTCACGCAGACCTCTAAAAATTCAGGTAGATGGAATAGACACTCTGAATAATAAACCCTTTAGTCCACAACAAAAAATCATCAACATACAAAACAAAACACCTTCATGACCTTTGTAGTTCTATTGGGAATCTGGAACACTTTCTTATATAATTTTCTCAATATCCTCAACATTTACAACCTTCAATACATCAAGTGATAATAGTGTTGACATCAATGACAACCACATATCATAAACACATCCACAACATCTAACAATCTCCCCCTTTGGCATTGATGGCAACACATGATGTGAAAAATACCATCAAACCAACACATTGACTCTTCTTCTCAACTGCTCTTCTCTCCACAAGGATTTTTCACATTTCTCTTCTCCCCTTTTGACATCAATGGTAAAGGTAAGCATTAAATTTCCACATTCATTCTCTAAACCACATAGATGCACATCTGACTACTCCCCCTGAGTAGCAGCCACATAAACGTCAATCTGGATTAGAATATAGCAATTAAGCACACAAATTGATGCAAGTAAATGTATCTTTTATTTCTTATCAATAGGGGTAATCAGCCCTAGAATTCCTCTAAGATACTCAAAAGTATCCTTTAGTAATGGCTTAGTAAATATGTTTGCAATATGTTCTTTGGTAAGAACATACTCCAGTTTGACTTCTTTCTCACTCACTTTCTCTCTCAAGAAGTGAAACTTGATTGATATATGTTTAGTATTAGAGTGTAGCACTAGATTCTTTGAGATGTTTATTGCACTTGAATTGTCACAGTATATGGAAATAGGTTCTTCATATACCACCCTGATATCTTTCAACATCTGTTTAATCCACATCACCTGAGTACAGTTATTGGTAGCAACAATATATTTTGCTTCAGCAGTAGATAGAGAAATGGAATTCTATTTTTTTCTCAACTAGGATACTAGCTTCTTCCCTAGGAAGAAAGCACCACCACTAGTACTTTTCCTATCATCTACATCTCCAACCCGATCCGCATTAGTATATGCACTCAAAGTGAGATCATCATCCTTTGGATACCAAATTCCAAAGTCAACTGTTCCTTTCAGATATCTGAAGATTCTCTTAATTGCAGTCACATATGATTCTTTTGGATCAACCTGAAATCTAGCAACCATACATACAACATTCATAATATCTAGTCTAGTTTGGGTTAAATAGAGCAATCCACCGATCATTGACCTGTATCTAGTTTGGTTTATCTTAGGAGAATCATCATTCTATGTTAACTTGCATCTGTTCACCATGGGAGTACCTACAAGCTTTCATTCTTCCATCCCAATTTTTTTTAGTAGCTCTCTAACATATTTGGACTGAGATATGAAAATTCCATTGTTTAACTAGGTAACTTTCAATCCCAGAAATAACTTCATCTTTCCAATCATACTCATCTCAAATTCAATCTTCATTTCATCAACAAACTGCATACATAGCTCATCATTTCATCCAAAAAGAATGTCATCAACAAAAAATTCTATAATTAACTCTTTATCATGATCCAATTTGAAATATAAGTTGCTATCAATAGTACCTTTATTGAATCCAAGATTTAGTAAGTATTTGTCCAATCTGGCATACCAAGCTCTGGGGGCTTGCTTGAGTCCATATAGATCTTTCTTCAATATATAGTCCATATCTACCTTATCAGTCAACTAAAATCCATCTGGCTATTCAATGTATACTTCTTCAAGTTCTCCATTTGGAAAGGCATACTTCACATCCATTTAATAAAATTTATAGTCTTTGTATGCAGCATAAGCAAGAAATAATCTAATAGCTTTAGTTATGGCTACAGGGGAAAATTTTTTTTCAAAATAACACCTTCCATTTGAGAATACCCTTTACATACTAGTCTTGCTTTGTTCTCAACCACTTCACCTTGTTCATTTAGCTTGTTTCTAAACACCCATTTAGTACCAATAACATTTTTGTCTTTAGGCTTAGGAACTAGTGTCCATGTGTCATTCTTTTTTATTTGTGTTAGCTCTTTCTTCATAGCTTCCATACAGTGTTCATCTTGGTAGGATTCAGTGACATTTTTAGGTTCAATCTTGGAAATCGAACAATACTCTTTTGCAATCTTTCCTCTAGTTTGTGCACCTTTACTCTTATCTCCTATAATTTGATTTTCAGAATGATTTAGCTTTACATACCTTGGAACTTTGGGAATTTCTTGAGCTTCTGGTTCTTCTGATCTTTCTTTTGCACTTGCACTTGTCTGTGCTTCCTGACTAACTTGATTTACCAGAAAAAATTAAGGTTACTTTATCAGAACATATGGAATAATCTGGAGTTGGCTCTATGTCTGAGAATTATTCCCTTTGCTTGTATTATCTTCATCTAAATCATAACCACAATATCTGGATGATTTGGCAGATTCCTCATCAACTCTAACATTTGCACTCTCAACCATCTTTCTCAGTCTTTTGTTCTGGCATGAGTAAGCCTTGATTTTAGTAGAGTAACCTAGAAAAATTCCTTCACCACTTCTTGCATCAAACTTTCCTATACCATCATGTCTCTTGATATAACACTTTCTTCCAAAGATCTTGAAATATTTAATAGTAGGCTTATAACCAAACCATAGCTCAAAAGGGGTCTTACTAGAGTTACCATTAGCATTTACTTGATTTAAAGTGTTCACAGTAGTTCTTACAACTTCACTCCAATAGATCTAGGGCACATTTCCTTCTATCATCATTGTTCTATTCTTTCTCTCTGCAACTCCATTCTATTGAGCGGTTCAGGAAGTAGATAATTGTCTTTTGATTCCATTCTCTTCACAAAAAGAATTGAACTCCTTAGAGGTGAACTCACCACCTCTGTCAAACATTAGGCATTTGATTTTTAGACCTTTCTTCTTTTCTACCATAGCCTTGAAACTTTTGAACTTCTCCAATGCTTCACACTTTTCTCTTAAGAAAGAAACCCATATCATTCTAGAGAAATCATCAATAACCAACATAAAGTACCTTTCTCCATTAATACTTTTGACTCTAGAGGGACCACAAACATTATTATGTAACAACTTCAGTAAACCATTTGAATAATATTGTTTGCTCTGGAAAGAGACTCTAGTATGTTTTCCCATCTAACATTCCTTACAAATTGTGTTAGCAAGCTTCACTAGCTTAGGTAGATCTCTTACTTCTTGAGAGGAGCTTACCTTGAAAATTTTATCAAAATTCACATGACACAACCTCCTATGCCACAACCAAATTTCATCTACTTGAGTAATCAAACAACTTTCACTAGCAGTGTCCAAGTGAAAAATATTACCTTTTGTCTATTTACCTGAAGCAATCATATTCCCAAAACTTCCATGTATCTTGCATCTTCCATTTTTGAACTGAAGATCATAGCCCTTGGCCACCATCTATCCAACACTCAAAATATTGTGCTTCAAGCCTTCAACATAAAGTACATCATCAGTGTTAAGCTTACCACCAAGATAAATAGATCCTCTACCATGAATCACACAAACATCGTTGTCTCCAAATCTTACAACTCCACTGTCATACTTCTCTAGACTTAAAAATTTGCTCTTATCACCAATCATATGATGAGAGCATCCATTTTCAATCACCCACTAATCCTTTTCTTCAACTCAGGCTACAAGATTTTTTTCATCTTAAGTAGATTCAGTAGCCACGGGACTATTTTCAATGGTAGCAATGAAAACCCATTCATCTTCATTTCCATTATCTTTATTAGACTCATCATTAGTCATTGCTTCTTCAGGAAAGTAACATCTCATTTGGAATCTAGACTTATTAGGATTAGATCTAGGAACTCTTTCAGGACACCTTGATGCAAAATTACCTATTTTACTATAGGAAAAACATTAATAGGAAATACATCTTCATACTTACCTTTTCCTCTACCTTCTTTCTTTGCAATTAGTGCTTCCAATTCTTCTACCTCTCTTTCTTTATCTTCAAATTGTTTCATTTCTTCATCATACTTGGATATATTTCTAGAAAACTCTCCCAAACCATATATTTTCCTGTTACTTCTGAATACAATAGCCTTAAATGCAAATTCAATCTTCGGTACAGATTCACCAAATTCACTTAATTCAAAGGAAGCAAGCTTACCAACTAGCATGTCTCTAGACATCGTAGTTACTGATCTGAGCTCTTCAATATCATGAGCCTTCAATTTGTAGGAGGGAGGCACGGATATGATTATCTTAGCCACAATTTCATCCTCTTCCAAGGAACCACCAACACATCTAATACCCAACACTATTTCATTTACTCTTTGCATAAAAGAAGTGATATTTTCATCTTCACCAATCTTCAGATTCTCATACTTTCTTTTAAAACTTTGTAGCTTAGCCATCTTCACCTATGCATCTCCTTCATACAAAGTTTCCAGCGTCATCAAAATATCATGAGCTATCTTCAGACCTATCACATTTTCCATCTCTAAATCTGTTAGAGCACTCACCAAAGCTTCAATAGCCCTGATATTATTTTCAGCTTCTTTGATCTCATCCATAGTGGATGGAACATTCTGAGGAATAACATATGGATATTTTGTAATCTTCTAGAAAGCTTCACCAATACACCTTAGGCGACATTCCATCCTGACTTTCCGTAGTGAGTAGTTAGTTCCATCAAATCTAGGACTGTCCTTATTGTATGATGCCATCTCGTATCACCTCAAGCTTTGTAAACTTCTTCAAAGTAACCTACTCTGATACCAATTGTTGACAAAACAAGGATAGACAACTAAGAGTGGGGGGGTGAATCAGTTGTCACAAAAATTTAAACTTTTATAACTTTACACAACTTAATCACAAATATGATGAAAGAACAATTAACCACAAGCAATTAACACATCAGAAACATAGAGAACACCAATATTTTTACGTGAAAACACTATTAGGGGAAAAACCATGGTGGATGCTAGTCCACAATATTATACCCTATTAAAAGTATAATGAAAATAATAAGAGGAATGCACATGCATTCATGCACATTGCCTCGAGCTCACTACTCAAATAAAAAAGAGGCTCACTACCCAAAAATATAGAATAGGATTAAATCTGGAGGGCATGAACTGAGGAAATAGCTTCTGCACAAGCCTGATTATAGTTTCAATTAAGCACAAAAAATTCCTTCACTTTTCACTCTACACTCGAATGAATAGATTAGTGTTCATACACTTGCACTCTCTCTGGATTTTCTTACACACACACTCTTTCTCATACACACACAAACTTCACTCAAATAATCGCTCTTATATATCCACATCATGGATTACATCAACTTAGTCGGCCAAGAAAAGAAATAAAAAATAATTACAATGTCGGCCCAAATTTACAAATAAATTTCCAATGTGGATCTAACACTATTGTCCAAAACAATGATGTGACCCAAAAAAGTATTCACAAGCATGCCAAACATTCAAATTTTACTTTACATGGATCCACAACATGTTACCACCAACATGTCATCCAAAGACAAGAAAACCCAAATATACAAGAAAAATATTTGACCACGAGCACACTGATCCATGTGGACGTACAAGAATGATAGAGAATGATCTAGAAGCATCCAAGAATATCAAGAACTGACAGAGAAGAATCCACAACAACTGAGATTACCAGAATCACACAAAATTTACTTAGGAACACTGACAAAGACCACAAAAATAATGTTAGACCACAACACAATCAAAACTTCACACGGACCTCTGAAACTTCCAGTAGAGGGTATGTGCAGGATCATCATGGAAAAAATAGGCCATTAAGAGGCAAAAAATCTAGAAAAATCAGATTTATGCAACTTGAAATAAAAATTTGAATAAGTTATCTATATTATTTCAAAAATATGTATGAATAGAATCTGTAGCAAATTGAAAGTAGTTTCTAAACTACTAGGCTTATTTTAAAAAAAATCTATTTGGTGAAAATTTAAAATTTCAGTGCAGTAGTACTTAAATTTCAAGGAAAAAATAAGAAGTAGGTGTCTGTCTGACCACCCTAACCACAATAAAATGACAATATTTTTGTATAAGATTTT
The DNA here is from genome assembly GCA_007258455.2 of Sequoia sempervirens. Classification (NCBI taxonomy): domain Eukaryota; kingdom Viridiplantae; phylum Streptophyta; class Pinopsida; order Cupressales; family Cupressaceae; genus Sequoia; species Sequoia sempervirens. The sequence continues at coordinate 316,755,101 of VDFB02058242.1, read as the reverse complement.
AGATATAAGTAGAGGACTCGTGTCTAGATGTGATGCATATTTTTTTGTAATTTTTTTCCAAGTAAATAATTAATTATGATTTTTTTATTACAACTTTTAAAAAATATAAAAACTCATATGTACAACCACCTTAACTTGGTCAAAACTTAATGAAATTCCTTTTTTTTGTTTTAATCCTATAGTATGCAAAGCATAGAATGTGACACATGTTTTGGATTCAAAAAATGTGATACTGTTTGAAAGCTATAGATGTTTTTCAATCAACCTATCAATAAGGACTTTAGTTGTAATTCAAATAGAAAATGAATAATAATTATTTATTAAATTAAAAGTAAACCATAATTTATATTGGTGGAAAGCTGAGAATCTCCTTTAAAAACCCTTTTTGTTTCATCAAGTTTGGATTAAAAAAAGGTCGTTAGCCACATACCCATCATATCGCCACTTTTTGTCCCATCATGATCCTGCACATACCCTATATGGACTAGACACTCTCAAAAATAAAACATTTAGTCCACAACAACTGATCTTTAATGTACAAAACAAAACACCTTCATGACCTTCACAGTTCTACTAGGAATTTGGAACACTTTCTTTTATAATTTTTTCAATATCCTCGACACATACAACCTTCAATACATGAAGTGTTAATAGTGTTGACATCAATGACAACCACATATCAGTAACATATCTACAACATCCAATAGGAAATATGTTATTTAAATTTTAAAATTCTAAATGTCAACTATCAAAATTTAATTTAATGGAAATAAAATTAATTGCATATAAATACCTAACTTCATTTCACCATTTGAAATATAAGAAACAAGATTTAGAAATAACTCACAAGAAGAGAAATTATTATACTTCAATATTTTGGAAAATTATTCACTTTCACACCTGCAATGTCATAGAACAATAACATTAAACAATTTAATAATTTTTCTTCTTGCTAGTTATAATCATCTAGTTTTGGCTCAAAATTTTAATAGATGTCTATCTTTGTGTTTTTTATGTATTTTTACTGTTTGATTTTGGATCCTTTGTATTTTATTGTGATTGTTTAAAATTCATAGTGAGAACACCTAAGTGTCTTGAAACTCATATGAGCTTTATCACCTGGTTTCCTATTAAAAATACCCTTGTGAGATGTAGTTGCAAACTTATGGCATCCCATGTTATTATTATATCTATTGTGGATCCTAAGTCCTCCAACTCTTTCATGCAAGGTATTATCAATACTCACCCCATTTTGAAGTTTATTCCTAGTGCCACAATACCCATAACAACTTCACAACCAAACATATTTTTGAACATTGAGACTACTTGTTGGAAGTTTGAACATGACCATGAAGTGTACTTACATAGCTTGATTTTGTTGTTCTAGTGTTGTCATTGATGTCAACATTTGGGAAGCATATTTAGTGTACAATTCCATCTATACCAGAAGCTGATCTATAAGAGGTTTGGCTAAATATTCTTTGCTAATAATGTTATGGTCCAGTGCACTGGTTTTTGGGTATGAAATTCATTACAAGAAGAGATGTGATTCTGCTCTCTCAAACATATTATTATAACTCATTCATACATCTATATTCAAGAGTTTGAGAAGTTGTGTTGTGTACAAGAAGTTATCAATGACAAAGTTCAACTCTGTATGATATAGTCATTTCTCTATTCAATATACCAATGTGGAGGACTCTGTATTTTCTTAAGAAGGATGTTTTGATGTTGCGGTTCTAATGGTAGTCTCTCTGATGTTAATGTGGAGAGAAACTGAAGTAATATCAGATCTAGAAGGTGTTTTGGGAAGTGTCTATTGGTTTGGAATTTTTGTGATTAGGTCCTATTCTTGGCCAACTAAATGCATGATATGTATTAAGAAGATTAATTATACCTTGATGATATTAGTTGAATTTATTTCTGGTCCACACCAACTTTAAATTGAGTAAATTACACATTTTTATTAAGTGAGAAGATGTTTTAAATTTTGTATGGTGCCAACAAGAGGTATTTTTGATTGTTTAGTTTAAATCCAATTAGGTTCACCCAATTGATGTATGAAATGTACTTGTATATATATATGAGAGTGTGAGGATGTGATGTGGATGTGTGAGATTAAATGATCTATCATATGTGAGTAGCGTATAGTGGTAGAAGTTAAGGATTAGAGTAGAATTTTTAAGCTACTGCTAAGCATGACCACTTCATATTCAGAGCTTCATGTTGAACATGCAAAATACTAAGAGGGGGGTGAATCAGTATTCCATAAAACCATTCACATAAAATCCATCTAAGCATTATCACAAATCTAACTAAATTACCAAAGGAAGACATGAAATCAAGACAAAGCATCAACACACATGAGCACCAAATTTTTTATGTGGAAAACCCAAAATGAAAAAAACCATGGTGAGGATTACCTCATAATATAATATATCTAGATATAGAATATTACAGGGTTCACTACCATGACTCACTTTCCTTGAAAGGCTCATAACCTGAATACAAAAGAGATGGCTAACCACTAAGATACAAAAGTGTATGGCTCATTGCCACAAGTGTGAACTAAAGAAGAATGCACCTTTCCTATGCTAAAGTTTAGTTCCAGTGAAGCACAATGCTCGACTAACTCACTTAGCTACTCATCTATACAATTCGAACATACTCATTTTCAACTTCTACCATGAGAACATTTTTCTCTCTGGTGGCACCTTTAAATTTTGTAAATTTGAAATGCCCACATTGAAAATTTTGCCTCTACATTCTCAGAAGTGCACCTAAAAAATCTGCCAAAGTGACGTACTTTGGAGGGTCATAATTTAGAGCCTGTTAATTTTCATGATGAAAGGATTGCTGCTCTCCATTCTCCCCACATTCATGTGCTCCCCAGTTCGATTTCAAAGCACTGAGATCTTATTTTCTATTTTTTTGAAATAAAAAGAAAATGCAGTTTGGGCTAATTTTACATCTGCATTTCTAAAACTTTTCAAGGTGGTCAAATTTGACCCCTAATATCTTGTGAATATTGATGATTGAAGAAAATCCCTCTTGCACACATACTTGGTGTACATAAATGAGCTTTTGTTTCCATTGGCAGTCCCACAGAAGTTGTTTTGATATTTTTTCAAAGTGGTGACTTTGAGAGCCCTGGTTGGTTCTTAATAGGTGTAGTTGTAGAAATCCTTTTGTGAGAAAATTTTTTGATTAATAAAATTTCACCTCACTATCCCTTTTGCTAAGATGTTTGTTGCACTACATTCTTGGGTCAAACGTCTACACCTATTCAATTCCATGCCTCCAGGATAAGTTTTTATGGGTTATTTAATTGCTTTCTTATTGTGACATGGCCAAAAATGGTGTTTCAGAAAGTGTCAAATTTTGCAAATCTAAGGACAAACCATTTCTTGTTTTGGATTGAAATGTATACAACTCCATTTTCATAAAAAAAGGTCATTTGATGCATTATTTTAATCCATTTTAGGTGTGGTAAACATGTCCTGGGGAGCAGTTTACAAAGGAGGTACCTGAATTTTAAGGGCTAGGAAAAATTTGAGGAAATTGTGTTTCTCTAAATAATTGATTATGATAATAAAAAAAAATTTGTGGCTCTAGATGTTCCAGTTTGTGTGCAGTGAATTTCCTCCAAATGGCTTGCAGGCATAATTAGAAGTCACAATTTTTTCTAAAGTTCAAATGCTAATATTTAAAATATTTTGAATATTTTAAATATTGTGCAAATATAAAGGGGAAAACATAAAATGTATTTTAAATTTTTTGGAGGACAAGCAAGTTTAATTCTTGCCTCTGATTGGTCCAAACACAACTTTCACAACTTTCATGATTGCACAAAAAAATCCATTGCTAGTGGCCTCAAAGCTTTTTTTTTCCCTATTGATTTTAGCGATGCAATGTTTCTAGTGATGAATGCTTCATTTTGAATATTCATTAATGATTGGGAAATATTCCAAGGTATGAAAGGCTTATCCATTCCAATATGTAACCCATGATGAGTGATGTACTTTCTTTCCATCACCCATCGCTTGATGAGATCATCTAGCAAACACTAAAGAAGCCATCATCGATGGTGTATGTTTTCCATCACCCATTGTTGGTTCCTTTTCCATCTTCTCGTTTCAACTTGTGATGCCTAATGGAAAGGAAAGGTTGGGTGGGCCCGAGAAAATTTCTGACGGCAATACATTAAAGCATAATGAGATGTAAGGTGACACTTTATGCCTCCAAATGTTACAAAAATAATTTTGAATATAATGTAAAAAATATGGACTCACGGGTAAAGTAAGTTTTGACCGATGTGGTGAGTTTTTACCATTTTAAATGGTGATTGAGGGCATTTTTGCTGCCATCACCATCATATGTTCATGTTTCTATTTCCCAAATGGACTACCGATGAGCAATATATTGGAATGAATAAAGGTATGGTGGGCCCGAGGAAGTATTTGAGGGAAATACACAAAAGTATTTAAATATTAAAGATTAGTTGCTCGGTGAAATGAATTGATTTATTTATTTAAAAACAATATTTCTAAAGGTGAAAATGTAACGTGAATATTAAGGGCATGGGTAGATATTTTATATTCCCAATGTAATTTTTTAAATTCCTTTAATATATATTAAAAATCAAAAGCTTGCTACTCGAAATAAAAGGTGAATGTGAATTAAAGGCATAGGTAAAACATTTTGTGTCCAAAAAATGAAAATCAGAGATTCATGGGAAAATATTTTCTAAAAAAGCCCAAAGTGAAATTTGCAAAGATTTTTAATGTGAAAAGGAAAACATTTCAATTGAAGGTGGAGAATATAAGCATGGGTTAAATGATATTTTCCTAAGGGAATTCTCTATGGAAAAATATTTAAAATGAAATGTTTAAAGTATTATGTGCACAAGTTGGGAGGTGAAAATATGGAATTGGTTGCAAAGTCAAAATGGCACGAGAGATAATTTTATAAAGTGAATGAAGTATTCACTATTGAGGGAATATTTTATTTTGTTGAGTGTGAAATATGTAGGAAAATAGGAGTAGCGATAAAATGAAAAATAAGGGATAAAATAGAGGGCTTTCATAGAGGTGTTATTTTTCAACAGTAGGGTAAAATGGTGCAAGTTTCTCACGAAGGGGGTGAATTTGTTGTTGAAGAATCAAGAGGCAAGAAAATGAAGAGGAAAAGTTTGTTACAAAGGGAGAGAGAAGAGAGAGGATTTTCAATTTCTATTGCTAATGGATGGAGAAGGAAGCTACCAAGTGTCTTCCATAGATTAATTTTAGGGCTTCTTCTATTTATTCTTTCTTCTTTATCTTCTCCTTCTCTTCTCATTGTAATGGGTTCCATTTTCTGAAAGTTCTCCAAAGCAAGAAGAAGCTCTAAGTAAATTGTAAAGTTAGGGTGAATAATAACTATCAGTCATTAATCTAAAGTGTTATTGTGTTTTGAATTGAGCCTCATGTTTATATTTTATTCTATAACCATCCTGATGGATGAAATGTAATACTCTTTTGAATTCAATAAATAAAGATTACATGGGTTTTTTCATGCACATTTGTTTCATTCGAGTTACATCTATTATTACCTTTTGTCCATTAAATAATGTAATTGCTTTAATGAATATCAATTGCATTTGTTATTGCCTATTTTTGAAGGTATAGTGTAATTGCTTCAGCAGTTGTAACAAGAGTGTTGTGTTTCCAGATGGATTTGTAAGAATGGTTATCTGATAAAGCTTCACTAGTCTTGTTATCATGATGTGATAACATTTTCAAAGATCTTCAAAACATGTCTAACACTATAGGATGAAGTGTTGGGTATATGACTTTAGAGCCCTCTTTTGGCACTGGTCAATCTTTATGCATCTTTTGTTTTTAGTTTGGTCCCAAATTATTAAATCAAAAACCATTTCAATTTTTTTTATGAGTTATTTGTATCTACCATGTTCTCCATGCTTGTTAATGAAATTCACCCAATGTCTTAGCCAATGTTAAGTGATATTTTATCTTTCTTAGTATATTCCTATGAGAAAATAATATGTTAAGAAATATCCTATTAAATTCTTGTTTGAATCTTTAGATGTTGCTAAAGGTTCACCCCTTATGTTCTATAGAGCTTGAAGTGTAGGGGAAATATGTTTCAATCTCATTTCTTGTTAGTTGGCCAAATCCATCTTTGAGACTAAAAATAAGAAAGTGGCTCTTCTTTAAGATTAATTACATCTTTCGATTTGGAGAACCAACAAATTGGTTACTCTACTAGGAAGAATTATGAATCTCCAATGCAGACTATTTTATCACAAAGTCAAGTATTTGGTGAATCTGAACATTTGGTTCAGATATTGAGAATTTTTTAGTCTTGGAAGTGATTTTGTTGTAGCAGATTTCAAAGAGTTTATATGTGACTCTAATTTTGGAGAAGACCTAGAAATAAATTCTTATTTGAAGTACCTTCATATTGCTTGAAGCTCAATCCTCTACGAAGAGAGGTGGTGACTCTATCAAAATAACTTGATGAAGATGTGAATAAAGTTGCAGATCTATGAAGGCAAATTTACAACAGCTGCAACATATCTAGGTATTTCTCATTTTATGGTTTTTAAGAAAGATAAATATGTATATGAAAACCACATTTGAAGTCCTAGAAAACTCTAGCTCCCTTATCTAGTGAAATTTAGCACTATAATCAAGGGAGGTTTAATATTGTAATTGAATAGTTGTAGAGGGAATAATTTTCATTTGCAAAATGTATGGTTGTTTTAGTTCTCCCTCTACAAGTTGTAATATCATTCCTGGAACACAACCTTTCCCTCAAAGGAAGGTGTTTTCTAGTCAAATATATGACCCTTTAGATTTTAGTAAAATCCAAGGTTACCCACATTGTCTCCCAAGAAGAATTAATGAACATTTTCCTAAGTTTTGAGGTGATTTTGAAGAATTAGCATCAAGACATGTGCAGTGTTTCATTGATTTGATGGAAGACTATCAAATAATGGAAGAAGATGCTATCATGAGGGTTTTTGTAAGAAATTTAGAAGGTATGGATGAAGGTTGGTTTACTTGCTTACCAATGAATTCCGCAGATTCATAGCATGAGCTCATAATATGTTTCCTTGATTATTTTGAAGATAAGTCAATAGTGAATGATGAATGCTTGTTTGAAGAAATAATTCTACATACTCAAAAAGAATTTGAAGAGAAAACTAAAAACAAGGTTGAGTACATGTCATAAATTGATGCATTGTGTGATATGGAAATATTTGAAGATGAATCCCCTTATGAATTTCATGACAGATTCATAAAATTTTTGCTTGATATAAAAGAATAAAAAAGGCCCGATGAATCATTTTGCATCAATTTTTTTTGTGTGAATTGTGAGCCAGGTTTGAGTACTACACTAGTTGATTTGAAGCCCCCTAACCTTGAATGTTTGTATCAATGGCTTTCAGTGATTGAGGAGAATGATAGTGCATCATGTAGAGATAAGGATGTTGTTTTGGAACAACCTACAAAATAAATATATCCAGAAGAATATTGCAGCTATAATGATGAAATACATGATGAGATAAATGAAACATGTGAAGTGTCTTCTATTTGCTCTAAAAATATAGAAATAAAAAGCATATTTTCTATAGAAAATGAAGACTAAAATGAGGTAGATGACACTTAAAGTATTTTCTCATCTACGAATTTTGAATATACAGTTGAAGATCATGTTGATTCTTATGTTTCAAGTCTTCTTGATGAGAACAATGGTGTTGTAGGTGGAAGTTTGCAACTAGCTAAAAAGAATCTTTTTATGGGTGATCAAGAGGATTTCAAATATAATTGCAAACCTCGTGATTGTGATTCCTTTCAAGAGAAGGAGGTTGAATTAATCTCCTTGGGTGAAAGTATTCTAATGAAGATGATGACAATGTTTCTTAAAGCTCACAAGAGCAATGATATGATGGATATGAATTGAATAGCTTGTTTCAAGAGGATATGTGTAATCAATAGCATTGCAATACATTCGATTATACCAATATTCTAAGTGTTTGTAGCATTGATGAAATATTTCATGATGAGATAAAGGAGCCTACAAATTTGAAGAATTCCTCTTATAATGTCAGCATATCAACTATGAATGATAAAGTGTTCAATGATTTTTAGTTAGATACATCATCTATAAGTAGCTTCAATGAAGGAAAAAATGATCATTTTCACTTTGACAATGAGGAGTTTGACACTACTAATTGTTGTAGTAGTATGAAAAAAGAGAAGGATATGCATGCAAGAGATGTATTGAATGAATCAGTACAAGCAGTTGATAATGATGAACAAGGAACCCCTATTTTTATTGATGTTTTACCTTATTCTATTCCTTTTGTTACCTTTGAAGCCATCACTGAATGTTTGCATGAGGAAAGAATTTATGTAGATGTATATGAAAGTGCTAATGAGAGATAACCATTGGTACAACTAGTGAAACTTTCTAATATGAATCTGCAAATCAAGATTATGATTGTGTTTATCGCATAGATGCATATGAGAACCTCTTTTTTTGGATTTACAATTCATAGTTCTTCTCATGAGTAGTATGCTTCAAATTTTCTTTTTGGAGCAATAGGAGATGATGTTGATTTCGATACACCTTGTATTGGTAAATGTGTTTTGAACACTCACTATAATGAAGTTGTTGCAAATGAAAGTTTTGATTCATATGAACATGTACTTGAAGTTTCCCTTTGTGGTAACATGTTGAATGTTGATAATCTTGTCTATGAACATGAGGTGGAGAACATTGTTTGGGATGTTGATTTTTCTTTTGAATGTTATGACTTGAATGAAGATGAAGGTATTGTGGGTGTTGATAAATCTAATTTTCAAAACCTTGAGGCATGTAACAATGTGTTTGGGTTGTATTGTTGGGATAAAGATAAACCTATCAATGATACAATTTAGTTGAAGATGCTACAAACGTGTGAGCATTCTCTACTCAATAGTCAGGAGGATTGCACATTGTTTTTCAAGCATGATATGTTCTCTAAGCATAATCATTATGAGGCACTTGGTCTACTCCCTAGAGATCTAGATTCTTGCTATGCCTATAGGGGTCATACATCCCCAGTCGAAGCCATTGGTGGCATCTTCAAATTTTACAAATTTGAAGTTCCCATGTTGAAAAGTTTTCCTCTGCGTTCTCAAAAGTGCACCTAAAAATTTTTCCCAAGTGACCTACTTTGGAGGGTCATAATTTGGATCCTGTTGATTTTCATGATGAAAGGACTATTGCTCTCAATTCTCCCTACATTGATGTGCTCCCCGATTGGACTTCAGAGCCTTGGGATCTGATTTGCTATTTTTTTGAGATCAAAAGTAAATACAATTTGTGCTAATTTTACATATGCATTTCTAGAATTTTTCAAGGTGTTCAAATTTGACCCCTAATATTTCATGAAGATTCATGATTGAGGAAGATCCCTCTTGCACACATACTTGGTATACATAAATGAGCTTGTGTTTCTAGTGCCAATCCCCTAGAAGTTGTTTTGATATTTTTCAAAGTGGTGACTTTAAGAGCCCTGATTGGTTATGAATATGTGCAATTGCAGAAATGCCTGAGTGAGCAACTTTGTTGATTAAAATATTTTACCTCATGATCCCTTTTGTTGAGACATTTGTTGAATTACATTCTTGGTTCAAATCTCTACATTTTTGTTCAATTTTGTGCCTCCAGGATAAGTTATGATGGGTTATTTAATTGCTTTCTGTTCATGACATGGCCAAAAATGGTGTTCTAGAAAGTGTCAAATTTTGAAAATATAAGGACAACCCATTTCTTTTTTTGGATTAAAACATCCACAACTCCCATTTCATAAAAAAAGAGGTCATATGATGCATTCTTTTAATGCATTTCTAGTGTGGTAAACACATCCCATGGGCCAGTTTACGAAGGAGGTACTTGAATTTTAAGGGCTAGGAAAAATTTGAGGAAATGAGTTTTCTCTAAATAATTGATTATGATCATATGCAAATTTTCATAGTTCCAGATGTCCTGGTTTGCACATAGTGAATTTCCTCCAAATGGCCTGCAAGCATAATTAGAAGTCACAATTTTTCCTAAAGTTCAAATGTTAATATTTAAAATATTTTGAATATTTAAAATATTGTGCAAATATAAAGGGGAAAACATAAAATGCATTTTAAGTGTTTTGGAGGACAAGCAAGTTCAATTATTTCCTCTAATTGGTCCAAACATGACTTTCACGGCTTTCATGGTTGTACAGAAAAATCCATCGCCTGTCGCCTCAAAGCTTTGTTTTTCCTTGTTGATTTTAGTGATGCAATGTTTCCAGTGAAGAATGATTCATTTGGAAGATTTATTTAATGATTGGAAGAGTTTCCAAGGTACGAAAAGTCTCCATGGCCTATTGCAAGAAGGCTTCTTCATTCAAATATGTAACCCGAATGAGCAATGGACTTGATTTGCATTGCACATCGCTTGATGAGATCCTCCAGAAAACACTAAAGAAGAGATCAATGATTGTGTATGTTTTACATCACCCATCGTTGGTTCCTTCTCCATTTTCCCATTTCAACCCGCGATGCCTGATGGAAAGGAAAGGTTGGGTGGGCTCAAGAAAATTTCTACGAAAATACATTAAAGCATAATGAGATGCCAAGTGAAAATTTATGCCTCCAAATGTTACACAAAGCATTTTGAATATAATGTAAAAAATATGGACTCATGGGTAAAGTAAGTTTTGACCGATGTGGTGAGTTTTAACCATTTTAAATGGTGATTGAGAGAATTTTTGCTGCCATCGCCCATTGCATGTTTGTGTTTCTATTTCCCAAATGGACTAGCAATGAGCAATATATTGGAGTGAATAAAGGTATGGTGAGCCTGAGGAAATATTTAAAGGGAATACACAAAAGTATTTAAATATTAAAGATTGGTTTCCTAGTGAAATGAATTGATTGATTTATTTAAAAACAAGATTTCTAAAGGTGAAAATGTAAGGTGAATATTAAGGGCATGGGTAGAGATTTTATATTTCCCAATATAATTTTTTTAATGCCTTTAATATATATATATATATATATATATATATATATATATATATATATATATATATATATA
>VDFB02058242.1:316709933-316743871 GCA_007258455.2 Sequoia sempervirens | reverse complement strand
AAACCCCTATTTTCTAACCCTCCAACATTTCCCCCCTTTTGAATGTGTATTTGTAGCTTTTGTTTTGTAGATTTCAGAAGTTTAAAGGTGTTGAAACGTGGAAATCAAGTCAATTAGGTTCTTCAAGTCAACTTATCATTCCTTAAAACTTCTTGAGTGTTTTCTGCTGGTTTCTTTTTACACTGTAACTAGGTTTGTCTTCTAATCTACCTATGAAAGTTCCAATTCCAATCAAGGGCAGCTCGAAGGAGCTGGACCAATTGACGAGGACTTAAAGAAGCCTCCTACACTTCGGGCTCTGCAAGAACCAGGAGGGTGATCCCTTAATGTGTTTACAACGTCTGCACCATTATCATAAACAACATTAACAATAGCAGATAATCTCACTTAATAGCTCAACATGGTAGGATAATACTAAAATAAATTGGCTATTCATCAGTAATATCAACTACCTGGAGCATGAGATAACTACAACAAAAAATAGTATAAAATAGTCATTGCTTTGCAATTTGGAGCAAGCTCTAGGTAAAAAAACCAACTACTGAATCATATGGGTAATTACAACTTAGACCAGTGCCATGTATCCATTGGTCAAGAGTTAAATTTATAAGCATCTAAGGGTATATGACAGATTTAACACATAACATATGAAATCCTTGATGACATTGCATTACAATCTCATCAATATGTATTCTAACTCAATACTACTTACCAAATCCTTATACAGTACATATCCTCCTATAATCCTATTCAAGCATTTTAATTAATTCTTTGAATTAAAGCCAAAATATGGATCACAAACACCACAACAGTGAGATGGATAAAACAACCCTTGGTTATTTTATTCAAGGTTCAGATATGCAAGTACAATGGAGAGACATGAGCTTGAATTTATCTTTTTAACTCAAATGCTAGTACTGTTATACAACATTAAATCCTTATGAACTCAATACCTACAACAGAATGACTCAAAACCTAAATTTCATCTTTCCTGAAACCATCATACTTTACAAGTTGCTCTGCAACTTCACCTAGACTCAACAAAAAATTTCTAACTTCCTCTCTCTACTTTTGGCCTTGAAATCCTTATTATAGAGAATGAAGGAGCAAACAAGCATCGAGCCAGAGAGTACACATGTCACTAGCCAATTGGCACACTTGGAAAAGTTGATGCAGCAATAAAGACCACTAGAAATCAACGTCGAGACCACCATTAAAGTAGAACTGGAAACCACTGCAACCAAAACTTCTAACCTATTTATGGAATTGTGCTAGTAAGCCTCCATCCTGCCATTAAAACTCACCCACATGCTACACGAACAACTTCAACCATACTTTTCCTCAGACTTTAAATTCTAGCCATCGATCCTTCAATTGAATCAAATCATCGAATGACTACCTTCAAAATAGGCTGACACAATCGCCAACATGGCAATAAGGGGCCCACCACACCATATGCTATGAAGGAAGTCCATGTGGCGGTCACCCATGATATCACAATCCTAGAACTTCTGATTGTGCAATGGTGGGCAACTTTTGATCTTGAACATTGGTGATCTCATTCCTTCAACATAGTCAATGGCCTTATCATTAACCCTCGAACAACTTTTCCATCAAGATTATAACATATTCGTCGATTAGAAGCACATGCACTTTAAGAGAACTTTAGTAACCCTCCCTTTTATTTCTTTGGCTTCATCAGATGTGACATGTGGAAGTTGCCTACGATATTGCAATCCTGTAGTTTTGGATCACAGGATGGCAGGGAATGACTAGGATGTAGTCATACTCAACTTCAAATCTCTATTGTAGATCTTCTTTGACTTGACTAGTTGCCCTAATTTCTTTTTTTTTCACTCATTTTTAATGAATTCCCCTGGCCTTTTCAAATATTTCATTTTAAATGTTTTTCTTTAGAAGCAATGAAACATTTAAAATATATCACACAAAAATTTCCTCGGGCCCCACCTTATACACGTGGCAAAATCTCGCTACTTCATGGTAATTAAAAAGTGAGCACCTTTTGACTGTGAGATAGTGGGAAAGGGCTAAGATAAAATTGTAGTTGATCAGTGATGGTGCAAGTTTGATCCCCCAAATAGGACACATGGAGCCCACTCGTGATATCATGATCCTACAATTCCCGATCACAGGATGGTAGGCAACCGTTGATAGCTGAAGGCAAATGATCAACAGTAGTGTGAGTTTCATCCATCTGAAAAATAAAACATTCATTAAAGGAAAAGGGGACATTACTAAGAGGATGGAAAATGATGGCATAAGTTTTTTTAAAACCATGAAACACAGGGCCAACCAAGACTTAGGAAAATAAAACCTACAGATAAAATAAAATATTAAGAACAAAGGGACTGGGCCTAGATGGAACAATGGGGTATAAGTTGTTTTTAAAAACCTTCAAAAGGTAAGAAAAAAATAGAACCCAACCAAGGCGTAAAATAATACAAGGTTTTTACATGAAAATGAGGCTAAAACCCCAACCCTCAGGAAAAAATGACACCATGGAAAGACCAAAGGAGGCAGGGCAGACCCATGAACATAAGGAGAAAAATAGTGAAGTCCAACAAGGTTTAGGTTGGGACATCCATTCATGGAAATTAGAATGAGGATTTAGAGTCCCATGGAGTAAAACCAGATGATGACCAAAAGGGGAATTGTTCACAAAACAACCCAAAACCATATGTGGGCCAAAATACAAACCTTAATTATTATTCACAGTGAAAGAATACTTCAAGTGAAGTATAACTTAAGAGCTATCTTATGAACTGGGTGTCAAGAATATCCCCTCATTAAGTATCTTAAAGTGTAAGAATCTTTGCCCCACTTACCAGTAATAAAAAATAGAATCAACCAGATTGCATCAAATTTCCCATGTTTCCCTTTATCTTCTAGTCTGGCATTCCACATTAGAACCAAATCTCCATCTTTGAAACTCCTTGCAGTTGCCCTCTTGTCAAAAAAATTATTTATTTGCAACTACAAATTTTCATTTCTCTTTTTTGCCTTCCTCCATCCTATTCCAAATACATCAAAGCTCTCTAATTCATCCCAAACAACATTCCTATACTATTTCAATCTCTTGTTCTTTGATACATACTTGGATATAACTTGGGATATCACAAGCTCAGAATCCCCAATTTCCTTGAGCTTCCTAATCCCATGCTTTCCAACCAATATCAACCCCAATAACAAGGCTTCATACTCTACCACATTATTAGTGCATTCAAATAACAAAGTGAAAGAGAACCTGAATTTCTTTCCATTTGGTGATCGTAATAAAACACCTGCACCAGAGCCTTCCTTTGAAATTGCACCATCAAAATACATAGTCCACAAATCATCAAATTTTGACAATTGTTTTATTTTTGTGTTGATCAATGCAGTAGGCTTATCACAATTGTTAGGGAATTCCTCAACCCTAAACTCATCTATACCACTATCAATAAAACATGTCATTTTTTCAATCGGGTTATGCTCAATCATATGAGGTACTTTTGATTCCCTTTCAATTTTGACATCTTTACCATCAATGGAGAAAGTAGTAAATGAAAAATCACATCGCATGTTACCCCCCATCGATGCACTCCATTTTCTTGACAAAAGCATCCCAAAATGAGGTGGGATGTCTGTGACTAATACTGTCATGACTAAATCCTTGTCAGGGTACTTAGTCAATTTATAGGGAAATTCCCTGATAGTTCCAATAACTGGCAGTTCCCTTGAATCCATAGCATAGCATCTACCTTGAGCAGTATCTACTATCAAGCCCAATGCCTCCATTATTTTGATTGGAAAAACATTATTTGATGCCCCTAAATCTATCATACAATTCCTTAAGGTTTTCCCATTTATATCCACACTTAAGAAAAAGGGAGTTATAATTTCAAGGCACATGTTAATGGAATTTCATAAATATATAGGGGGAATTTGTGACACAATTCCCTCCACTTCCTTTTCTTTCTCTTTATCCTTTTCCTCTTTTCTAGTTCCTTGTTTAGTCCTATTATCAGCAACATTTGTGATCAAGGCTATTGTTTTTTCTCTATGTTCATTTATTCTCATCATTTATAACAAAGGTACAATTACTTTAACCTGAGAAAGCACATGAAACATATCCACAGGTGTATATTTAGGAAGATTAGATATCATACCTTCATCGTTATCCTTTTTCTCCTATTGATTACCTCCACCTAGCTTCCTTTGCTTCTTATCCTCTGCAACAATTTCAACTAACATTTCAATCACCTTGGTCTTCACCAGTGACAAAGTCACATCTTCTTGAGGGTTTGGAGTCTCATTCCCTTTTGTCCAAGACTTATCATTCTTAACCACTTTAAATTTTACATCTTTTTTGTTGTCAACCTTAACACCTCTATTTTTTTCCTTTTGTTCTTTAATAAACATGCCAGTAGGTTTACCCTGTTCACCACCCACAATTCTATTTCTCAATTGAAGTGAACCTCTCATTTGAGTAGCCATTTCTTCGGTCAATATTGCAATCTCTTCTTCTAACGGTCTCCTTAAGGACATTGAATCTTTAGCCCATTCCATATTGCAAGCATTATGATCAAAATCACCTTCCTCATCATAAAAAAATTATTGATGATATATCTCACTTCTATGCCTCTGATTTTCTAGATCATCTTCCTGTATTTCATCATTAGAAGAACATTTTTCCTCATCAACGTATGATATGGCCAGAAAAACATCTACATCATCCTGCTCACATTATGATCTTTGATTATGGACATCCTCTTTCCCTTCTTTAGCAACAAGCAACTGAGCAACACCACATTAATTTTGATCATGAGGGTGTTCACACACTCCACACCATGGTCTATCTGCTACTAGATTAACTGAATGTTTTTGCAAGGGGTCTGGCGTATGTTGATCGTTTTTAGGCTTCTGGCTAGGTAAGATTGGTTTTCCATCTTTCCAATTTGTATTATAAGGATAATTTTTCAATCTGAGTAGCCTATCATTCCTATTTTATGTAGAGGGTTAGGGACTTTGAAAGAAACACAAAGTTCTCAAGGTTTGCAAGACACAATCTCAACCACTCTTCCAAGCACTCTGATGGAGACAAACCTCAATAATGCACCAAATGACTTATTTTCCTTCCTTATGGACCCAAACCATAGGAACACTCTTAAGAGACCCAAAAAAACTTGTTTTTAATGATTTCAAAGCCCAACCCTTTGACTTAGACACAAAACCAATTTTTCACCTTAACTATGCTACTAGCCCAACTAGGCCTCTAGCGAAGGATTTTTGACTTTGCACTCAAACTTTCCAAAGGAACATCCAATCTAATGACTGTTTCAAGTGTGGTTTGTGATGAAAAACAACATATCCAAACCTTGATATCACTTGCTTCAGACAAACCCTTCCAAAATCTATTGTCTCCTCAAAAACTAGGCCTAATTAGCCCACTTTTCCAAAGCAACCTCCCTTTAAACTCAACCCCTGACTATGAAACTTTCAACAGTCCCTTAAAATGACTCAAAACCAAGGATTCCAAGTTTTTAGGCCTCTATGACACCTCTAACATGCTCAAACATAAAACCCTCCTTAACTTGCCTCAAAACTAGGGCTTCTTGAAAACTAACCTTCCAATCACTTCCAGAACTTGCTCATTGACTCTACACCATTAGGAAAACATATTTAGTCTATCCCAACTTAGAAACATGCCCCTCATTAAGGAAAATCTTCTGCTGCTATACCCTAGCCTCCAACTTCAAGCACTTTGCATAGTGAAATCTTGGTGTACACCTCAATATTCTTCTTCCTTGCACATTATTTTGTTAAATATGTATGTTACATGTTATGAATGATCCATTTCATAGGCCATGGTAGCATTCTACCTTGAAATGGATCAATCATCCATGAAAAACCTCAAAATTAGTGAAAAATCTGCACTTTCTTGAGGACAGTCAACAATAATATACAAAGAATTGATTTATGTTGCTTTTAGGACATTTAAATGAATTCAAAAAAAGTTTATACAAGTCCCTGAACCATCCTACTAAACAAATCTTCAATAGAAATCAATAAAACATCAAAAGAGCACAAGAAAAATGCAAGAAATTGCTGTTTTTTTGCTTTTTCCTATAGCAGTCTGTACAAAATCCATACCAGCAACCCAACCTCCATACAAATGATTCCTTTAGGGTTACATACCAATTACACAACTGATCAAACCATTTGGAATTGGTTTGATTACATTAAAGTTGCTAAAACATCAAAAACACACTTTCCCGCCAAAGTTGGATTTCAAAAATCTGAATACTCCAACTTGAAATTTATTAACTCCTATGACTAAAACCTTCTAAAAATTATTTCATTTCACTATTCAACCTTAATGAACCTAATTAAAACACTAAAAACCTATCTAGACTCTTAGGACATTATTTGTCCAATTACAATGCATTTTGGTCCTATGGTCCTTCTCAAGACCCTTAGGACATTTGACTCCTTTAATGTTTTTAACCATTTCAAAAGCCATTATAGGATTTAGGATGTTATAATTGATGCTTTGAGTTCCTTGATAGGTCTTCATGACCCTTGCATCCTCATGTCTCTTGAAGTGTTCCTTGAAGAGATTGGGTGCTCCTGCACCATTCTCCCCAAGAAAGAAAAAGTTCTTGCCCCAAGAAGTATCCAACTTGTTGTTGCCATAATACTCCTTGTTCCTGTATGTTTTCATCTTCACATGACAGGGCATGTAATCTCCCAAAGTCACTGTCTTCCTCTTCTGCCAATCTGCACTCATTTCATTCATCATGTTAGTGTCAAAAATCTGTTTTGTTTGTCCTTCTTGTTGCTTGAACTCAGTCTGATTTTGTGCCCTGTTTCTGCCTCTATACCATTGATTCATTTGTGAAAGAACACCTCCTCTATCACCCTCAACTATAGGGCATTCAATTCCTCCAACCTTAATACTATCCAAGTCCCACAAATTCTAATTTTTAGGACTATGTGCTTCAAATCTCTGCTGCAACTTACTATTTTTCAACCAACCAGTATCTTCCTCAGTCCTACCCTACTCATTTACCTGCAAATGCTTCTCAAAACAGATTACAAAGTTCTCATTAGACTGCTCCAAAGGAAAAGGAACCAACCTATACCTACTAGCATCTTTATGCACCAAATATGTGTTATGAAATCCATCATGCACTGTCCTCCTAGCATACTGCCATGGCCTTCCCAAGATGATATGACCACAAGTCATTGGAATGACATCACAAAGCACCCTATCATGATATGATCCAATTGAGAAATCTACATAAGCCCTCTTACAAATCTCTACATGCTGTCCTTGAGTTACCCAAGTGGCCTTGTAGGGAGTGGGATGATCAAATGTTTCAATTCCCAACTTGGTTATCATATCAAGTGAAACTAAATTTCTATGTGACCCTGAATCTATGAGCAATCTGTAGATCTTACCATGACTGAGACAATTAGTCTTAAAGATAGTTACCTTTGGCTCTTGATGAAGTCTTTCTCCTTGCTTGACCATAAGAAACTCACCATCAGTCACAGGGTCTGCCATGAATGTTTTTGATTCTTCCTTTTTGTCCTCTTCTTCTTGTACCAAATTAGCTCTCCTATCTCTGCCTTTATCAGCTTGTTCCCATTTAGGACACTTGAAGGAAGGATGCCTTGGTTCATTGCAATTGAAGCATCTACCTAGCAATGGTCCTCTACCTTGTCCAAATATGCCTCCTCCTCTAGGAGTGTATCCACCTCTTTGATCAGAAAATACCTCTTTGCCTTTGTCATTGCTTCCTTGTCCTTGTTCTCTATTACCTCTGGCCCTATTTGAACTACCTCCTCTTCCACCATTTCTTGATCTTTCTTGCTTCCTCTTCACCTTTTCTTCTGCTCTAATGGCCAACTGAAAACATTCTCCTAATGTCCTTAGCAATTGCAAACCAATCTCATCTTGTAGATTATACCTCAAGCCATTGATATACCTGGCTATTTTCTCATCCTCTTCCTCATAACCTCCTCTAATACTAAGCTTGTGAAATTGCTCAGTATAGGACATCACATCCATGTCCTTTTGCCTTAAATTCTGCCTCATCCTCTTCAAATGAATTGTGTAATCAGATGGTAGGAATTGCTCCTTGACCAAACTCTCCATCCTAGCCCATGTAGAAACTTTTTCCAATCCTCTAGCCATCCTATCATTCTGAAAACTAGTCCACCATGTCAATGTTGTACCTCTCAACTTGGTTTTGGAAAACTTAACCTTCCTCTCTTCATCCATCTCCTCAAACTCAAAATAGTTCTCTAAGGCATCAAGCCATCCTAACACCTCTTCACTATCCATCTTCCCTTGATAGATAGGCAAATCTATGTGACTCTTTCCTCCATGACCTTGTACTACCTTCAACAATCTCAGTAACCTCCTTTCCTTAGGGTCCTCTATCTCATCTTCTTGTTGTTCCTGATTTACCCTCACATGCTCTTCATCTTCATCATTGTCTTCTTGGTCTTCTTGCTCTTCTCTCCTCCTACTCCTCTCAAGGTTATTTATCCTTGCTTGCATGGTCTCTCTCTCCCTTCTCCATTTCCTTTCTTCTCTTGCTCTAGCTTGCTCTCTTGTTGCTTCTTGTTCCCTTCTTTCTCTTCTCTCCCTTTCCAAGATTTCCTTCAACTATTCCAACTCTCTTGCCAATTGATTTTTTCGTGCCATTGTTGTTTCTCCACTCCCTAAAGGACCTACTCACTGCTCTGATACCACTCTGATGTAGAGGGTCAGGGACTTTGAAAGAAATAAAAATTTCTCAAGGTTTGCAGGACACAACCTCAACCACTCTTCTAGGCACTTTGATGGAGACAAACCTCAATAATGCACCAAATGAATTATTTGCCTTCCTTATGGACCCAAACCCTAGGCACACTCTAAAGAGACCCAAAAAAACTTTTTTTGAATGATTTCAAAGCCCAACCCTTTGACTTAGACACAAAACCAATTTTTCACCTTAACTATGCTACTAGCCCAACTAGGCCTCTAGCGAAGGATTTTTTACTTTGCACTCAAACTTTCGAAAGGAACCTCCAATCTAATGACTATTTCAAGTGTGGCTTGTGATGATAAACAACATATCCAAACCTTGATATCACTTGCTTCAAACAAACCCTTCCGAAATCTATTGTCTCCTCAAAAACTAGGCCTAATTAGCCCACTTTTCCAAAGCAACCCCCCTTTAAACTCAACCCCTGACCATGAAACTTTCAACCGTCCCTTAAAATGACTCAAAACCAAGGATTCCAAGTTTTTAGCCTCTATGACACCTCTAACATGCTCAAACACAAAACCATCCTTAACTTGCCTCAAAACTAGGGCTTCTTGAAAACTAACCTTCCAATCACTTCCAGAACTTGCTCATTGACTCTACACCATTAGGACAAAAAATTTAGTCTATCCCAACTTAGAACATGCCCCTCATTAAGGTAGATCTTCTTCTGCTATACCCTAGCCTCTAACTTCAAGCACTTTGCATAGTGAAATCTTGGTGTACACCTCAATATTCTTCTTCCCTACACATTAGTTTCTTAAATATGTATGTTAAATGTTAGGAATGATCCATTTCATAGGTCACAACAACATTCTACCTCGAAATGGATCAATCATCCATGAAAAACATCAAAATTAGTGAAAAATATGCACTTTCTTGAGGATAGTCAGTAATAATATACAAATAATTGATTGTTGTTGCTTTAAGGACATTTAAATGACTTCAAAACAAGTTGATACAAGTCGCTAAACCATCCTACTAAACAAATATTCAATAGAAATCAATAAAACATCAAAAGAGCACAAGAAAAATGCAAGAAATTGCTATTTTTTTGCTTTTTCCTGTAGTAGTCCGTACAAAATCCATACCAGCATCCCAACCTCTGTACAAATGATTCCTTTAGGGTTACATACACATCCCAAAATTTCTCAAACCGTTTGGAATTGGTTTGATTACATTAAAGTTGCTAAAACATCAAAAACATACTTTCCCGCCAAAGTTGGATTTCAAAAATCTGAATACTCCAACTTGAAATTTATTAACTCCTATGACTAAAACCTTCTAAAACTTATTTCATTTCACTATTCAACCTTAATGAACCTAATTAAAACACTAAAAACCTATCTAGACTCTTAGGACATTATTTGTCCAATTACAATGCATTTTGGTCATATGGTCCTTATCAAGACCCTTAGGACATTTGACTCCTTTAATGTTTTTAAACATTTCAAAAGCCATTATAGGATTTAGGATGTTATAATTGATGCCCTAAGTTCCTTGATAGGTCTTCATGACCCCTACATCCTCATGTCTCTTGAAGTGTTCCTTGAAGAGCTTGGGTGCTCCTGCACCACTATTATTGGGTTTCCTTTCATTTCCTATACCCTTCTCTTGCTTAGCAACAGTTTGCTTTATGTCTTTTAGAGTATTGTAAACCTTTTCCCACTTTACATCATCCTTAGTCTTTGTGGTCAGAATCTTCTCAGTCTTATTCTTAGGATTTTTTTAAAGTGTAGGTTCTTCTCTCCTACCATACTTACCAGAAGTTCTTCTGTTACTGTCTATTAGCTCTCAAAAACACAGGTAAGGGTACCTCAAGAGACTGGCAATCTTTTGATACGTTTTAGGGTAACAAAAAAGGTTTGAATAGCTTAAACCTTCTACTCTTCAGGTGCTGCTAGACCTAGGCGGGTGTACCTAAATGAATTGGGCAGACTTGACTTATGATCTTCTCTATTGTAGTGATTTTTCCACAATGGCAGATGGAAGTGGACAAATGAAATCAAATTTGGTATAAATTGTATACAAATGTTCCAAACTAAATCCTAATATGCTCAGTTAACAGATGTAAAAAAAATGAATAAATTTGAATGGTGAGAAATGCAGAGACTAGTGCCTTATTAGGTAAGTGGAGTCAAATGAAATCTAGATGAGCAACTTCTTCTTGGCAGAAACTCAAATTGTTTGGCATATGTTTTGTTTATAACTTGTATAAACATGCAAGATTGTGACTACCAAGTTCTTCTTTAATAATCTAGAAGAATTTCCTTGATTATTGTAAACAATCAAAAGGATTTAATCTTTCCTTGAAAGAACCAGTCAATTAACCACATAGATACAACAAATGTACACTGATAAACTGAATATAAACTTGTTATATCAATTTAAACAGCCAGAAAGAATCAATCTTGGAGACAAATTAGTAATACTTTCAATAAATTCAACAGACAATTGACACTCGAAATGAGCTGCGACATCAACTAATTCTCATTAAAAACTCTATTTTAAAAACATGCATCATGGTCTCTGTTCTGAGAATTTTATTCTACTAAATCCATTTCTAACCTACCTACTCTAATCTAATCTGATGATGATATCCTTTTACAATTTAGAATGAATATTTATACGTCAGCATTTGAAAGGACATGTCACTTCACATTCCAATGTCGGCAATTAATCATTTTCAAGCCTTTGTAGAACAGTCATCGAGATATCCCATAGTCTCACCGAGATACAATGTCATATCGATAGTCATCCCTTGGTTCTTTTGTGTTTCACTGTGACCCTTTGTTATTGGGGAAACATCATATTGGTCACCCTGTATCTTACCAAGGAATACCTTGTAATACTCTTTTGGTCATCGAGACATGTTATTTTTCTCACTGATGAAAATAATCTTATCAATGAGCTGAGTTCTATCGGCAAGACCTTGAAAACTCAAAAAGACTCACCCCAAAGCCAATTTTTTTTGTAGAACTTGTTATTCCACTATGCTCTATTTGGTGAGACTCTTCCTAATAGCTCCTTGATGGAAACCTTTGTACTAGGTCGGCAAGACCCAATGTAGTCGCTAAGACTTCACTTTGATACATGTAGTTTGGCTGATACATCATTATGTGTGTTTTAGTCGGTGAGACACAAAGAGTTCGGCATGACATTACATCGATGCTGCATAAATTGGACGATAAGCCTCCTCACATCAGTCGACGAGACCACATACCGAAAACAATTTGTTTGGCCGAAGTGTTTTACTTTATTGGCAGTCGGTAAGACATAATCAATTCACTAAGACCTCAGTCTGAAGTCCTTTGGTTTGGCCAAAATGAATCCACGTGTGCTAATTGGTAAGACATAACAACTTTGTTGTGACTTCATATCTGGTCGTGCCCATAAAAGGATATGAAAATCACGGTAAAACCTTTCCTAGGAATTGGACATTCCAACAGGTGACTAACATCTCTCTATGGACGTTCATTTACTTGTCAAACCAAGGGACGTATACTTTAAATGGTGCGGCAAAATATATGCACTAAGAACTAGTTTTGGTCAAATCTTAGTAGAAATAAATACTGGAAAGGAATTCTATCTACGCTACAGGAAGGTAATGCAAATTTCTTTAACTCAACTATGATTTAATTAAAACAAAAACCATAACAGCTACGACTGAAGCACAAACTATAAGCTGGTCTTATGTTGTAGGAATAGGCACAGGGATAAATTCTCTATGCTGCAGGAGCAGTACAAGACTGAGTTTGTATGAAAACTTCAAAGATGAAGGCTAACTAAAGATCAACAGAAAAGAACAACTAACTAACTAGCTACAGATACTTACTAAGTGGGCCCCCTTAGTAAGCATCTACTGATTACACAGGTGCTAAACTTAGAACTTCATCAAACTTTATTCATGAAAACATAATGGTATACATTGCTTTGTTGATATGGAAACTAACAACAAACTCTATCTCTTGTCAAACAAATTTTGCTTTTCATTATCATACTGATTCTTACATGATATCTACTATCACTATGCTTCTATCTTACTCTAACTATCATCTCCTACTCACTCATGTAGGAGTATTTTATTTTTAAATCAAAAGAACAACTAAATAACCATATCAAAGAAAGACGTGGAAGTAAAGTGTATCCCAGAATCAAGGAACAAACTTCATAAATGAATTTATGCGTTCAACCTGATCCAGAGAGAATCTAGCGCTCCACTCTTTCCAGATTGACTGTCATTAAAAATATTTCCCAATGGTTTCGGTCAAAGAGTCTTCGCTGGAGCTTCCTCGAAGTCGTGCAGGAAATGGACTTTACTGCAAGGCCGAGATCGGCTGCACTCGACTCGATAATTCTTCAACAACTTGCGAAACAAAGGGTAATAGATGCGAAAGAAGAGGTGTATGGCTTATACACAATATCCGTTCATTAATCACACATTTAAATCTATTTCATCATTCAAAAACTGTATGCGATATACCAGTCATTTAGGGAGTGAACGGGGCAATAAATGTAATCAAGTCAACAAAGTAAGCTGCAGGAATATACAAATGTTTTGCTACAAGATGTCCCCATAAAAGGTTTCACAGATTTTAAATAGTCACAAAATAACAAAAGTAAAGATATTAAGAGTCCATCATAATATCCAAACTATGAGCGTATTTTAAGCTCATCATTTCTGCCCCCTACTTAGCCCAATGCTGGTCCTCCAGCATTAACTTTCCTTGTGGTTTCTCTGAAGTCAGTGGTTGCTGTATGACTCTGAAATGGATTTCCAAACCTGTAATAAAATCCTTTGAAATCCTGGCACCTTTCATACCTTCGGTCTTCTAAAACATCATTAAAATTTGTAGCCTGGTGAGGATAGAGGGGCCACATTAGCACAGGAGGTCTGAATGTTAATGGAAACCACAGTTCAAATCTCGTTTGATGTCCCAATTATATGTATCTGCTTGATCTTTTAAGAGCTGCTGTGAAATTTAGGGGACTGTGAGGTTTAGATCTTCTTAATCCAACAGTTAATCTTTCCCATCTTTTCTCACTTCTGGTATATGCTAGTCTCCAAAACAAATATTGTTGTGCCTGAAATTCATCATATACCTGTTTCCTGATATCAAATATCTTCTCTCTGGCTGTAACATTATTAATGCCATATGTCAGAGCAAACCGGTCTTTCACTATTACATGGGGGTTTGAACTTTGAGAGCGTAATGGAACAGACTCAGTTTTCTCAGCTTCCTCATATGTTTCCCATTACCTGCCATAATTTGCTTCATTTGCTGCCCATGACATAAATGCTCTTAAATGGATATCACCAATATACAGAAGAGGATTCCATTCTGTTTCAAATGGAATTAAAAAGCCATGTAAATAGAATTCACACAGAGAATTTCTTAACCAATTAGGGGCTGCCTGGTATGCTTCATAAAATTCTTTGGCAGTGTGAAGTATAGGATCTTGGTTTCTGGAAATTCTCATCAATTGGAACCATAAAAATTGTTTCTTAAGACACAAAGCACAAAATCTGGGTGGTGGTCTGCATTCCATAATCTGACCAGTTACTTTTAACATTTCATCCATTTTTGCTTTCAACTCAACAATTTCCTGTTTCTGACTTTCAATTTCTTTTTTCAATTTCTTCCTTTCTACTTCCCATAGACTTTGTTGCATGTCAGTCTGGGCTATGTGTCAGAAAGTCAGGGCTTGCAATGTAACTAGTTCCCAATTAGCTTTAACATATTCCAGAAACTCAATTAAAAACATCTTCTTATAAACAACAATGGCTTTGCAAGTTGCAGGGTTAAATGTAACTTCACTAGGCACATTCAATTGTTTAGTCTGTTCTTGCTCTTGCTGCAAAATGAATTTTGGTTGCTGCAGTGGAGAAGACTGTGCTTCCTCTGAAAACTACATAGCAGCGGTAGCCAAGTCATCAAGATTTGGTAACCCTTGCTCATTATGCCCTATTTCTTTTGTCTCAACTTGTTCCTCTTCAGGAATGAATGAACTCTGAGCAGCATTCTCGGACACATTCTGAGAAACATTAAATTCAGACTCAATAGACCCTTCTGAAATTACAATAACCTCTGGTTGAGGTGAAGTAGGGGAGGTCTTAGATTGTTTCCTTATGGAAACTCTTCTTGGTACTGATGCAGCTACAGGAGGCATTCTAGTATCCTTCCTCTTTCTTGTCTACTTAGAGGGCTTTGCCCTACCAGAGGATGACAGTGAACTGGTGATAGCAACAGGTGTTGCTGTAGAAGAGACGGCTATAGGGAATGATGCTGTAGGAGAAGGACATTGCCTTTTCTGAGAATGAGGGTAAGATTCTAGGGACCCTTCTGCCTTTGTTTTACCCTTCTCTCTCCTAGTGGCAGACCTAGTTTGTACCCTAGCAAAGGATTCAGGTGTGAAAACTGCAGGACCAGGTGCTACAGGAGTGGATGACCCTTGCCCTGTTCTACTAGTAGACGCAATTTATTTCTTCTTTTTCTGAGGCCATGGGGTAAGTACCCTAGGGGGTTGTGGAATTTGCAAGCTCTTTTGGGCAACGAATTGTTGCTAGGAAAGAGGTGAGACATCTTTTAAAAAGTGCTCAATTAGTAATTTGATAAGGCCATGGTGAGTAACAAAATTATCTTTCCCCTGTTGGGTTACATGGGCACTTTGTTCTAGAAATTTTAACAGAAAATTCAGAACATTTACAACTAACCTATGTCTCATATGGCTTAATAATTTGAAATTATGAGAATGCAGGTAGGAGAAACAACCTTCATAGGTTAAATACCTGATTATATAAGCAGCATACTCAAAATAAGGAGGCAACGATACCCGCTTGCATCCCTGCTTGGAGAATGCCAAAGGTTCATCAGTGGGCATTGAAAACTCAACCCTTATAGTGGCAGCATCTGAAGAAAAATGTTCTCCAATGGCTGGAAGCTCGATTACTTCAACAATTCTGTCTTCAGATGCAAGAACCGTTAAACCCCATACAGTAGCTTCCCCTTCAGAAAAGGTTCTCAAAAATTCTCCAGCAGCCTCCTCATCAAAAGCATTTAAACTCCAAAAATAGTTTAACCATCCACAAAGGCTGAATGCGTGGACTGTTTGAGGATTTTGCAACAATAATTCATGAGCTACAGACTCATGTTGCACCAGCTGACCACCCATGTTTATAGTTTCCCTTTAGCTGAACTCAATTCCCTGCTGAAAATTCAAATTCTCTGTTTCCCTTTCTGCTCTAGTTTTTCTTCTGTCATTCCATCACATTTCCTTCTTTTCCAAGAATGAGCTTTTTGAACAAGCAGTCTTAATCATAGTTTACAAGAAAAACATGCAATAAAGAAGGACATGCGATCATATTTGGAAAGTACTAGAAAAATATTAAAGAAAGGTTATTTGTGCAGTTATGGCAGCGGCGAAAAGATAGGTTTTAAAAGGTGGATTACCCCACCCCCTACATAGAGTATGACATGTGTCCTCACATGTACTAAAGAATAGGTAGAGATTTTTTAATAATGACTAGTACTGTCATAGCAGTAAATGAATAGAATAAAATAAATCAAATATGCAATAAGAAAAGATATGGCATACCTTTGATAATTGCACGTACGTGTGAAGAAAGATGATGGTGTCTGCATGAATTGACAGTTGGGAATAATATCTTAATTAAGGGTGATATGGACGGATGAAGTGGATGGGTGACATGGGCAGATGAAATGAACGAATGGAATGGATGGATGGGATGGATGGATGGAAGATAAAGAAGTGAGATGGGGGCGATAAATGAAAATGGAGAAAAAGGGGTTTCCTTTTAAAAAGAAAACATTTATTATGGGCATGTTTTTTTTCAAAATTACGGTGAAGCTGCAGGAGAAAGGCTAAAGCCTTTGGCTGCAAGAAGAGTAGCGAGAGGAACCTGAATGAACTGCTGCATGAATTCTTCCTTTGAGGCTGGTTGATGGTACAACCGGAGTCGGTGGCTATTAACTAGCAATTTGAAGCGGACTGGATCAATTGTCACCAGCTGTACAGCTCTGTTGTCGAACACATTTTCAACTTCATAGGGGCCAAGCCAACATGTTGTGAGCTTACCCTGGTTTTCTTGATATCTAGAATCATATAACAAAGTCCAATCACCAGCAGAAAATTTCCTAGTTTTGATGTGTTGATCATGCCATTTCTTCCTTTACTGTTGGATTGCTTCTGTGTGCTATAGGGCGGCTTTTCTCATTTCGTCCAAAGCATTTAGCTGCAGGAGATGGTCCTTCTATGCTGCAGATATTTCCATATTGAGTTCAAGAGCTGTCCTCAAAGTTTTGTACTCAAATTCAATGGGCAGCATGGTTGTTTTCCCATAAAGCAGCTCAAAAGGTGTAAACCCAGTTGTTGTCTTCCATGTAGTTCTGTAGGCCCAAACTACTTCAGGAAGTCTATTGCTCCAATCTTTTCTATGGATCTGCACTGTCCTTGTGAGGATCGCCTCAATTTCCCTATTTGTTACCTCTGCCTGACCATTGGCTTGAGGATGATAGGCGCTGGACTTCTTATGTTTGATTTTATAGTCATTCATTAGTGCAGTGATCAGATTCGATGTGAATTGAGCTCCCTGATCAGTTACAATCTCCCTGGGAACTCCAAATCTAGTGAAAATTTGTTCATATAGAAATTCAGCAACCTTTTTATCCTGAGCATGAGTTAGCTTTTACCTCAACCCATTTTGTTACATAGTCCGTGCAAACTATAATATATGACTTGCCATTTGATGGTGGATCAATTGGTCCCACAAAATTCATCCCCCATTTATCAAAGGGGTGACTATGACCTACGGATATAGTGGCATTTCATCTGGCTTAGTTGGTCTTCCCATACACTGGCATCTGTCACATTTCCTTGTATAGGCCACAACATCCTTGTGTAATGTTGGCCAATAGTACCCTGTTGTAAGAATCTTCATTGATGTTCTTTTTGCTGCAAAATTTCCCCCACATGGTTCATCATGGCAAGCATGTAAGATATCATAAGTTTCATCTTCTCTTACACATCTTTGCATTACTTGATCAGGTCCAGTATAAAACAGACAATTTGCAATCCATGAAAAATTAAAACTTTTCTCTATTAACTTCTTTTCTTTTGGAGAAAAGTGAGCTGGTATTTTGTTTGCTACTAGATAATTGGCAATGTTTGCATGCCATGGAGTATGTGCAAAAATGGAGAACAAGTGTTTATCTAGGAACCTATCATCAATGACCTCATGTTCAATAGGTGCAACTAATTGAAGTCTTGATAAAAAGTTAGCTACAACATTAGCTCTTCCTGGTTTGTCAATGATTGTAATGTCAAATTCTTGTAACAACAGGAGCCATCATGCCAATCTACCAGAAATGGCAGGTTTGTTCATCAAATACTTGATTGTTGCATGGTCAGTATGGATGAATATCTGATAACCTGTGACATAATGCCTAAATTTATTTGAAGCATACACTACTGCAAGCAATTCCTTTTCTGTAATAGTATAATTGAGCTCAGAACCTTGAAGGTTTTTGTTGATAAAGTAAATAGCATGCTCAATTGAATTTTCTTTTTGACTTAAAACTGCTCCTATACCGAAATCAGATGCATCAGCATGTATGTGAAAAGAAAAATTCTATTTTGGACCTTGAAGAACAAAGGTTTTAGTAAGCAAGCCATTTAGTTGTAGGAAAGATTTTTCATGGGCTTCTGTCCACTCGAATTGAGAATCCTTTGTTAACAGGGCATAAAGTGGGCTGGAAATTTTACTAAAATCTTTTATAAACCTTCTATAATACCCTGCATGGCCAAGGAAACTTCTGACATCTTTTTGTTTTGCAGGAGTTTGTAAATTCTGAATTACTTCAATTTTAGCATGATCGACCTGAATTCCATTCTTTGAAACATGATGACCTAGAACAATACCTTCTTCCATCATTAGAAAACACTTTTCACTATTTAGAGACAAGTTTTTCTCTCTGCACCTTTCAATACCTTTTCTAAATTCACCAGTGCTTCGTCAAATGTGACTCCATAGGTAGTGAAATCATCCATATAAATCTCCATACAGTCATGAGATATATCAGGAAAGATACTAATTACTGCTCTCTGGAATATTGTTGGTGCATTACATAGACCAAAAGGTAAGACTTAATAAGCAAATGTTCCCCATGGATAGGTAAAAGTGGTTTTATCTTGATCTTCAGGGGCAATTTTTATCTGATTGTACCCACTGTAACCATCCAAAAAGAAAAAATATCTTTTGCCAGACAGTGAGTCTAATACCTGGTCTACAAAAGGTAATGGAAAGTAATCTTTTTTAGTGGCATTGTTCAACTCTCTGTAATCTACACACACTCTCCATTTTCCACCTTTCTTGGGGACAATGACTAATAGAGAAACCCATTGACTGTCAGAGATTGGATAAATAAAACCAGCATCAAGCAACTTTTGAAGCTCACTTTTAACTATTTCTCTAAGTGCTGGATTTACTCTTCTTTGAGGTTTCCTAACTGGTAAACAATCTTCTTTTATATAGATCCTGTGAGTACAAACTCGAGGATCTATCCCTTGCATGTCCCCATATTCCCATGCAAAAACTTTATGCTGTTCTTGTAGCATTTTTAATAAGTCAGCCTCTTGAGATTGTGACAACTTGCTATTGATATTCAAACAATGATCTGGAGACAATTTTATCTGCTTAGTGAGATTACTCATAGAATCTACAAGTAATGTTTGTACCTCTTGTGGAAGCAGGTTATGAAAAATTGCAGGAAGTTTAGGCAGTGAACTCTCAGAATTTGGTTGCTGCAGGAAACATTGAAGATGATTGCCATTTGGATCAGATGAACTACCCGTATCAGAGTTGTACTATAGGATTTGAAAAAGTAAAGCATCATCACTCTGAAGTTGTGAGAATGGATCATTTTGAAGCATCATTAATTGAGCCAAAGAATTGGCTTCTTCAGTTTCTTCCCCCACATCTGACCAAATAGGTTCGGACAAATCTAGTTGAGGTCTAGCAGGTGGATACAAGGCCAATTTCTTTGTGGACTATCCATCAGAAATGGTCATATCTCCAGAACGACATCCTATAAAAGAATCAGCAGTTGCTAACCATGGTCTACCAAGGATAACTGGATACCCTCCTAAAGTTGTCTTAACTGATAATATTGTGAAATCAACAGGATACTCCCAAGATTCAAGAGTGACAATTACATCTTCCACCATCCCATTAGGTTTAACTGTGCGTGTAGACCTAATGTTTGAAATATTCAAGGAGTCCATAGTGTGCTTTGTCATGATATTAATGGCAGCACCTAAATCAATCAAAACATTTTTTACAACTTGACAATTTATATGTATCTGCACTACAGGACTTCCAGGGTCAATATACTTTGGGATGACTACATTTCCCAACATTATATAAGCCAATTTCCCTAAGACATGGATTTTTTGAGGATCTTTTTTTTTCCGTCCAGGCTTTTTCAAATAGGCCTCTTTAATAGCTTTTCTAAAGATGGGAACATCTTTAATAGCCTGAAATAAGGGGATTTGAATTTGTACATTTTTTAGTTGATCCAAAATGTCAAAAGTGGGTTCTTCCATGAATTTAAATACAGTACTTTGCAACCTCTGAGGAAAAGGTGGATTGTCTTGACTTTGCAAAGCAGGCTCCTTAGAAACCGTATTAGGTATACGCATATGCTCAGTAGGAACAACAGGTGCAGTAGATTCTTCAAGGGGAGAATCTGGTATTTCATTAATCAGAGGTAGTTTTGGCATAGGTAAAGTAGTTCCTGACCTCAAATGGATGTCATTAATGTTTAAGGCATAAGCTTGATATTGGTTTGCTTCGACAACATACGCAAGTTGCTGTGGCTGCTGCTATTGCTTATTATTGAGATTTGGCAATGACTGGGTAGGCATAGGCATTTGTTTTGGAAGTTCAGTATTTGTGGTAGTTGCTATAGGAGGCGGCATAAGGGCCTGTGGTTGTGGTTGTGGAAGCTACAGGAATCCAGGGGACTGGTTTTGCCATTGTTGAGGGCCTCTCCATTAAGGATTTTGCTACCAATTTCCTGAAGGTGGGGTCCATTGCCCTTGTGGCTGCTGCCAACCTCCTTGAGGAGATTGCCATTGTGGGTTCTGATAATTAAGCCAACTTGGTTGAGGTGGATTCTAGAGTGGTGGTGGTCTATATGCATGTTGCCATTGGTTATTATAGCCAGAATAAGGATTACCAAAAGTTAAAGGATCTTGAGGCATACCTTGTCTTTGGGCCCATGGTCTCCTTTGTGCAACAAAGAACAATTGATCATCATCACCTTCTACTGGCTTGAAGTCAGTAGGTAGTTGCCTAGCTTCCAAATTAGCCACCATCTTGCATTTGCAGTCACGCTTCTTCTGTCTGCAGTATGGACAGAACTCGGCCAAAACTGCCTCAGCTTCCTCATGTTTCTTCCGAGCTTGCATAGTGTCCAGTTGTGTAGCCATATTATTAATGATGTCCTACTTGAAGTCAGATAGAAAATTTGCTATCTCTATTCGGGAAACTCCACTAGAAGAATATTTCCCTATTGTTGCATGATGATCTCAACCTTTTTTAACTATTGCTCGAGAGTAGTTAAGACATATTTTCTTTATATCATCCCAACGTAGTTGGGTTATATCACCTCCTCCCATCAGGTCCAGGGCGTCTATACAGGCATCACTGATTCCCCTTAGAAAGAGTAGTTTCTGAGAGTCCTCGTTGAGAGTATGGTTTGAGTTTCTTTTTAGTGAAAATAGAAACCTAGAAATATAATCTTCCAGACTTTCATCCTCTTTCTGCTGAATTCGGAACATGTCATCACCTTTGTTGGCACTCTTACAATATTCCTTATACTTTTCAAGGAATTTCATCTACATAGCTGCCCAACTATCTACAACGCCTCTTCTTAGACTCATGAACTATCTGAGAGCTCCTTCCTTCAAGGTGGAAGGAAATAACTTCAGTTTATGAGCGTCTGTGTTGTAGCCATAACTGCGATAGAGGACATCAAATTCAAACAGAAAAGTTTATGGGTCCTTTGTAACCAGGCCATAAAATTTTGGAAGCAAAGAAGGAGGAATGTTTTTAAGATTGTCAGTATCTCTCTGGGGAACAATGGGAAACTCCAATGCAGGAGGTGGATTATTAGGTGGATTATTTGCCATGTTTGGTTGCTGGAATAACAGAGCGAATGGATTTTCCTCAGGTTCGTTGTCAGCTGGGTCAAATGGTAGTTCAATAAACAGATTTTCAGGGAGGAACCTTCCCAATGCGTCTCTTCTTCTTCTATGCATGCAATACGGTGAGTAGTGGCTTGAAAATTTTTGAAAATTTTTGACTAACAAACTAAACTAATGCTAAAAATTACTTCTAAAAAATTCCTAGCTGGACGCCATCCCCGGCAACGGTGCCAAAAATGGTCGCGCCCATAAAAAGATATGAAAATCACGATAAAACATTTCATGGGAATTGGAAATTCCAACAGGTGACTAACATCTCTCTATAGACGTTCATTTACTTGTCAAACCAGGGGACGTATACTTTAAATGGTGCGACAAAATATATGCACTAAGAACTAGTTTTGGTCAAATCTTAGCAGAAATAAATATTGGAAAGGAATTCTATCTACGCTACAGGAAGGTAATGCAAAGTTCTTTAACTCAACTATGATTTAATTAAAACAAAAACCATAATAGCTATGACTAAAGCACAAACTATGAGCTGGTCTTATGCTGCAGGAACAGGCACAAGGATGGATTCTCTATGCTGCAGGAGCATTACAAGACTGAGTTTGTATGAAAACTTCAAAGATGAAGGCTAACTAAAGATCAACAGAAAAGAACAACTAACTAACTAGCTACATATACTTACTAAGTGGGCCCCCTTAGCAAGCATCTACTGATTACACAGGTGCTAAACTCAGAACTTCATCAAACTTTATTCATGAAAATAGAATGGTATACATTGCTTTGTTGATATGGAAACTAACAACAAACTCTGTCTCTTGTCAAACAGATTCTACTTTTCATTATCATACTGATTCTTACATGATATATGCTATCACTATGCTTCTATCTTACTCTAACTATCATCTCCTACTCACTCGCATAGGAGGAGTATTTTATTTTTAAATCAGAAGAACACCTAATTAACCCTATCAAAGAAAGACGTGGAAGTAAAGTATATCCTAGAATCAAGGAACAAACTTCATAAATGAATTTATGCATTCAACCCGATCCAGAGAGAATCTAGTGCTCCACTCTTTCTAGATTGACTGTCATTAAAAATCTCTCCCAACAGTTTCGGTCAAAGAGTCTTCACCGGAGCTTCCTCGAAGTCGTGCAGGAAATGGACTTTACTGCAAGGCCGAGATCGGCTACGCTCAACTCGATCATTCTTCAACAACTTGCGAAACAAAGGGTAACAGATGCAAAAGAAGAGGTGTATGGCTTATACACAATATCCATTCATTAATCTCACATTTAAATCTATTTCATCATTCAATAACTGTATGTGATATACCAGTCATTTAGGGAGTGAACGGGGCAATAAATGTAATCATGTCAACACAATAAGCTGCAGGAATATACAAATGTTTTGCTACAGGATGTCCCCATAAAAGGTTTCATAGATTTTAAACAGTCACAAAATAACAAAAGTAAAGATATTAAGATTCCATCATAATATCCAAACTATGAGCGTATTTTAAGCTCATCAATATCGATGAATGATTTTTCACCGAGATGCTCCTTCCATCGCTGATCAGAAAGACATGAAGCAATTGGTAGGACATCACACTGAGACCCCATTAGTCTGGCCAATATATCAATCTACATGTTGGTCAATGAGAAAATAAGATCTCACCAAGACCTTACTTCGAAGAAGAATCTCCTATCGATGGGGAAACCCTTAGTCGCCAAAACAATAAAAATGTCTTGCCAAAAAATACCTGCACATGAATTCCAATTGTCGTGACATCCTTGAGGTCTTGCCGATAGGCAACATAGACGTATACCAGTAGAAAATGCAATTTGGATTGGGGAGACCCTGATAATCTCATGCCGATATAGATCATTACGTTAAATACTCAAACCTAGATGGATTTTATAGGATAAAAATGGGCAGAATGTGAGCAAAATATTATGAAGAGAGGCCCTGAGCACATAGTGAGGTCCCAACTAGAAACTTAAGGATATGAAAAGCTTGTGAAATTATTCAAAATTTTATAGTTCCAACACTGTCAATATTTATAGCCACCCTAAATGCATCCCTCATAGTTCGAGGGTCCTTATCTCTAAGGAGATATGCCATTTTAGCATCAAAAGCATTGAAATATGTAGTTAAACAAACATTTTCAGCTAGCCTTAAAACCTTAAGCAATTTATACATTGCTTTCTGAAATCTTAAATTAAACTTTGTCACAAGCTCATTCAATGGCTTCTTAATGTTATTAAATTCATTTAACATAAAACTAGAATTAGTTTTATCACCATACTTCTCTTTGAAACACTTTTCAAATTCATCCCATGAACCAATACTAGCATTAGGTAGACCTCTATACCAATCCCTCACATCTTCTACTAGAGATTGTAAAAATAATTTCATTACAACATCTTCATGTTCTACCTCATAATCATTCAACATATCCATAAAAGCGTTCAAGTGTTCCTCTACTGTTACAATATTATATCCAGTAAACCTATTCATATTTTCTATCAAGTTAGTAGGGAAAGGATTTGGATAACCAGGGATACCATCAAAGAATAATGGCCTATACCTTTCCAACTGTATAGGTCATCACTGAAATAATCCTTCATTCACCTAAGGATCAACACCAGACCCTAAATCTTGTACTCTAGAACCATCCTAATTTGGATTTATAGACTTATTTGCATGAGTCTTCAGGCTAGAATTATTTATGGTGGGGTCTGGATTAGTTTTAGGAACGTTCTTTAAAATATCATGGTGACTTGATGAGGTTGCAACTTGTGTAGCCTCATCCATGTTTAAAATCTTTAGGAAACTTAGTTTCCTCTTCATTTATGCATTCACAGCCTCAATTTCTACTCTCTCCAACTCTTCTGCTAAAGCTTCATTCCCCCTTTTAGCCTTTTCTAAGGTAGATTCTGTTTGCAACGACACATGTGGTTGAAGATCTTGTTGAGTGGAATGGGGAATTACTTTCTCATTTATTTTAATCCCCTCAACCTTTTTCTTTTCCCTATCTAAGATAGGCTTACTCGGTTGAGACTTAATAGGATTTGAGGGTTTTGGGTCAATAGGTTTTCTTTAAACATAGGCTTTATTCCTCTATTAGCAATCTTTTGTACAATCGAACCCTCAACACTTGGTTTAGGCTCTTGCTGGTTCAGGAACTTCATTCTTTTCAATTATCTCATTAGCCTATCCCTTTCAATCACAACATTTCTCAACTTTTCTTCTCTTTCTTCTTCTCTTTTCCTCCTGAGCTTAGCTTGCTTTTGGATTTCCCACCTCAAAGAATTAATGTCTCCAAAAATATCGTTAGGGTCAGGAAAATTCACATCAGAACTTGATGTATCACTTAGGTTTATTAAATGGACCTCTTCCAGTACATGTTCAGTCAATAAAGAGTTTATATCATTTTCAGTAGGAGGACGAGGCACATCACTGGTGCATTCTCTATGATGGCTTTGACTTCTACTCTTGGCTCCCTTTTTTTAGCATATTTGACACTAACAACCCCTTTATTTTGACATGTCACATCTTCTTGAACCGATGTATTAAATAATGTATCAAAAAATCCACAACTATCCAAATTTGAACTTCTAGACACTGAACTTCTAGACACCTCTTCAAGATTTTCAAGGATAGGGTGTAAAACCTTACTTGTACCTTGGTGTACAGGGTCCTATGATGCGGGAGCAGTATTACTAGATTCTGGTCTTTTCTTTATCCAAACCCTCTCCTTCATTTTGGGAAGTCCACCCTCCAATTTTTGTTCAAGGTGATACTTCATGAATGACCTGGTGTTCTTCATTCTCCATACTTGTCCAAAATTCATTTTCACTTACAATAATTTTTTTAAAATAAAATGCACATTGGTGCAAAGACTTTTAGAGTCACCACCCAATTAGCTTCGGAATACCAAGTAACACACAAAAGTGCTTTATAGAAGAAGTGAATAGACTTAACACAAAAAAATTAGGCTCAACCTTCAAATCACAAAAATACTATGACAACTCTATGCAAAATGGACAACTAACACATTGGCAAGAAACATTAAAGCTATTTTCCCAGTAGAGTCTCCATCTTGTTGGTTTCTTTTTACACTGTAACCAAGTTTGTCTTCTAATCTACCTATGGAAGTGCCAATTCCAATCAAGGGCAGCTCGAAGGACCTGGACCAACTGACGAGGACTTAAAGAAGCCTCATACACTTCGGGCTTTGCAAGACCGAAGAGGGTGATCCCTTAATGTGTTTACAACCTCTGCACCATTATCATAAACAACTTTAACAGTAATAGATAATCTCACTTAATAGCTCAACATGGTAGGATAATACTTAAATAAATTGGTTGTTCATCAATAATATCAACTACCTAGAGCATGAGATAACTACAACACAAAATATTATAAAATAGTCATTGATTTTCAGTTTGGAGCAAGCTCTAGGTAAAGAAAAATAACTACTCAATCATATGGGTAATTACAACTTAGACCAGTGCCATATATATCCATTGGGCAAGAGTCAAATTTATAAGCACCTAAGGGTATATGACAGATTTAACACATATCATATGAAATCCTTGATGGCATTGCATTACAATCTCATCAATATGTATTGTAACTCAATACAACTTACCAAATCCTTATACAATACATATCCTCCTTTAATCCTATTCAAGAATTTTAATTAATTCTTTGAATTAAATCCAAAATATGGATCAAACACACCACAATAGTGAGATGGATAAAACAACCCTTGGTTATTTTATTCAAAGTTTAGATATGCAAGTACAATGGAGAGACATGAGCTTGAATTTATCTTTTTAACTCAAATGCTAGAACTATTATACAACATTAAATCCTTATGAACTCAATACTTGCAACAAAATGACTCAAAACCTAAATTGCATCCTCCCTGAAACCATCAGACTTTACAAGTTGCTCTGCAACTTCACCTAGACTCGAAAAAAATTGCTTAACTTCCTCTCTTTACTTTTGGCCTTGAAATCCTTCTTATAGAGAATGAAGGAGCAAACAAGCATCGGGCCAGAGAATACACATGTCACCAGCCAATTGGCACACTTGGAAAAGTTGATGCAGCAATAAAGACCACCAAAAATCAACGTTGAGACCACCATTAAAGCAGAACTAGAAAATGCTACAACTACAACATCTAACCTATTTATTAAATCATGCTAGTAAGCATCCATCCCACCATTAAAATTCACCTGCGCACTGCACGAATGGCTCCAACCATACTTTGACTGAGACTCTAAATTCTAGCTGTCGATCCTTCAGTTGAATCAAATCATCAAATGACCACCTTCAAAATAGGTTGACACAATCGCCAACATGGAAATAAGGGGCCCACCACACCATACATTATGAAGGAAGTCCACGTGGCAGTCACCCGCGATATCGCAATCCTACAACTTCTAATTGTGCGATGGCAGGCAATCGTTGATCATGAACATCAGTGATCTCATTCCTTCAACACAGTCAGTAGCCTTATTGTTAACCCTCGAACAAATTTTCCATCAAGATATAACATATCTGTCGATTTGAAGCACGTGCACCTTAAGAGCACTTTAGTAACCCAGCCTTTTATTTCTTCGGCTTCATCAAATGTGACACATGGCAGTTGCCTGTGATATCACAATCCTCTAGTTTTGGATCACAGGATGGTGGGGAATGACTAGGATGTGGCCAGAATCAACTTCAAATCTCCACCGTAGATCTTCTTTGACTTGACTATTTGCCCTAATTTCTCTGCTTTTCGCTCAT
Source organism: Sequoia sempervirens (assembly GCA_007258455.2). Lineage (NCBI taxonomy): Eukaryota > Viridiplantae > Streptophyta > Pinopsida > Cupressales > Cupressaceae > Sequoia > Sequoia sempervirens. The sequence goes on along the minus strand of VDFB02058242.1, from coordinate 316,716,010 downwards.
TTTTAATGAATTCCCCCGGCCTTGTCAAATATTTCATTTTAAATTTTTTTCTTTGGAAGTAATGAAACATTTAAAATATATCACACAAAAATTTCCTCAAGCCCCACCTTGTACACATGGCAAAATATTGCTACTTCGTGGTAATTAAAAAGTGAGCACCTTCTGACTGTGAGATAGCGGGCAAGGGCTAAGATCAAATGATGGTTGATCAATGGTGGTGCAAGTTTGATCCCCCAAATAGGACACATGGCGCATGCCCGTGATATCGTGATCCTACAATTCCCGATCATGGGATGGTGGGAAACCATTGATATCTGAAGGCAAATGATCAACAGTAGTGCGAATTTCTTCCCTCTGCAAAATAAAAAATTTATTTAAGGACAAGGGGACATCACTAGGTGGATGGAAAACAATGACATAAGTTGTTTTAAAACCGTGAAACATAGGGCCAACCGGGACTTAGGAAAATAAAACCTGTGGAGAAGATAAAATATTAAGACCAAAGGGACCAGGCCTAAACGGAACAATGGGGCATATGTTGTTTTTAAAAACCTTCAAAAGGTAACAACAAAATAGAAGCCAACCAAGGTGTAAAATAATACAAGGGTTTTACATGAAAATGAGGCTAAAACCCCAACCCTAGGGAAAAATTGACACCATGAAAGACCAATGACATAAGGCAGGACCTGAGTTAAACATAAGGAGCAAATATGAAGCTCCAACACTTTCTATTCGTTTCCTACATAACTAACTTCGACAACCTGACATTCAAACATTTCCAAATCTAGTGTTTTAGAGTTGTTTCCTAATTTTCCAAATATATTGGGGAGGATTGATTCACCACCCTTGGTGAATGAGTCCCACTTGAAATCTAAAAATCTATTTTTTGTCAGATTTTTGATCCCGACTGTCAGAAATTAGTTCCCAACACTTCTTCATTAGTAGGTGGATTAATTCGCCGCCCTTGGTGAATAATTCCCACTGTGAAATTTTAGTAAAGTCATTTAGCATTCTAGACATCCCAACATCAGAAATTTACATCCAAGTGCACTTAGATTCATCAATGTACCTTTTGTTTTGCATAATTTCTTCATTTTCATAATTGTTTGCATATCAGAATGTGTTTTCAAACATAGCTTGAATTGTACTTTTGCATGCATCATAGTCAATTCTAATCAATTAATTTCATTTATTTAAGCTCATTTACATCACATTACATCGCACACATCCTGATTTGAGTGTTACATAAGCATTTTGGACCTAAATTTCTCTCCTTTTAGGTGAAAAACCCTAGAATTGCAACAACCAACATTTAGGTTCCGAAAATTTATATTTCATTAACATACTCCTCCCCTTAAGAATGATTATCCTTGATGATTATTTACTTATAAATATAAGTCTAAAATCATAATTATATATAGAGTCTTAATTTTTTTGAAACAAATATGGAAAATTTTGAAGAATTTCATCATAATCCTCCCAGGTGGCATTTTCCTCTGAATACTAGTCCCACTAGACCTTACATTGTACCAGCTTGTAGTTACGTAAGAATAGCTTACGTAACTTGAGAAATCTAAGTGGCTCTATTGTGATCACCCTAGGGTCTCATACTTGCAAACAATTCAATTCTATCATATGATCAAATTTTGCATAATACTTCTTAAGATAGGAAACATGAAACACATTGTGCAATCTGGTGAGAGCTAGAGGTAGAGAAATTCTATATGATACTGGATTGATAAATTACAAAACTTTAAAAGGTCCCACATATCTTGGGGCTAGCTTAGAAGCTTTCCCAAATTTGATAGAAATTTTCTGTGGTTTCAATCACAAGAGAACTTTCTCTCCCACCACAAACTTTCTAGGGGTTCATTTTGCATTAGCATAAGTCTTTTGTCGATCATTAGCTTCCTTCAGCCTCTTTCTAATTAACTTTACCTATTCTTCCATTTCTTGAAGCATTTCAGGTCCTAAAATGATCTTGTCCTCCATCTTGTTCCAACTGATAGGAGTTTTGCATTTCCTGCCATATAGTACTTCAAAAGTTGTCATTTTAATAACTAATTGATATGAGTTGTTATAAGAAAATACTACCAAGGGAAGTATTCTTCCCACTTATATTGTTGATCCATATAGTACATCCTTATCAGGTCTTCTAAAATGTGATTTACCCTTTCCATTTGACCATCTATTTTAGGATGATAGGTTGTACTAATAATTAACTAAGTCCGCAAAGTAGAAAATAGAGTTTTCCAAAACCTTGATGTCATCGTGGTATCTCTTTCAGATATGATGTTTTCCGGTACTGCATGAAGGTGAAAAATTCTTGTGTATACTTGCATAGGAGTGAATTCACACCCCTTATGTAAATTCCCCTTTTTTCCTTTACCCACCTTAGAAAACCAAGTTTAGAGGCTTAATTCCACCTAAGCTCACTACTTGCATCCCACTTGGCACCTATTTTGAGCATTGATGGAGGAATTTCTATAGAGCACACCCACGCGACATGTAGACATTTGTGTGGCATGCTTATGTCCCTAGTAGATTCCTATGGATGAACCTACAAAGGTGTTACTCTTCTCATTGGAGGTGAATTTATAATGCCCTCTTCAACTGACTGACCTGAATATGGCCATTTTTCTCTATCCTTTCTTCAAATTCATTCTTCCAACATGCATTCCAACTCTTCAAAACACCAAGCTTCCATTCTTGCACTCTCACATTCACTTTCAAGCACTCACTTTCACTCACTCCAAGCATTCAAGCATTTCATTGTAGCAAAGAAACACTCCATCACTTTGGTAGAGCACGTTTGAGACTACACCATTGCAACAGAGGCTTGAGTTCCTCTCATTTCTCCCCCAAGTAGCCTTGAGTTCTCTTGGTGGAGGTAGTAAGCTTCCCTCTCCTCTCCTCTATCACTTGGTTGAGTATTATAACATTGTTTTGTAGTGCTTATTTCATCTTTACTATATTATTTCTTTATCTCATTTCTTTGGTTGTTCATGGAGGTGGAAACGACTAAATGGGGGTCTAACTGAGGCAGTCCCCTATATGACCACCCAACATTTTCCATCTTTTTATGTTTAGGTGTGCGCGCTTCTTAGATGATCAGCTAGTGAATGAATTCCTTGGTGAGATTATCCTTATTCTCCTCACTCTTGCATATTTTCTTTATAACATTCAAGAATATTTTGTTTGTTTACTTGTATCATTTTGTCCCTTTAGTTAGTCAACTAGGCTGTGAGCTATTTTTGTTGGTTTGACCTTGTCTTCATAGTTGTCTGGCCACATGGATGACAATGCACTTTTGAGATTCCAACGTGTTGTGTTGATGTCTAGAGATCGTGCTGACATCCTCAAACAAAGATATTTTTGAGACGTAGTGTTAGACCTAGAAACTAACTCACCTAGCCTCTTCCTTTGTTTTGGGTCTATAGAGTAACTGAGAGGCCTCATGTTAGTCATTACTCTCACCTCACATTTCCTTACATTACACTTAGTTGAGGTAAGCTATGGAAACCTCTCACATCTTGACCCTCTATGACCTGGGGTCTTGCATGTGGTGGTCCCCCTCTCTTACATTTTTGGTGAACCTGATGTGAACCAACATTTGTTCATGCATTAGTGTTGAAGCTTCCCTTGGGTACTTCATGATTGTTATGTTCTTGAGCATTGTAAAGGTTTATGAGCATCGCAACCCAATCAAAAACTTCCAGGTATATCGTTAGGAGAAGTGTACAACACCTTCCAATGGAAAGGATGAAGGTTTCGATTAGACTCTCTGCAGGCCTTTTCTCTGGTCCCACCATTAGTTTGGCTCCATAGGAGCAGTTATCTAGGAATGAGATGGGATTCACTAATGAAACCAAACACATTCCCACTCCCCATGCATCTCCTATGCCATCATTGATGGATGAGCATGAGGCTATTCAAATTCCTATAGAATACATTGTCTCCCTTGCTAAAGAATTGGGTGACTTAGAAAACCACTTGGAAAGAAATCCTAAGATGGATAGAGCCACTCGGGTTGTTAGTGAATTAAAACATATGACGGGGAAAGATCAAATATGCATAGAGATTCTAAGTAGTCTCCTCAGTCTTTCCAAAGCATGTGTTCCTTCGAGCAACCCTATTTTTGTACAAGGAGTCACTTTGAAAGAGCATGAGGGATAGTTAGGGGTATCAATGCCTCCCACTTCCATTTACATGGCCGACATGGTCCCTTCTACCCCTGCACAACTTGAAACTATCAAAGTAAATAAGGTCCCTTTGGGCTTTAGCTTTACCCCTTCTATCACCTCTAGTGGTGGAGGTTTTGGTAGGTTGGGTGGTGGAGGTTTTAGTAGTGGTGGTGGATTCAGAAGCGGAGGTGGTGCTAGTGGAGGTGGCTCTAGGGGAGGTCATGGTGATGGTTTTGGCAGAGGCCTTACTAGTGGTGGCTCTGGTGGAATTCATATCAGTGGTGGTTCGAGAGATAGGCTTGGTAGTGGTTCTAGGAGAGGTTCCTTTGGCCCTCTATCTTATAATGACCCTATTCTGAGCACTCTTCTTCAAAATATGGGTAAGATGCAAAGCTAGTTGGCGAGCCTTTCCCAAGCCTCTACTTAACCTATCTTCTAGCCCTTCTTCCAATGTAGCCCATTGTAAGTTGCAATATTGAACACTCCCTTCCCTCAAGGAATGGAAATCCCTAAGTTTTAGAAGTACAATGGTAAGGGAGATCCACAGACATATGTGTCTACCTTTAATTCCCTATGCATCGACTTCTTCCATCATGATGCATTGATGGTTAAACTATTTCCTCGATCTCTCAAGGACACAATACTTGAATGGTACTATTCTTTACCCAACAATTCTATTTTCTCATTTGACCAACTTGTTAATCAGTTCCTTAGATAGTTCCAAGCAAACATCAAGCTGGAGATGACCTTTCTAGATCTCATCCAATGTAAACAAGGAGATAATGAAAAGATTAATAATTTTATAGTGTGCTACCAAGCACCCCTTTCACAAATTTCATATCACCTACCTAATTCTGACATGTAGAAGGTGTTCATAGGAAACTTACAAAGGCCTTGGCAAGAGAAGTTCTCCTTGATGAAATACCCTTCTTTCGTGTAGCTTTACAGGAGTACCAACAAATGGTTGTTCAGTTTAGGGGTTCCTGCTTGGGGTCCCATTCTAAGGGAAATTCCATTGTATTCCCCCTTCCCCTAAAGGGAAGGAGAAGTTTGTGCTAGCCCCAACTTCCTATAAAGAGAAAGAGAAGGTTACACCAACCACTCCCTCTTCCCCAAAGAAGGAGGAGAAGCCTGTGTTGGATCCCTCTTTTTCTCATAAAGGAAAAGAATAGGTGGCTTTTCCCCGAACCACCTCATCCTCTCCTCCCTCTTGGGAAGAGTATTGGATGAGTAATCCTGGTGACTACCCACTGAGTCTGATGATTCCTCCTTGGTGTAGGCCCAAGATCATGATCATGGACCTCCATAGTGAATACTCTAGAATATGGTATTATTTATATGGAAGAAAGAAAGGTTCTCATAGAGAAATGGATCCACGGCCTCCTATCGCTCCTGCTCCTAAGGAAATGAGCAAAAAGAGGCCTGCTACCAAGGTTCTCAAGTCGACTCTTCCTATCACTCCTCAGCCTATTCCTCATGCTCCCATGTAGCAACCTATCCCTCAATTAGAAATGACTGTGGTGGATTTTCCTATGGTCAATCAGGAATCCTTTGCTTCCTCGTAGCCTTCGGCCTCTAACTCCAAGAGCTATAGAAACCACCTTGTGCATGAACAAAAGCATCAGTGAAAGGCTCTCCTAGGCGAGTAGGCTGCCTTGCAAAGAAAGGAGGAAGATATGCTCACCCCTACTTCAAGACCTCCTGTAGTGTCTACTTCCTCCCTTCCTTTTGCTTCTCTTTAGTCTAGTCTTGTACCGCTCCTAGCTTCCATTGCGAGTATAGATGCACCTCACACTAAATAGATATATAGGTGTTCATCATTCCTTCATTGGAGCCACCTCTATTGATATATGTTCTAGATATCTAGCCTTTCTCAAAGCCCATGAACATGAT
>VDFB02058242.1:316646157-316698474 GCA_007258455.2 Sequoia sempervirens | reverse complement strand
TTTAAATTGGGCTATTTGAATATATACTTCAAACCTTGGTGATTTGACTTGAGTTCAAAAGTCTTTCCTAACAAATAGTGTCACCACATTTGCAGGGCGTGCACAATAGCTGATAACTCTAGAATGTTTGGTATGTAATTCTACTCATATTGCTTTGGTTTTTAAGATTCATAAGCCACTAATTTTCCCTCTTCCATCAGCACTCCACCTAAACCATCTACAAGCACATCCATTATAAGTACAAAATGGCTATTAGAGTCCAGTTCAATTAGAATGGGTGTGGTCATTAATTTTTCCTTCAATGTAACAAACGCTTCCTAACATTTCTCAGTCCATTCAAATCTATTTCCTTTTCTTTGAAGGGAGGTATTGGGGTGGGAAATTCTAGAGAAATCTTTGAAAAACCTTCAGTAATACCCAACCAATCCCATGAAACTTCGCTAATATTATATGTCCCAAGTATTGTACCTCTTTTTGAAAGAAGGTGCATTTTGATAAATTTCCATAGAGCTTATGCTCCCTCAACCATTGAAGGACTATTTGAATATGCTAAAGATCCTCTTCTTCATTTTTGGAGCAGATGATAATGTCATCAAGGAAAACCAATACAAACTTGTCCAAACAATCTTGTAAAATACTGTTCATTAAGTTCATGAACGTAGTTAGGGAATTGGTGAGTCCAAAAGGCAGGACAGTAAACTCATAGTGTCCATATCTAGTTCTGAAAGTCATTTTATGAGTGTCTTCTTCTTTAAATCTAAGTTGATGATATCCTGAGCTGAAATATATGTTAGAGAACACTACTTCCCCTTTCATTTGATCGAAAAGATCATCTATTCAGGGTAAGGGGTATTTTTTCTTCATGGTAAGCTTATTTAGCATTCATGCAAATGAAGAGTCCCATCCTTCTTTTTAACAAATATCACTGGTGTACCCCAAGGTGAGATGCTAGGTCAAATCAAACCCTTGTCCAGTAACTCCTATAGTTGCGCCTTTAGCTCCATTAGTTTTGATGGAGCTTAAAATTCTAAGGAATTTTCTTATTCCCCATGGATTAGTCTGTATTCTAAAGTTCCCTTATCCCCATGAATAAGTAGGGTTTTTCTTACAAAGGTATGCCAATGTTATAATTACGTGTTGACCTACTCTACCGGTCTTTGGTCCCTTAAGTCATCTCTTAAGCCACATTGCACATTGGTTTGCCAACCCTTTTGATCTGAAGCATTGGCCACCTTATTATCCCATCAACTTTAGCCTTTCCTTAAGTTGAGGCTTAAACTTTCCCCAGTGACTTAAGCTTAAGTCATCCACCCACAAGGGTCATGTCACCATTAGCTAACCAAGCCATCTTATTAAATGTTAACTTTACCTTGTGTAGATGCATAAAATTGGTCATATCTGATTAATCCTAGCATTTAATTAAATATTTATTATTTAATTAATTTCTCTAATGTCTTCTACATATGATTAAATTTAAATAATTTAATTATATTTTTCATTCAATTTATTCTTCTATAATGATTAAATAAATCAATTTTTATTTAATTATTCCACATCCATATGTCTACTTGATTAATTAAATAAATATAGTTTATTTATTTTAATTAATTATCACCTTTTGAATTTAATTAAGTCTTTTTTATTTAATTAAATTTAAATATCCCTTTTCAATTTCTTTCTTCTGGTTAATTAAATATTATTATTTAATTAATTTCATTTACATACCATTTCTTAAAGGTTTAATTAAATATCTTTATTTAATTGAATATCTTCCATATCTTTTCAGAATCATGATTAAATATTCTATTTAATTGTGAAATCTTCCATTATTCTTCAAATCTAGGGTAAATATTCTATTTTAAGAAAAACCTTTGTGTCACCCATAAATAAATAATTGAATTTTATAATTCATTATTTATCTTCTTCAAAATATTTCTATAATCTCACAAAAAGATGATTTTTAAAATCATCTTCATCATCTTATCTTACCTCTTTTATAGAAAAAGAAAAAAAATCTTGCTTTCTACTTTCTTTTGTTTTTCTTTAGTCTTATTCATCCTCAACCATTCGATCTATCAAAAAATTTCACAATCATTGATCATATCAACCAATCAGAGGCTTTTGAAAAACTCTATAAATAGCACAACCAATCCAAGCAAGGGTTACACAACACACATCAAAGTAATTAGAGATTAATTGCATTCTAGCACTATAGCATTATAGTTTCATTATTCATAGCATCATCATAGTCTTTCATTTTCAACAATCATGTTTAGCTTTTAGAATAATCATGTCTTAGCTTTCGCATTACTTGCATTTCATATTCAATCTCATTCTTCAAGAAAATTGTTCATTGAGCCTAGCCTACTATCTGAGAGCTAGCTGGAATCAATGAAAATACTGAAGATAGAGGATGATAGGATGACATCAATAGCAGGATACTGAGTTTGCAATATTTTTTTTTTGTAATATTTTGTTTTGATATAATGTCTTATTGGTGTGATTGATTCATTTATTTTTGCATATTTAACGCTCACAAAATTGACCACACATTATTGGTGTCCACCGTGGGGCCTTGCCCCATTCTTAACATCTACTTGCAGGTTTTCTTACAGGATTTTGCATTATGGAATTCAGATTTTCAACAAAAATTTCCATTTTAGCACATACGATGATTTCTGAAGTGCATCCACATATTTTTAAAGTGCATATGTGGCCTCTCTCAGCACTTTTGTAGGTACTTCAGTGCATCCAGGGACTGTTGCAGTGCATCTTGGAACTGTTTCGGTGCATCTACAGAACAGAAGGGTGCATATCCTTGACTTAGTTTGTTAAAATTTTCTAAAAACAAAAAAAATTAGTTGCATTTTGTTTTAGCGCATTTAGGACTTTCTGTAGCGCATTTTCTATTTGTTTTAGCACATTTACTTATTTTTGTGGTGCATACAAGTGATCTTTTGGCGCATACAGGGTGTAACTAAACAAGTTTCTGAGTCTGACGCCTTCCGCAAATAGAACCTTTTTCTAGCTTAAAAAGAACCAATCTAGGATAGTCACAGCTGGTTTTAAAAGGAAGCAACCCTAGGATAGACATGGATTTAAAATAAAGCAATCTAGGATAGTCATCACACACTGATTTTGCTGTTAAAATGAATCCTATGCTTTTTGTGAAGCAACATCTTCACATAGTTTAGATCATTGTGATTTGGAATTTTAAAAAGAATAGTGTCTACTACGTTTGTGGCAATAGGTCTATTCTCTCCCCTTAACTGGGTGACCAGAATACCAGAATTTCCTTTTTCATTCATGCAATTTTACTACTTTATTACATCCTATAGAGAGCCTGCTCTTGTGGGAAAAATTACTCACCCAAGAAGAACAACTCAAGTGGGTTCAAGCCAAAGCCAATCTATTCTACCCCACTATAAAATCTAAAGAAAATTAGGAGAAATCTTCTTTTGTTGATAGTGTGCAAGATAACCATCCCCAAAGTCTTTTTTCTAAAGGTTGGGAGGTCTCTTGAGGGAGTTTATTATTTCCGCAATGAACGGAAACCTTTGCTATGAACCTAGTGTAGTATCTAGCCAAAGTCAGTTTTCGAACATCATAATAATCACAGTGCAGGGGAGGGAAGAATCTACCCCCAATATACTCACCATATAACTGCCAAGGACCGTTTGCTCAAGGGATTCGGTATCCACTTCTGTCACTTTGAGTATGCACCTGGAAAAGAAAAAAACATGGGAGCCCCTTTAGGGGTGACACAACTGTGTGAGTCGACGCAGTTCTAAGATGTGGGTTGTTGATTATTATGATTGTAAGGAAATCAAAGAGGGTTCATCTAATGATAACTCCAAAATTAGTTCCTTCGGTAACTTTCATTTCGATTAGGCTACCTCAAAGACACGTACAACTATGTCCTAAAGCAGAAACAGACACAATTCATTTCCCACATTGATCCTTCTTAGAGAAGCACTGGTAAATTCAACATGGATTAACAGATTCTACTACAAGAACCAACAGACATGAAAGATGAAAAAAATAAACTAGAACAAATAGATTTACATGGGGAAAATCCTTTCGAATAAAAAACCCCACACTCCAAAGATTGAGCCATTGTATTATTCAGCAACAAACGGTTACAATACAATTTTAGGCTTATAGCCTTTTTAGAGATTACATCTTGTTCATTCTGGATACAACTAGTAGCAAACTATCCCTGAGAGATCAACCAAAACAATCATGATCATGAGAGATTCCAGCTGCTTAAATCTACCTCTCAATCTTCTGCTTCAACCTCATGGCCTCGGCCTTTCGGCCAGCCACTCGGTCCTCTCTCTATCGTTCTCTCTCTGGCTCTCGGCTCTTCAGCTCCTTGGCTTATCAACTCTAGATACAGAGCGTCCAATGCATACATATACATTCATTCTCTATAGGCTCTGTGAAAATGGTTTGCTTCCAACTGTCGGATCACAACTATTGAATCATCCAGCTCAGCATCGTAGATGTTTCCACTCTTGTGTAGATTTTTCCTTGCATACAGTTCAACTCCAATGTCGCAACTGTTGAAAAAATCCAACCACCAACCATTTGAATTTCACTTTCTCTGATTGGTCCATGAGACACCACATAGGATAGTCATCAAATGGTCAAGGGCGATCAACTTGCATTGGCATGTCGGTGAGACACTAATCGTGTCTCCCCAATGCCAACTCAGCCAGCATTCAATATCACAAAGAGTCATCCCTATCGGCAAGAGGTTACATCAAGTCTAGAGAGCTATCGCTAAGACTTTGCCATGTCACCAAGACCTCACACCGAAGATCACAAGGTATTCTGAAGAGTTCATCAGTTGGAAAAACTATCGCTCTTCACCTAGACATTACACTGAAGTCTTCAAGTCATATAGACGTGATTTTTCCCATCAGCAAGACTATCATCTTTTTCCAAGACATCAAATTGAGCTTCATGTTATACCGAACACCAAACAACAATCAGCAAGACATATCATATTCGCTAAGACTTCATACCAAGCCCAGGAGTCATATCGAAAAGTCCTTCCATTAGCCAGACATTCCACATTCACTGAGACTTCATACCGAAGTGCTTGTGTTTCTCCAATGACTCCATTTGCTAAGAGTCTCACCGAAAACACCCGATCACATGTTGCTTTGTCGGCCAGACATCACGCTGTCACCAAGAGTTTACACCGAGCCTCTTATGTTACATTGAAGTCACACAGCCTTCGTCAAGACCAACACCTATCGCCAAGACTTCATGCTGAAGTCTCCAGGTTACCCCGAGCCCACCTTTCACTAGGAGTCATGCTGAACGCATCCCACACCGTCAGTGAGACAAACGCCCATCACCAAGACTTCATAGTGAAGCCTTCAAGTCATACCGATGTGTTCCACTGTCGGCAAGAGAATCAAACTTTGGCAAGACTTCTTATCGAGGTTTCCATGTTATCTCGAAACCACTATTCGCTAAGAGTCACACCGAATCGATGATTCCACATGATGTCAGTGAGACTTATGATATTCGATGAGATAACATATCGAAACAAGCCTTTTGCCCAAGGGTCTCCCTAATGTCTTCGAGTGTTACATTGTCACCATGACAATCCTTCATCGCTGAGACTTCACACCGAGACCCTCAAGCTACTTCGAGTGTCCGTCGATGAGACATACTGACTGTTGCCAAGAGATCTTTCCAAGCCCTTATGTCACTCTGAAGACTTCTATCAGTGAGACATTCATATCAGTAAGACTTCATACTAAAACGTAAACCTTTCAGCCAAGTCTCCTTGATATCTAATAAACACCATCAGTTGTTAAGAGATCTTCACTCGGCAAAGGGTTACAAGGAATGCACCAAGTCATAGCGATAGGCTCCTTCAGTAAGACAGAAGAAAAGTCATAGCAACATGAACAAAACACAAGGTTACTGAACTGCTAGTCGGCCAGACAACAGGAATGCCACAGTGACCATGCTTTCTTAGAGGTTTTAGCATATGAGATTGAGGCAACAATTCCAACAATCTCCCACTTGACGAAGATCACATAAGAACCTCCAAAGTAACCAGGAACTAAGACCATACTAGCTCCACCAGTTCAAACCCTGCAATACTCAAGACACCCAATCAACATGATTCCACATATAAAAATCCATTAGACAATCTGCAAGAAAGACCAGGCATCCATATATAACTCATTGTCCAACAAAACAACCAATCACAGCCCTCTAGGAAACCACATAGATCTGAACATGCTCTCATACTCCATCAAAAATTCTGCTCCAACATCCAAGATGTTCACCATTCAGGAAACAATCCTGTCATCTTCCAACATGCCACCTGTGAAAGAAGGATACAAAGCCGAGGTGTATGAGCACCATTCCAATGAACACAAGCAAAACATCCTAGTGCTGTCAACAACAAGATACTGCTACCATTTCACTATGCTCAAACACTATACAAAAGTAATATCAACTTCAAAGCTTCAATCAGAACACAACAGTGAAGTCATTCTCCATAAACAAGATAAAAAATATCAGTTAGAACAACAATCAGACTGACTACTTCCATCCAACTGATAAACCCAATCGACTAAAAATAGCACCCATAGCTCATGCTATTCCATCCAATCACACATACCTCATAGGTATTACCATTAGTAAACTTATGCCAATCCTTAATCAACTCATTTAACAACAAAAACTAGCTCTAAGTGCCAACCAGTCGAAGACAACAAGAAACATATAGAAACTCCCACTGCTTGAGTAATCCAGATCTAAAAGATCAAAAGGCATCACAAGTCTACCAATAACAACACATAGAAAATGTAACCATGTAGTACCAAGGAAATATCCACAATGATATGCACAACCTGCAACAAAACTACTACAAGAGACATTTCTCTCACCACAAACCTTCATGGCCATAGAGAGAAAATCTGCACATCATATTCCTGTAGAACATCCTCCTACATACACTTCTAATAGCCAACTATGTCAAGAATGATCACCTTAACGTCCCAAAATAAAAGCCTTAACAACATCCATTCGTTCAATCACCAAGATCAAACCATCTTTAACAAACATGGATGTAATCCTCTCAAAGAAGATCAAACTAGTTCATTCCCCATTTTAGGAAATCAGCCAATACAACATCTCCTAGCAATTCTCATTAGTAACAAGGAGATAATAAAAAACACTACAACTTCCATTATGAATCCTCCAGAACCATTAAACAACAATTCAAGATCCATATCATGAAAGTGAACATAAAACACATCTAAAAAATATAATGAGCCAAATACCTTTCAGATAAACTGCTGAGTAGACCAAGAGTGGGAACAAGAATAATCCTTCAAGATATACAATCCATCATGACTAATGCAAGAGCAATCTCCTCATAGGTCTCTTATTGAACTCACGTTCAACCTAGGTGTAGGCTTCTTAGACTTTCTGCTAAAAAACTTCAAGAAGAGTAACAAGCAGCAACACTTCTCTCACAAGAGAAAGACAACCTCACCTTATTCTTCATGTATCCATGAGTACTAGTAATTGATCATCTCATCCTAAACTTCAACTGCATTACTGCACTATCATGGAGTATCAAGCAAATAATCAAAGCACTCAATACACAAAGAATTACCAGACCACTATCAAAGCTCCAATCATCTGAATCAGGAACTTATCATGACACCATGATCTACATATCCCCTTAAGAGATACCATGCTTCAGGTGACTTTACCATAGTATTAATTACAATGCACAATGCTAAAACTCCAGTGCACAAGCAAGAGTATACCATGACATAAAGCAAATAGACTTAAAAAACAACATCACATGTCAAGCACCACCAACACCTTAGCCGAAGACTTGAAGTTTCCTCCATGGTTCCAAGACATTTCACGTCTTCAAGTAATGTCTATGCAAAAGCAAAAGAACCCTTCTACAACAATAAAGAAGACCATTCACCACCATGTCATGAATCCACAGTCACTACTAGAGCTCCCACTGAAATGTGACACCCAAGCTCTCCAAGCATCATGACCAATCTACTACAAGTTCCCATAACTGACTATTCAGGTACTCAATAGTATCCATCCTCTTATCTCAAAGCAATCACACCAATGCACAAGTGACCACAGACAAGGCCAGCTAACAAGTTTGCACCAGCAATGAATCAATCTCGTGGATAAAGACAGTCCACATCCAAGTTATCTCATTGCAACCAATGGGTAGCTAATCCACCAACCGCATAACTCATAGATCACAAAAATCAAACATGCAAACTCATCATCACATTGGAAACTACAACATTGAGATATCAAAGAGAATATCCATATAGAAAACATGACTCAAATAGTAGATCATGCCAAATCTAATTTTCCAATCATGTCCACAATGAGCATCATAATCAAGGAACCCACAAGTACCTCCACAAGAATGTTGAGTGACAAATCACGTACCAACACTCCCATGCAGAGAAGAAACCACATCTTCTCAAACCATACACAAAGCATGCATGCAAAACTACAACTATCTTATCCAACACCACCCCAAAAAACCAGTGTCTAGAAAATAGCTTAACAACAACTCCACATGACCACAAGTTTTTCTTAACCATATAAAACCTACAAAACCACAGAGCCATGCAAGTACAAAACATTCTTAGAAAGAAAATAGCAGTTCAGGAGAATCCAGGCCCCTTTCAGACCAACTCTAAAACCACCACCATGAACATGCATTTGAGAAAGAGAGAAAGGATATTTCAGAAGCTTGCAAATCATCTAATGATTAACTCCATAGCCTTGAAGCATTTGAGGTTAATAGGAAACAATGCCTTCCAACACTAGGAACCATTACCTAGCATAAGCACTCTTTTCCATGGCTGAGAAACAACCTAGGCTTCTCCATATTACCCAGGAGCCTATCACACAGACACCCAATATGAAAGATTTACTGCTACATAGCCATGAAGCATAGAAATCCACCTCATACTCCAAGGTTAAACCTCTACCAGCCAGGAGACACAAATCACTCCATCTTGACCGTCCTTCAAGCTACATATTGTATCAGAATACCACAAGGCTTCCACTCATCAAAGGATCAATACATTAGTCCATTCCTCCATATTTCTTCCAGCCTACCAAGCTAGGAAATCTTCATAGGAGAAATATCTAGAACCAACAACCAGAAGAAGGATCTGATACCACTTGTAAGGAAATCAAAGAGGGGTGATCTAATGATAACTCCAAAATTAGTGCCTCTAGTAACTTTCATTTCGATTAGGTTGCCTCAAAGACATGTACAACTATGTCCTAAAGTGGAAACAGACACAGTTCATTTCCCACATTGATCCTTCTTAGAGAAGCACATGTAAATTCAACAGCATGCATTAACAGATTCTACTACAAGAACCAACAGACATGAAAGATGAAATAGAAAACCAGAACAAACAGATTTACGTGGGGAAAATCTTTTTGGATAAAAAACCCCACTCCAAAGATCAAGCCATTGTATTATTACCCAACAAACGGTTACAATACAATTTTAGGCTCATAGCCCTTTCAGAGATTATATCTTGTTCATTCTAGATACAACTGGTAGCAAACTATCCTTGAGATATCAACCAAAACAATCATGACCATGAGAGATTCCATCAACTTAACTCTTCCTCTCAATCTTCTGCTTCAACCTCATGGCCTCGGCCTTTCAGCCAGCCACTCAGTCCTCTCTCTATCGTTCTCTCTTTGGCTCTCAACTCTTCAGCTCCTTGGCTTATCAGCTCTAGATACAAAATGTCCAATGCATACATATACATTCATTCTCTACAGGCTCTATGAAAATAGTTTTCTTCCAACTATCGAATCATCCAGCTCAACATCGTAGATGTTTCCACTCCTGTGTAGATTTTTCCTTGCATACAGTTTAGTACCAACGTCACAACTGTTGAAAAAATCCAATTGCCAACCATTTGAATTTTGCTTCCTTTGATTGGTCCACGAGACACCACATAGGATAGTCATCAAATGATCAAGGGCTATCAACCTGCATTGGCATGTCGGTGAGACACTAATCGTGTCTCCCCAATGCCAACTCAGCCGACATTCGATATCGCCAAGAGTCATCCCTATCGGCAAGAGGTTACATCGAGTCTAGAGAGCTATCGCTAAGACTTCGCCATGTCGCCAAGACCTCACACCGAAGATCACAAGGTATTCCGAAGAGTTCATTAGTCAGCAAGACTATCACTCTTCACCCAGACATTACACCAAAGTCTTCAAGTCATAAGATGTGACTACTCTCATTGAAAAGACTATCGTCTTTCTCCAAGACATCACACTAAGCTTCATGTTATACCAAACACCAAACAATAGTCAGCAAGACATATCATGTTCTCTAAGACTTCATACTGAGCTCAGGAGTCATATCGAAAGTCCTTCCTTCAGCTAAACATTCCACATTCACTGAGACTTCATACTGAAGTCCTTGTGTTTCTTTGATGACTCCATTCACTAAGAGTCTCACCAAAAACACCCGATCACATGTTGCTTTGTCGGCCAGACATATTGCTATCGCTAAGAGGTTACACCGAGCCTCTTATGTTACACCAAAGTCACACAGCCATCGGTGAGACCAACACCTATCGCCAAGACTTCACGCCGAAGTCTCCAGGTTACCCCGAGCCCACCTTTCGCCAAGAGTCATGTCAAACGCATCCCACACTGTCGGTGAGACAAATGCCCATTACAAAGACTTCATAGTGAAGCCTTCAAGTCATACCGATGTGTTCCACTTTCGGTGAGAGAATCAACCTTCGGCAAGACTTCTTATCAAGGTTTCCATGTTATCCTGAAACCACTATTCGCCAAGAGTCACACCGAACCGATGACCCCAAGTGATGTTGGCGAGACTTCCGATATTCGATGAGACAACATATTGAAACAAGCCTTTCGGCCAAGGGTCTCCTCAATGTCTTCGAGTGTTACATTGTCACCAAGACAATCCTTCATTGCTGAGACTTCACACCGAGACCCTTAAGTTACTCTGAGTGTCTGTCGATGAGACATACCGACTATCGCCAAGAGATCTTCCTAAGCCCTTATGTCACTCTGAAGACTTCTATCTGCGAGACATTCATATCGGTAAGACTTCATACCGAAACGTAAACCTTTCATCCAAGTCTCCTCGATATCCAATAAACACCATCAGTTGGTAAGAGATATCCACTTGAAAAAGGGTTACAACAAATGCACCAAGTCAGCTATAGGCTCCTTCGGCAAGACAAAAGCAAAGTCATAGTGACATGAGTAAAACACAAGGTTACTAAACTGCTAGTCGGCCAGACAAAAAGAATTTCACAGCGACCATGCTTTCTTAGAGGTTTCAGCCTATGAGATTGAGGCAACAATTCCAACAATGATGACCTACTTGAGTACTAAGAGTGAGTCTGTCTGAATTATCTATCATGTGTAAAACTTGTCGAATTTTTTTTTGAAAAACATTTTGATCAGACACTTGATGTTTAGTATAGGGCTTAAAAACAACTATTTTCAAGGTGCTTGATGTGTTTTCAATCACACTAATTCAGAGAAAAGATCATCCGAACTAAACGTGTAAAATTCTAGCTGAAAACTGTTCTCAATTGTTCAGGAAAATACCTTGGAAAAACTATTTTTAGTGCATCTAGGGAATATTCTGACACATATAAGGTCTGTTTTAGTGCATTCACTAGATAAATCAGCACTTTTAGGGTCTATTTTAGTGCATTTGGAGTCTGTTTTAGTGCATAGGCTGAGTATTCTGTAAACATTTTTTGGGTCATTGTCAAAACATTTTTCTGAAGTGCATATAGGATACAGAGTAGTGCATCTGGGACATATTGAAGTGCATTTGACCATTTCTCTGGTGCATATCCTTGTTTTTGAAGTGCACATAGGCAATAGAAAAGCACATTTGTCATTTTTCCCGAATCATTATTTTTGACAGATCTGAGTTTATAGCATTCCCGGTCCAGTAGCATATTTTCTCTCATGCTTAGGGAGTGGAAACCTACCAAGTTTGTTAAAAATTCAATTACCAATAAGATCAGGAAACCCAAGAGAACTCTAAGCTACAAGAAAAGCATACAATGAATTTTTTATACAAGAGTTGACATGTCTTGCTCCATTATCACAAATTTCTCCATAGATACCAAGATTTTGTTAAAGGGTTTACTAACAAATATGTTGTGGACCCTCTAGATTCACAAGCCTATTTTCAAAGAAGAGATCTCTCTCAATGACATAATCACAATCAACCTCTTGTTTTCAACTACATACCATAACCTTCTATCGAATATTCGACGCATCCTAGTCAAATACTTCAGTGAGTTGAAATAGGCTATTTGATATATTGATCATTCTTCGAAAATGAGGATCAAATCCTACAAGTGCATCTTTCATCACAAATCCCTAAATTCTTTGTTCAACTTCTCCCAACAGGATTCTGACATCCTTTATCATTGGAAGTCACAACCACAAATTAGGAAAACATAGTTTTGATCATATCATAGGATTTTCATCTTATCAGATTAAAACATCATCATTGATTGCACTCATCAAACTATGATCTAAGTTTAGGGGAACATCTTGAAATCATATGCCTATTTTTACACAATCACAATAATATAAACTGAAGGAAGATATTCAACAAGAAGATCATATCTCAACAACACAAAAAGAAGGATAAAATAGTGATCCCCTTTATAGTGTGAGTTAGAATCCCCTCTTTGAGGACAACATGACTAAAGGAGAACATAATCCATTTACTTCTGACAAAGATCTAAGAAAAACCCTTGAGGATAGTGAAGATGAACAAGAAGAAGAATGCCACCTTAAAGAAGCCAAACAAGATCCTAAATTTCTCAGAGTGGTAGAAGAAATCATAGCACATGAAAAACAAAAATATTTCCTATTTTTGGCTGACAAAGGACTACCTCATGACTTTAACACTAAGAACATAAAGAGTAATCCTGATGAAACACCCTTATCTGGTCTTAGTGCCTTGACTCAACATGTTAAAACATTAGAAGGGAAAATTAAAGATCTAGAAGGAAGAGCCAAAAAAAAAAAAACGCTCTTGATTATATATGTCCATATCCTTTTGATCGATGTCTCAACATGATTCCATTTCCTAAGCATTGTGAAATTCCAAAGTTTGATCATTATAATGAAAAGTTGGATTCCATTGACCATATTAGAGACTTTCAAAACATGACTTTAGAATTCGCTCATGAGGATACATACTTAATGCATTTGTTCCCATGAAGTTTTGGAGGCCAATCTATGGAATGGTTATCAAAAATCACACTGCTTGTCAAAACATTTGAGGAATTGATCAATGAGATCATCTCTCAATATTCCTATAACATACAATGTTACCAAATCACAATGATTGATCTATGCAAGGCTAAGCAAAAACCTGGTGAATCATTCATCACATTTCTTCAAAGATGGAGAAGATTGTTCGCTAGATATCCACACCACGTTCTTGAAAAGGAAAAGATCACCACATTTATAAATAGCTTGGATCAAGAGATGAGTTATCACCTAAATCTTCATTGTCCTCCCTCTTTTTAGAAAATGATTGAAAATGCAATCACAATAAAAAATGCATTAGTCTAGAGGGGGATAATCAAACTTCATAAAGATAATCCGGGCTCCTCAAATCACCACAATGACAAATCTAAGTTTTGTACTTGCAAAAAGAATGTGGTGAATTATGGTGTTGTGGATGCACATCATGTCTCAGCTAAGCCAGTTGTCCTTAGCATTCCTTGCAAAAACAACTACAACAATGCCAAACCAGTTACAAATAAGGGAAACAACTCCCCTCCTCCTCTGAGGAATAACCAAAATCCAACTTTTGTTCCAAATCAGAATAATACCAACAATAAAGGGTATCATGGAAAAAACAATAGCAATGCTTTAGGAAACACATCAAACACCAATCCACAATGATCTCCATTTTTTTCCAACATAATTTTTACTCCATTGGGGAAATCTCCAGAATCGGCCCTTAAAGACTTAATGGTAAAGAACATTATTACCCTACCACCTAAACGTAACTTCAAACCTAGTGTGAAGCCACCATCATGGAATGACACATACTATTGTGAATATCATATATGTAAAGGCCATTGTACGAATAATTTCCAAGTTTTGAAAAATGCTATTCAGGATTTAATCGACAAAGACATTGTCACAATAGAAGGGAACCAACAATCAAATGAAGACCACCAAGCATTTTGAAATCCTTTTCCCAACTGTCAAAAGGGTGAGTCTTCTGGAAAGAATTTGAATCATGTCGATGAGCATATAATCAATCATATCTACACTGATGATAAGTAGGTTAATGTTATAAAAGTCAAAGAGAAAAAGGAGTATTGAGAAGTTAACATAACAACAAGGGCACAAGCTAAAGTGGTCCTAAAAGGTGCTCCTTCAAAATCCATTGTGCCACTGCCATCACATCAATATGATTTAATCAACCAACTTGGAAAAACTTCTGCTTAGATCTCTATCTTGGAGCTTTTGAAGATTTCCCCAGTGCATAAAGAAATTCTAGACAAAGCCCTCATTGAGCCAACTGTATCTGATGATCTGGATGTGAATCAATTTCAAGCCATGGTAGGACATTTTTCCTTGCCCACATGCCTTTCATTCTCTAAAAAAGATGATGTTTCCATGACACATCCCCATAACTCATCATTATACTTAGAAGTCATGGTCCACAAGTTTTTTGTTAGACGAGTTCTATTAGATGGAGGTGCTGGTTTAAACATATGTACCATGAAACTAATTCGGGCTTTAGGATTTTATAAGGATTCCATTGATCCTAGAAGGAAGATTACTATTAAAGCCTATGATGATGAGGAAAGGGCATCCAAGGGTTTAATCATGCTACTGATCAGAGTAGGACCTGTTATCAAAAATACTTTATGTCAGGTATTAGATTGTGATCTCGCATACAACATCTTGTTGGGTCATCCTTGGATCCACGATATGCAAGCTATACCGTCTACATATCATCAGTGTCTAAAATTTCCTTATGATGGACAAGAGATCACGATATCAGTAAATCATTCTCACAGTCAAACTTGTGCTACTATCAAAGCTAGTCAAGACACTTTGGTTCCTAATAATCGAGAAGCAACTATTAGTGCTTCTCCAAAAGCTGATACACAAATCAATCAACTAACCAAAACCTTTGACAAGTAATTATGGTTCAAGGATAATGGAGTAGGAGAGTATTCTCTCTGTCTGGCTAATCTTCCTGCATCACCTCGGTCACATGGTCAACCTTCTATCATACACCATCAGATATACGTAGCGTCAACATCAACACAATCAGCGGCAAAACCAATCACAAAATTCAATGGAAAATTTATCAAGGAGAAATTCTTGATGGAAGATCCCAAGGATAACGAAATGCTAAAATGGATCTATAGAGATGAAGATGAAGATGAAACAGTCCTTAATGTCAAGTTACCAACTGATAAATATGGTAAGGGATATTCAATCATGCAAAAGATGGGCTATGAGGGTAATGGTCCTCTCAAAAAAAGAAAAGGAGTAGTTGAGCCTATTGATCCTCCAGGACTTGCGGCAAAAGATAGAATAGGACTAGGCTATGATACTAGCTCAAAGGAAACAACATCCAAACAATTGAATAATATTGTGCTCACATTGCAAGAAAGATCTGATCCAAAGGAAGCATGCTTAATAGCAATTCAAAATTTCATCAATAATAACTCTGACATAGACTCTGGAGAATACAAATGGGATACCATCCATAATGATGAATTCTGGAGCTATAAATAGGTTGATGTGATACACAAGTATACACCTACTCTAATCAATGGAGAAGGTTCAAGGACCCAACCGCACAAATCTGAACTACAACACAACTATGATTCTAGTGATACCAAGTCAGATTTAATCAAACAAAACTATCATGAGGATAGTACCATCATTGATCTACCTCATACCTCGAATCTTATTGACATCTCCGTTATGACCATAACCATAGCCAATTTCATGCAACCTAAAGACCTACTACCACTAATACATCCTGATCTCATTGACTAGGATCTATCTAAACCTCTGGATATACTTATGTTTCCAACTGATGAATCTATAGTAAACTTCATTTTTGCAGATGATGTAAATGATTGTTCCACTAGAAATTTTCAGCATGAGATCCTTAGTCAAGAGAGTGTGAAGTTTCCTAGCTGTAAAAGAAAAAATCAAAAAGAAAGATCTAATGGTGAAAACAAGAATCTGGCAGTGTTAGATCAAACAAAAGATAAAACAAAGATCATATCAGATGGTGAAAACCTTTTTAAGGAACTAGATGATGGGATGCTTGGCACTCTCCTAGAGCACTATCATGAACGATCACCTATTTTGACTGAACCTACAAAAGCAGTTAATCTTGAAACTACAGAGAAACCAAGGATTCTATAGTTAGCTGCATCAATGATGGATAAAGAAGTACCTGAGTTCATGGAATTTCTCAGAGAAAATCAAGTCAACTTTGCCTAGTCTTGTGCAGACATGCTAGGTCTTGATCCGAATCTTATAATGCATCACTTGTCCATTAAACCAGGAGTAAAGCCTGTAAAACAAAAACTTAGGAAGATGCATCCTCATGTGGCACTACTAGTTAAAGAACTTAAGAAACTTCTCGATGTGGGATTTATAAGATCGATTAAATATGCAGAATGGATCTCCAACATTGTTTTTGTATCCAAACTTGACAAAATTTTAAGAGTGTGCACAAATTTCAGAGATCTTAATAAGGCATGTCCTAAGGATGATTTTCCTCTTCCAAGCATTGATACATTAGTTGATCTAACGGCTGGCCATTCCATGTATTCACTAATGGATGGTTTTTCTGGTTATAACCAAATCAAGATTGCACCTGAAGACCAGGACAAAACAATTTTCACATGTCCCTGGGGGACTTACTATTGGAACATCATGCCTTTCGGTTTAAAAAATGTTTGGGCTACATACCAACGAGCTATGATTACAATTTTTCATGACAAGATGCACACATTCATGGAAGATTATGTTGATGACATACTAGAAAAATCATACACAAGAGAAGGACATCTTGAAATATTATCCAAAATATTTGCAAGGTTGGAAAAGTTCAAAGTTCTCAACCCTAAGAAGTGTGTTTTTAGAGTCACATCAGGAAAACTCTTGGGATACATAGTTTCAGCAAAAGGAATTGAAGTAGAGCCTACCAAGATACAAGCAATCATGGAAATTCCTCCACCAAGGAATATCAGTTAGGTGAGATCACTATAGGGACGACTTCAATCTATACGAAGATTCATTGCACAACTAGCAAACAAATGCCTACCTTTCACACATCTACTACATTAGAATGTTCCTTTCAAATGGGATGATAAGTGTGAAATGGCCTTTCAAAAAATCAAATAGTATTTAATCAACCCACCAGTTATGATACCACCAAATCTAGACAAACCACTCATCTTATACATTGTTGCCACAAAAACTTCTTTGGGGGCATTGTTAGCACAAGAAGAATCTACAGGAAAAGAACATGCAATCTATTATATTAGCCGAACATTAATAGGTCATGAACTCAGCTACACTTTCATCGAGAAGGCTTTCCTAGCAGTGTTCTTCACCTCACAAAATTTTTGACAGTACATGTTAACTCATACAATCAATCTTGTTGCAAAGATTGATCCACACAAATGTCTACTGAGCAAGGCCACGTTGACAAGAAGGTTAGCAAAATGGGTCATGATCTTAAGCGAGTTTGATATTCATTATATTGATCACAAAGAAATCAAAGGACAAGCTATTGCTGACCAACTAGTTGAAGCACCCCTACAAGTAGAACATCCCATGCACATTGAATTTCTAGATGTTGATGTCTTCACGACAGATTCAAAGCAACCTTGGTCATTATATTTTGATGGTTTATTTACTCAACATGGATTGAGGGTAGGCATACTCTTTGTCACCCCTCAAGGAAATACCATTCCTTGATCATATCAGCTAATGTTTCTCTGGACTAATAATATAGCCGAATATGAAGCTTTAATCATTGGGCTCAAAATTGCATTGGAATGGAGAATCACAAAATTGCAAGTCTATGGTGACTCACAGTTAGTTATTAACCAAATAAATGATGACTATCATACCAAAGATGACAAATTGTTGCCATATAAGAAAATGGTTGATGATTTCAAGAAATACTTTGTAGACATCAAGTTCATTCAAATTCCAAGGGTTGATAACAAGGCAGTTGACGCTATGGCCACAATCGCTTCATTGTTACAACTCCTAGAAACTCAACCTCGCTACGAATTTCTAGTGGAACAATCATTTATGCCAGCTTATGACACACCTGAAAGCCAAATCATTTGCCACTTAGTAGGATCTAATTCACCTTGGTATGGCAAGATTTATGCCTACCTAAAAGATGATATCTTACCACTTGAATTATCCTGTAACCAAAAACACAATTTTATCTGCCAATCCTCTCACTATACCCTTATCACTGACACTCTCTATCATCGCGGCCTTGATGGTACTTTACTTCGATGTCTTGAACATGATGAATTCAATGAGGCTTTACAAGAAGTTCATGGTGGCATTTGTGGTACTCATTCAAGTGGACTAACTTTATCCAAGAAATTGATTAGAATGGGTTACTACTGGCCTACAATGGAGAGAGAATCATTCAATTTTGTAACAAAGTGCTCTAAATGTCAGATACATGGAAATCTCATTCATGAACCAACACAGGAACTACAACCATTTGTACCAACCTAGCCATTCTCTCAATTGGGGTTGGATCTAGTTGGTAAGATTCATCCTTCATCCTCGAACGAACACAAGTTCATCATCATAGCAACATAGTATTTTACCAAGTGGATTGAGGCAGTACCTCTCACTATGGTCACTAGCAAACAAATCTTATCTTTCATACTCAATTATCTCATTTGTCGGTATGGAATTCCCAACTCCATCATCATAGATAATGGATGACCATTCAAGAATCACGATGTTGATGAACTTTGTGAGAGATTCCATATTCAACATAGATAATCAACACCTTATTATCCATAGAGGAATGGCAAAGCAGAGGCCTCAAATAAAACAATATTGAAAATTTTGAAGAAGACTGTGACTGATGCAAGAAAAGATTGGCACGTTCAACTTAATCTCGCATTGTGGGCTTACAGAACTAGTATCCAAACACCAACAGGAGCAACACCATTTTCTCTTGTCTATCGATCAAAATCCATCCTACCTTTAGAAGTTGAGATTCCATCACTCAGAGTATCTCTGAAAGGTCTAATTATAGATGATGAATACAGAGTTTCCTGGCTCCAAGAACGGGAACTTCTCAATGAAAAGAGACAACGAGCAATTGATCATTTGAAAGCATATCAAAAAATGGTGTCTCATAGCTATAATCATAGATTCAAACCACGTACCTTTCAGGTTGGTGATCTTGTTCTAAAAGAGAATCCACGCAATCAACAAGATAGAGAAAAGAAAGGAAAGTTTGAACCTAATTGGCTAGGTTTGTATGTGGTTATAGCAATATATGGTTTAGGACCATACAAGCTGTCAACACCAGAAGGGGACCTATTTGAGCAACCTATCAATAGCATGCACCTAAAAAAGTATTATGTCTGAAGCAGTTATCATCATCTAGAAAAAGTCCTAAAGAAATCCAAAAACATCAGAAAAAGTCTTGAAGAAATCCAAAAACATCAGAAAAAGTCCTGAAGAAATCCAAAAATAGTAGAAAAAAGTCCTGAACAAATGATTACCATAGTGAAAACCTAGCAAACAGGCATCTCGATAGCGACATAAAATAAATAAATAAATAAAATTAGAAAATGCAATAAAAATAAATAGTGAAAATTTGGTAAACAGACGCTATTTGTAGCTCTCCATCTATTAGTTCATGTTTTGCACTACACTTTCATTTCATGCATCTTCCCTACATCTTAGGGTCATCCCAGCATCATATCACCATCATTTTCCTAGAGCGATAACATCTTACCATGGCTTGATTATTGTACATATCCATTTCAACAAGTTGTGTCAAATACTGGGGGCAAAACATTGGCATACTCTAGGGAAACCAACTTTCAGGATCTACCAAAACAGCTCAGCAGCGATATAGAACTCAGTCATGTGAACAAACAAACAAAACACGTGAACAACTATCCAACCATTGACCCATATCACAATGGTTTTTTAGAAAAATATCATATCATGACTCATATCTGGATGATCTAAAATTTGAATAATGATTGGAATATCAGTTTACATTTTGAACAAATGGTTGTTTGATTTTTTTATATCATTCTCTAGAGCACACACAATGATGTACTGAACTAGAGTGGCAAGGAAGGAGGATGATTTTTCTTTGTCTGCTTACTGGAGGTTAACTATCGACTTGATGAAAATATGTCGTGAAACATGATTTCCAATGCATATCATTGACGACAGTTCCACATTTACATTAGAAGGTGGTTAGTCTTTGTCTGTTTATGCAAGAAATGCTCGGGTCATCTTGGTTCAATTATACCTTGATGCTTGTGTTCGCTTGCTCTTTCAAAAATCATGAAAGTTGTACTCAGGTCATCATTGGTGGTAATCTCCCCTCTAATGCTTGTACATACTTCCAACATTTTATAAGGCTCTATGATGATTCAAAAAAGTTACCTGAAGTCTCAATTAACAATTGGTTTTATTTAGTTGCATTTCATTTAGATCAATGTATATATTTTGCATGTTGGATTCGCATTAGAGTTTCCAACAAAGCTGAACAGATAAATCAACAGTTGCCATGTCTCTTTGGACTATATGTGGAGGAAGTTTGGACATTGGTTTCATCCTCATTTCATTATCATTTCATCTTGGTCTTGTGCCTATCATATAGTTTAAACATTCATTGTTTGGGACCTATCTCAATCCTTTATCCTTCATGATGCATTATCATTTCATATTTCATATCATTTCATTGCATATCATAGGACATTCTCAATTTTATCATCTTGGTTTCATTCTCGTACCATTCTAATTCTTTATCATTTCATATTTTATTTTTCATTCTTATCCTATCCATCATTTTCATTTTACATTTCATCCTTTCATGCCATGGCACATCATCTCATTTAAATTCATTACATTTCATCATCACATATCATATCATTCCATTCCTTTTATCCCATATCATTTTATTACATTACATTGCATAGCATATCATTCAATTTTCATTTCATTTTATCATCCCATTTTATTACATTACATTGCATATCATGTCATTCAAATTTCATTTCATATCATTTCATTCTATCATGTCATTACATTGCATTTTTTATCCTATCATTATTTCATCATTTTTCACATTCCTCACATCATTTTCTCATCACTATCATATCCTTATTATTCATATAATTATCATTTATCATTTATCATCGCAACGGCTCATATCATTTTATCATCTCAGGTCACTTCATAATTCATTTTATTTTACCATTACATTTGCTTATATTTTATCATCTTCTGTCATTACATATCATTGCATTACATTTTTCATATCATTTCATCTCATTTTATTTTATCATTTCATTCCATTGCATTTCATTACATTACATTGCATATCATATCATTATATTACATTTTATCATTCCATATCATCTCAATTTTATATTTTATCATCTTCTTTCATTACATTTCATTTCATCTCATTTTTCATTTCATCATTTTTTATCTCATTTTGTCATTTCATATCATTACATTACATTTTTCCTATCATTTCATTTCATTTCATCATTTCATAACATTACATTTTATTTCACCTTAGTTCATACCATTTCATATCATTACATTTCATTTTCATCTCATTTTCATTCTATCATTACATTTTCCATATCATCTCATTTTCATTAAATTTCATATCACTACATCTCATTTTATCACGCCATCAATCTTTTCCATATTCATTACATTTCATAGCATACATTTCATCATTTATCATTCACATCTTTTCTCATTTAAAAAAAAAATACCATTTGATTCATATTAACATATCATACGGCAAAATCATCACATCATATCATCATCATTTATAGCATTTGCAAAATTCAAAAACACAAACATTACATTTCCACATCATTAATAATTCATATCATATATTACATCATCTCGACACATTGCATTTTTACCATCATCATCCACCTGCATAAGATCATTAGTACACATCATAACACACATCATCATATCATAATCATGTCACATCATCCCGCAATATCATGTTAGTCAATAGATCATATATCAAATATCCATATCACATAAGCAAAGAAATAAATGCATATCCATCTCATATCATCATAACAAAGGCCATACATCATCAAAACTCATCACCACTACATATCATCGCTCATCAAAATATACATACAAATGTCCAATAGTCCAATGACACTGAACAGTCTAATAAGATACATGAGATATGATCAAAAATCAATGTACATGCTCCAAAGAATATAAGATACATCACATAAACTCCTTCATACATCAAGGCTAGCTAGTGGAACCCCCTGAGGGAGCTAGTCTCGCGGAAGGTGGCTTGCCACTGGTCACTATGTCTGGATCCCATTGCGGCCCGGTAGCCCCTAGACTTTGTGTGCCTATCCATGTCCTGCTCCTGGTCCTAGTATGGGACCGTGGGAAAGGTACTTTGCACTTAGGAGGACACAAATCCTCGTATCTGACCCAGTAATACTCAGGCTCTCTAGCCATCTTGAAGCCCTCTGCAATGGCCTCTCGCAATGACGTGCTCTCCACGGTACCCATCAGCCTTTGTGCAACACCCTCGGCCTCTACTGCCCTCCGTCTTAGTGCATCTATCTCTATAATCAGCTAGGCTAACTGTGGGTTTGGGATAGGGGGATGTGTCTGTGCTGATGCATGTGTGTGTTCTTGTGTCTATGCCTGTGATTGTACCAGTTGTTCCTATAGTTGTGCAACCAATCCCTATGCCTACACCAACTGACTCTGCAACTGCACCTACTATCCCT
Source organism: Sequoia sempervirens (assembly GCA_007258455.2). NCBI lineage: Eukaryota > Viridiplantae > Streptophyta > Pinopsida > Cupressales > Cupressaceae > Sequoia > Sequoia sempervirens. Next base: position 316,675,327 of record VDFB02058242.1, on the reverse strand, counting down.
GCAATGTCTGCACCTAGGCCTGTAGGGTATCTATATGTCCCTGTTGTGATGAGGAACCAACCCTGATCACTGTCCTACACCCAATCCCAGTCCTCATCCGCCACATGATATGTACACCACTCAAAAAGTCTGGCCCTGGCCTCCTTGGCACCTACCCCTCATCTCCACCATCATCTCCATCATCTCCATTTGAACTCTCCTCCTCCCACTATCTCCCTCCTCTCCCACAATTGTTGCCTGCTCACCACCTACCACATCCTCCTGCCTCCCTACCCCTAGCTGCGGTACCACTAAAATGGGTGTTGGCTCATCAAGACCGGTAAATCATGGAAAAGGATGTGTATGATAATAGATGGAGTACTCGTCAAACATGCCAGCATCAACAATATCTCATATACCATCCCATACCCTGGGTGCTAAAGCCATGTACTCTATATAGGCTATCTGATATGAAATACATGGCGCCCATCCTGCCTCATCTCTACTTTGTGCATAGTGAGCAACCCCCTGTGGCATCCCTTGTGTGAAACCAAACTGCTGCTACACCCGCAACACCAAGAACCTCTCTATAATGAATGGTGTCTGACCTATCAAAAATTGAGGAATACCTACAAATGGCATCTCAAGGTGATTTGTATCCCATGGCTCACAATCTAGGTATGGCCTCCATATCACGACATCCAAGTCATCCAGGCACTATCTGCAGTAATCTACCTTTCCCAGCTTGGGCTAGACAAGGAACATCGCATATGCATACACATAAGCTCTACATAGTGGCCTCACTCTAGGGCACACTGGTCTCATCATTGCAAGATGCTCCCATGCCCAAATTTGCAGTAGTGTCACGCCACATGATAAACTGGATGCACCCCTGTATACCACCTAATGTAAATCATGATATAGGTGAGCTAACATATAGCTCCCCCAGGCATATCTCCATGGTTGTAGCAACATCTACTCCAGGATTGTCCCCCATCTCACTGATAGTCCCTTTGACAGGCGATCCAGACAAAGGATACCTTAAATGAATGCACCTAAAACTAGAGGCAAGGTTGGATATCCTCTGAAGTCAGCCCATGGCACCTAGTAGCCTGCTATCCGTGCATCACCAAACACTCTCCTCAGTGCATTTGTACCACCAAGCTCCTTGTGATCATAGAACACAAGGGCACCAACCACAGGAATACCCAAAATCCTATACACATCCTCTGGAGTCACAGTCACCTCACTAGTCAGCAAATGAAAGGTGTTGTGCTCTGAATGCCACCACTCTGCCAATGTGGTCAACAGTCCCCTATTGACCCGAATCAGAGGCATGGCCAACAAAGGTCTCAATGTGCATGTCCCTATCAATGCTACCTCATCTGGTGTCAGCTTAGCTATCCTATCCCACCCTGCCAAGTGATGCTCCCTAATCTGGAGGTTTTTGAAAACCTCCTATTTTTCATTATCATAAAAATAATCAATCAACATAATATCAATTATTCAATCTCCATCAAACAAAATCAATCTAACTCATATCTATCTATGACCCATATCAGTGACACGTACTCATCAGAACCATATCAAGTGACCCATATCAATGTACAATCTATTTACCAACAATAAAAAAATCATCCTATTTGTATTTCAATCACAAATGCAAATATGTTTTCAATCAATCATCTACTATTTGTTTTCTATCAAAGAAAGAAAATATATTAGAAATCAATCAATCATCTACTATTTGTTTTCTATCGTAGAAAGAAAATTTATTAGAAATTCAATCAATCATCTACTATTTGTTTTCTATCACAGAAAGAAAATATATCAGAAATCAATCAATCATCTACTATTTTTTTTCTATCACAGAAAGCAAAATTATTAGCAATCCTATCAATCATCTACTATTGGTTTTCTATCATAGAAAGCAACTTTATCAGTAGTCCTATCAATCATCTACTCTTTGTTTTTTGTACAGGGGAAACAGAGTTATCAGCTATCTACTCTTTGATTTCTATTTTGGAAACAAAGTTATCAATTATTTATCAGATTTCAACATGATGATAAGACAATTTCTCTATCTATTGACCAAGGAAGCAATATACAACATCATTTTTATATCAATTTCATCAAATAACACATTCTATCTCTTTTTACCAGATGTGCTAATTTGTGGTCTCTATGCACTAAAACTCATATGCGTTATTCTGTATATTAGGTGCGCTATAACCCAAATGCATCGTTCTTTGCATGGGATGTGCTCAAACATATCCTCTATGTGTTATTTCCCTAAAAGTGCTAAAACTCTATACCTAAGCACCACTTCATTTCCTGGATGTGCAATAACTCTATATGCATACTTTTTTTCCTAAATGCACTACAACCCTAATTTTCTATGGCATCTGATATGTGCTCTTCTTTTTATCGAATGCGCCAAACTAGTTTATATGCTACATATGCTAAATCTATCCTATATGTGCTACTCTTTTCATTGAAAGCGCTCAAATAGCTTTCAAAAGTGCTAAAACTTTTCTAAAAGCACTAAAACGGAGTGCTAAAACCTAAATCCATGAAAAAAAGGAAAATTTTACTCAAAAACAAAAAAATTTGAATGCACAAGAGGTTAGGTTGACTCACCGGTGGTCCATATGTAGCTGGCCTCTAGTATCGGCGGGACTACTTGAATCTATGATGGTGATACAGAATCTCCATTTCGTCAGGTCACTATCAAAGCTACAAGATTCTCAAAGTCAAAAAGTACAAATGATTTGTCCTTTTCTCCTTTTCACCTTTTAAAGGTCAACTAAAGGTGATTTTGTGACATTTTTTGTCTTTTTATCTAACTTTGACTTTATTTTCACACTGGGGCATCCTTATACAACATTTTTCAAGAGCTAAATCACTGAATTCAAATCAACATCACACTCTCATCATCAGCTCAAATTTTTCAAATTTTATGAAACACCTCATAATCATCAATGATTTACCTCCTAAGGGGGCACCATTGACACCGGCAGCATCCTTTAATGGGAAAGAAAATATGTTTTCAATCAATCATCTACTATTTGTTTTCTATCAAAGAAAGAAAATATATTAGAAATCAATCAATCATCTACTATTTGTTTTCTATCATAGAAAGAAAATTTATTAGAAATTCAATCAATCATCTACTATTTGTTTTCTATCATAGAAAGCAAATATATCAGAAATCAATCAATCATCTACTATTTTTTTTCTATCACAGAAAGCATAATTATCAGCAATCCTATCAATCATCTACTATTGGTTTTCTATCGTAGAAAGCAACTTTATCAGCAGTCCTATCAATCATCTACTCTTTGTTTTTTGTACAGGGGAAACAGAGTTATCAGCTATCTACTCTTTGATTTCTATTTTGGAAACAAAGTTATCAATTATTTATCAGATTTCAACATGATGATAAGACAATTTCTCTATCTATTGACCAAGGAAGCAATATACAACATCATTTTTATATCAATTTCATCAAATCACACATTCTATCTCTTTTTACTAGATGTGCTAATTTGTGGTCTCTATGCACTAAAACTCATATGTGCTATTCTATATATTAGGTGCGCTATAACCCAAATGCATCATTCTTTGCATGGGATGCGCTCAAACATATCCTCTATGCGTTATTTCCCTAAAAGTGCTAAAACTCTATACCTAAGCGCCACTTCATTTCCTGGATGTGCAATAACTCTATATGCATATTTTTTTTCCTAAATGCACTACAACCCTAATTTTCTATGGCATCCTATATGTGCTCTTCTTTTTATCGAATGCGCCAAACTGGTTTCTATGCTACATATGCTAAATCTATCCTATATGTGCTACTCTTTTCATCGAAAGCACTCAAATAGCTATCGAAAGTGCTAAAACTTTTCTAAAAGCACTAAAACGGAGTGCTAAAACCTAAATCCACGAAAAAAAGGAAAATTTTACTCAAAAACAAAAAAAATTGAACGCACATGAGGTTAGGTTGACTCACCGGTGGTCCATATGTAGCTGGCCTCTAGTATCGGCGGGACTACTTGAATCTATGATGGTGATACAAAATATCCATTTTGCCAGGTCACTATCAGAGCTACAAGATTCTCAAAGTCAAAAAGTACAAATGATTTGTCCTTTTCTCCTTTTTACCTTTTAAAGGTCAACTAAAGGTGATTTTTGTGACATTTTTTGTCTTTTTATCTAACTTTGACTTTATTTTCACACTGGGGCATCCTTATACAACATTTTTCAAGAGCTAAATCACTGAATTCAAATCAACATCACACTCTCATCATCAGCTCAATTTTTCAAATTTTATGAAACACCTCATAATCATCAGTGATTTACCTCCTAAGGGGGCATCATTAACACCATCATCATCTTTTAATGGGAAACATATTAGAATCAGGTCAGGGGCATATTTTTTTCAAAAAATGGGGCAAAGTCAAACACAACAAATTTCGAAAGCAGGAATATTTTCTTTGAAGCAATGCATTTCACACATTACTTCAAAGAGGGGCAAAATGTAGATGCATAAAATTGGTCATATTTGATTAATCTTGGCATTTAATTAAATATTTATTATTTAATTAATTTCTCTAATGTCTTCTACATATGATTAAATTTAAATGATTTAATTATATTGTTCATTCAATTTATTCTTCTATAATGATTAAATAAATCAATTTTTATTTAATTATTCCACATCCATTTGTCTACTTGATTAATTAAATAAATATACTTTATTTATTTTAATTAATTATCACCTTTTGAATTTAATTAAGTCTTTTTTATTTAATTAAATTTAAATATCCCTTTTCAATTTCTTTTGTCTGGTTAATTAAATATTATTATTTAATTAATTTCATTTACATACCATTTCTTAAAGGTTTAATTAAATATCTTTATTTAATTGAATATCTTCCATATCCTTTCAGAATCATGATTAAATATTCTATTTAATTGTGAAATCTTTCATTATTCTCCAAATCTAGGGTAAATATTCTATTTTAAGAAAACCCTCAGTATCACCCATAAATAAATAATTGAATTTTATAATTCATTATTTATCTTCTTCAAAATATTTCCATAATCTCACAAAAAGATGATTTTTAAAATCATCTTCATCATCTTATCTTACCTCTATTATAGAAAAAGAAAACAAATCTTGCCTTTTGAATTCTTCAGTTTTTCTCCAGTCTTATTCATCCTCAACCATTCGATCTGCTAGGAATTTTCACAATCGTTGATCATATCAACCAATCAAAGGCTTTTGAAAAACTCTATAAATAGCACAGCCAATCCAAGCAAGGGTTACACAACACACATCAAAGTAATTAGAGATTAATTTCATTCTAGCACTATAGCATTATAGTTTCATTATTCATAGCATCATCATAGTCTTTCATTTTCAGCAATCATGTTTAGCTTTAGAATAATCATGTCTTAGCTTCAGCATTACTTGCATTTCATATTCAATCTCATTCTTCGGGAAAAATATTCATTGAGCCTAGCCTACTATCTGAGAGCCAGCTGGAATCAATGAAAATACTAAAGATAGAGGATGATAGGATGACATTGATAACATGATACTGAGTTTGCAATCTCTATTCTTTTTAATATTTTGTTTTGATGTAATGTCTTATTGGTGTGATTGATTCATTTATTTTTGCATATTTAATGCTCAAAAAATGGACCACATACCTTGCATGCAGGTTTTTAGAATTGGGGATGTGGGAGGAAATCTTGGTCGTACCCCACTAGCTCATGGGTGGTAAATGCCAACAGGTTAAAAGAAACAAGCCTGGTGAAATAAGGATGCATGTCCTTGTACGATCATGGGGCCCAATCCCCACTACCATTCCCATCATCTGACACATTCAAAAAATGGTCAAGATCAAGTCTTGGGAACAATCTCCACAATTTTCTGTTGGTTTGCTAAGAAAAGGTGAATGCCTATTAAGATTAGCAAGATCAAGGAGATCTCGACACATGGCTAGATCAATTCATCCAATGAGATGGACTGGGCCTATCAATGGAGAAACTATCATCTGATATGGATGAAGACCATTGGCCAAGGACACCTTAGCAAAGCACTACTAGAATTTAAATATGGTCAACCCAACACAAACCACCTGATTCACCATCCAGGCAGGAGATCAATGGCCTATATTCAAAGTTGATAAATGGCAAGTGATAGCCATTTTCACTCTACAATTAGCATGAATTAATGGCTAGATTTTTGTAGGAGTGATCAAATTGATTTCTATGCATGTGAAGATTTAATTTTACGCAATCATGTAGTGCAATATATAGAATTCCATGCACTTGAAAATTAAACAGTGATAATACGCTTTCCAATAAATTGCCCACTTTGTGCATGTTCTTTTTCTCATTCAGTATTGGTAATTTATAACATCAGCTAACTCAATAAATAGAAGTGAATGAATTGATATTCTCATTATAGCAATGAAGTATCCAAGTCTTCCAACTATTACAGAGAGCAGAGATTGAGAGTGTGTGTCTTTTGGTTGCAAAATGAACAACCAGAGGAGAGATAAAGAGTAGCTCTGCCCCAAGTGACAAGGCACGACCCCCAGTCACCAGATACTAATGATAATTGGAGTTAGTCTCCATCTCAGTTTTTGAAGGGATGTCAGTGAGGTTCATAGGAGAATTTTTTCACTCGAAGAAACTGTGGCCACATAGAAGCTTTCAACGAGTTCTATTGGAAGGCTTGGTAGATTCTTTTCTCTTTGTTTCCACCTCCATTGAGCTTTTGGCTTGGTCTTTGACTTGGTGGCCGCATTTGACAATCATTGGTGATGACTCCTTCTCCTTGACATCCTCATGAATGCTTTGTTCTTGTCTTGGGTCTTCATCATAGGGCTTTTGAGACCGTAGCCGAGAAGACCTTCGTACTGGGATTGATGTGGAACCAGAATTGGTTACTCCAAGCGGCCGTGTGTACCGAGGTGTGTGTGTTTCCAACAAAAAATCTTCTGGTGTGTGAGATGAACGTGGTGGGTAGTAAATTTTTGTGTTGATAAATAATTTTTAGGTTGTCATTTTCACTTCTTCCATGCGTGGCACAATTTTGAGGTGTTGAGGGGTGACTGTGTACCCTTACGGTGATATGGGTATTGATGTCATTACTCTCTAGGAAGTGGAAGAGATTTTGGTGGCACTTTATTTTCTCCTCAAGCTTGATGTAATCATCATATGGGGATTTTGAAATAAAATTGAAAATGTAATGCGAAATGAAGTGTCAAATTGCATTTGAGTTGGTGGTTTGTTTGCTCCCTTGGCTTATAAAAGGGAATTCAAAGCTTATTTGCAAGGGGATGAAAATTCTAGTCAAGTTTGAGTTGGGTATATACATGGGTAGAACATTAGGTATAGAAAATGAGAAATAGAATAGTTGGTTTGTTTTGAGTCTTGAAGAAAATATGAAATTCTCTTAAATTTTTTACAAACATGACTGATAAATATAAGCAAACACATAATTCTAATACATATACTATCATGATGTGAATTTTTGTGAATCTTGAATGAAATATTAATGATGATTTTGTTCATCTTTGAACATCTGTTTGAATGTACGTCTCCTTTTCTGATTTGATTCAAGTGATCAATTAAAATGCTTAAATGGGGTCATAAATTTATAGTCATTTGCATAGGATTTGATAAGTAGTTATGTATTAGAAAGGGTGAGCTCGATGATGCAAAGCTATTGTGAGAGTAGTCCATTTCATGAGATTTTCAAGTCATTTTTGTGTTACTAGTCTTTGTATATGTGACTCCAGTGCCCAATGTAACAAGGAACTGATCTATTTTTGAAGATTCACCTAAAGGTTTAATCAAATGTTTTTCCAATAACCAACTTGAAGTCATAATTCAAATTCACTTAAAATTCTTTAATCTTAATGCACACATCTGTCAATTGTCATGTAGAATATCTTTGTTTCGATGAATGGGTAGCAATTTACTTAGAGATAAGCCAATCTCATAGTAAATATTGCATAACTATCCTTCACTCAAATTGATCTATGAAAATGGCATGTTTTGTAAAGCATATTTCAAAATGAACACAATAGGAACACTCTCCTTGGTCCCACAAAGCCGAAAGTGTAGAAGATATTAGACTTTGATTGAATCTTGTTAGTTGGCCAATAATTTTAGGGGTCTTCAATATACGAATTGGTTATCCATTAGATATTCCTTAGGCACATTGGAAAGAACCAACAAAACGATGACCTTGCTTGGGTTGTACTTATAAATTCAATTGAAAATTTCCTTGTCAAAGAGTCATTAAAATATTGAATAACTAAATATTAAGAGTCATTGCAAAGAGTCATACTATTTTTCATTCTGAGTTTAGTGCATCTTAGCATCCTTGTTTAGATAATTGAGAAGTTCTTGGACTTGGAGAAGATTGTGTTTTAACAAAGATCAAAGGATTTGAGTGTGGCTCCACTATTGGAGAAAACCTAGAATTAGATTTACTCTTGAAAAAACTTCATTCTCTTGAAGTTTATTCCTCTATGTAAGGAGGTGGTGACTCTATTTGAAAGAAGTTTATGAGAAGTGGTCAAGATTTGAGATCATAAATTATTCCCCATTAGACTAATTTGCATTAAGACAGGGAATAATAGTAGTTCTTTTCATACTTCTAATGTGTAAAGTTTTTTATTATTTGAGAAGTATGCCATTATTTTCAATCATACCTTTTAAGAGGATGTCCATGTAAAGCATCCAATAAAAGTATGCAGGGTGAACAAGTTGTATCATTCCATCAAAGGGATTTTTTCATTGAAAGGTATATTCCATTGGTCTTTAGTGGCATTAGAGGTTTCCCCAATGTGATTTCTAAAATTGTTAGGAAATATTTTCCCAAATTTACAAACTTTACTTAACTTAATCTCAAATCTAATAAATAAGCAATAACCATGAACATTCAACACATCATAGACATAGAGAACACCAATATTTTTTATGTGGAAACCCTGTTAGGGGAAAAACCGCAATGGATGTTAGTCCACAATATTATACCCTATTAAAAGTATAATGAATGTAATAAGGGAATGCACATGCGTTCAAGCACACTGGCTAGAGCTCACTGCTCAAATATAAATGGGGCTGACTACTCAACAATAGAAATAGGATTAAATCCAGAGGGTATGAATTGAGAAAATAACTTTTGCACAAGCTTGATTATAGTTCCAGTTAAGCACAAAAAACCTTCTTCACAATTCACTCAATCTTCTTCTCACTTTTCTTTGCAATCGAATGAATAGATCAATGTTCGCACACTTGCACAATCTTTGATTGTTTCTCACACTTCACACACACATATAATTTTTCTTAAAAAATCACTCTTATATACCCACATCATGAATTGTATCAACAACTTAGTCAGCCAAAAAAATATAAAACATATTTACAATGTTGGCCCAAATTTACAAATAAATTTTCAATGTGGATTAGACACCATTAGCCATAACAATGATGCAACCCAAAAAAATATTCAAGAGCATGCCAAACATTAAATTTTTACTCTTTAAGGATCTGGAACACACTACCACCATCATGTCAGCCAGGAACATGAAGATCTAAACATGCACAAGAAAAAATCTTCAACCATAAGCACACTGATTAACACAGACATACAAGAATGATGGAGAATGATCTAGAAGTATCCCCAAACACCAAGAACTAATAGAGAAGCATCCACAATAATTGAGATAAATAAAATTACACAAAATTCATTTAGGAACACTGATAGAGACCAGAGAAACACTGTCAGACCACAACATGACCAATTCCTTACGTGAACCTGTGAAACTTCTGGTAGATGAACTAGATACTCTAAAAAATAAACCATTTATTCGACAATAGTTGATCTTCAATGTATAGATAAAAAAACCTTCATGAACTATATAGTTTCACTAGCAACAGGAAACTTTGCAACACTTTCTTCAACAATTTTCTCAATATCCTCGACATATGCAGCCTTCAACATAATGATGCTAATGGTGTTGACATCAATGAAAACTACATATCAGTAGAGAATCCACAACATCTGACATTTTCCCAACAATCTCCCCCTTTGGCATTGATGGAAACACATGATGTGAAAATAACCATCAACCCAACACACTTACTCCCCCTTAGATTTTGACTCTTCTTTTCAACTGCTCTTCTCTCCACAAGGATTTTTCACATTGCTCTTCTCCCCCTTTGACATCAATGGAAAAGGTAAGCATTACCTTTCCACATACATGCTCTAAACCACATATCTGCACATCTAACTACTCCCCCTGAGTAGCAACCACAGAAACATCAATCCATATCAAAATATAGCAATTAAGCATACAAATTGATGCAAGTAAATGCATCTTTTTAGTTCTTATCAGGAGGGCTAATCACCCCTATCATTCCTCTAAGATAAGAAAAAGTATCCTTTGTAAATGGCTTAGTAAATATGTCTCTAATCTGCTCTTTGGTAGGCACATACTCGAGTCTAACTTCTTTCTCAATCACTTTCTCCCTTAAGAAGTGAAACTTGATTAATATATTTTTAGTTTCAGAGTGTTGCACCAGATTCTTTGAGATGTTTATTGCACTTGAATTATCATAGTCTATGGAAATAGGCTCTTCATAAACCACCATGATATCTTTCAGTATTTGTTTCATCCACATCACTTGAGTACAATTATTGGCAGCAATATTATACTCTACTTTAGTAGTAGATAGAGAAATGGAATTTTGCTTCTTGCTCAACCAAGACACCAACTTCTTCCCTAAGAAGAAAGCACCCCCACTAGTACTTTTTCTATCATCTACATCTCTAGTCCAATCTACATCAATATATGCACTCAGAGTAATATCATCATCCTTTGGATACCAAAGTCCAAAGTCAATTGTTCCTTTTAGATATCTAAAAATTCTCTTAATAGTAGTCACATTTGATTCTTTTAGATCAACCTAAAATCTAGAAATCATACATACAACATTCATAATGTCTAGTCTAGTATAAGTTAAATAGAGGAATCCACCAATCATTGACCTATACCTTGTTTGATTTTCCTTTGGAGAATCATTATTTTTTGTTAACTTGCATCTGGTTACCATGGGAGTACTAATAGGCTTTGATTCTCCCATCCCAAATTTTTTTAGTAGTTCTCTCACATATTTGGACTGAGATATGAAAATTCCCTTGTCTAACTGGGTAACTTGCAATCCCAGAAAGAACTTCATCTCTCCAATCATACTCATCTCAAATTCACTCTTGATTTCATTAGAAAACTTCATACATAGATTATCATCTCCTCCAAAAATGATGTCATCAACAAAGACTTATATAATTAATTCCTTATCATGATCCAAATTGAAATATAAGTTGTATCAACAGTACCTTTATTGAATCCAAGCTTCAATAAGTATTTATCCAATCTAGCATACCAGGCTCTAGGGGCTTGCTTGAGTCCATATAGAGCTTTCTTCAATCATAAAACCATGTCTTCTTTATCATTCAGTTGAAATCCATCTGGCTATTGAATATAAACTTCCTCTAGTTCTCCATTTAGAAAGGCTAACTTCACATCCATTTCATAAAATTTATAGTACTTATATGCAACATAAGCAAGAAATAATCTACTAGCCTCAATTCTAGCAATAGGGGAAAAAATTTCTTCAAAACCAATACATTCCATTTGTGAATACCCTTTACATACTTTTATTTCTTTATTCCAGACCACTTCACCTTGTTCATTCAGCTTGTTCTGAAAACCCCCTTTAGTACCAATCACATTTTTGTCTTTAGGTCTAGGAACAAGTGTCCAAGTATCATTATTTTCAATCTATGTTAGTTCTTCCTGCATAGCTTCCATCCATTGTTCATCTTGGCAGGCTTTAGTGACATTTTTAGGTTCAATCTTGGAAATTAGGCAATACTCTTTTGCATTTTTTCTTCTAGTCTACACACCTTTACTCTTATCTCCTATAATTTGATTTTCAGAATGATTTAGCTTTACATACCTTGGAACTTTGGGACTTTCTCAAGATTTTGGTTCTTCTGATCTTTCTTCTGCACTTCACTTGTATTTGCTTCATAATTTACTTGATTTACCAGAACAAATTGAGGATTTTTATCGGAACATATGGAATAATTTGAAGTTTATTTGGTGTCTGAGAATTCTTTCCTTGATTTTTACTGTCTTCATCTAAATCATATCCACAATATCTCAATGATTTAACAGATTCCTTATCAACTCTAACATTTGCACTCTCAACCATATTTCTCAATCTTCTATTATAGCATCGGTAAGCCTTGATTTTAGTAGAGTAACCTAGGAAGATTACTTCATTGCTTCTTGCATCAAACTTGCCTATATCATCATCTCTCTTGATATAACACTTGCTTCCAAAGATCTTGAAATATTTAACAGTAGGCTTATAACCAAACCATAACTCAAAAGGGGTCTTACCAAAATTATCATTAACATTTACCTGGTTCAAAGTATACATAATAGTGCTTACAACTTCATTCTAATATATGTGAGGCACATTTCCTTCTATCATCATTGTTCTAAGAACATCTAGAATTATTATATTCTTTCTTTCTGCAACTCCATTCTATTGGGGGATTCAGGGAGCAGATAATTGTCTTCTGATTCCATGCTCTTCACAAAAGGAATTGAACTCCTTGGAGGTGAACTCACCACCTCTATCAAACCTTAGGCATTTGATTTTTAGATCTTTCTCATTCTCTACCATAGCCTTGAAAATTTTGAGCTTTTATAATGCTTCACATTTTTCTCTTAAGAAAGAAACCCATGTCATTCTAGAGTAATCATCAATAACCAACATAAAGTACCTTTCTCCATGAATACTTTTGACTCTAGAGGGACCATAGAGATCAGTATGTAGCAGATCTAGTAAACCACTTGAATGATATTGTTTGCTCTGAAAAGAGAGTCTAGTCTGTTTTCCCATTTGACATTCCTTGCAAGTTGTGTTAGCAAGATTCACTTGCTTAGGTTGATCTCTTACTACTTGAGAGGAGCTTACTTTGAAAATGTTATCAAAATTCACATGACGTAGCCTCCTATGCCATAACCATCTTTCATCTACTTAAGCAATTAAACAAATTTCACTAGTAGTATTTAGTTGAAAAATATTACTTTTTGTTTGTTTACCAGAAGCAATCATATTGCCAAAATTTTCACATATCTTACATCTTCCACCTTTGAACTAAAGATCATACCCCTTTTCTACCATCTGTCCAACACTCAACATGTTGTTCTTCAAGCCTTCAACATAAAGAACATCATCAGTGTTATGCTTAACACTAAGACAAATAGATCCTCTACCATGAATCACACTAGAATTGCTATCTCTAAATCTTATAACCCCACCATCATACTTCTCTAGACTTACAAATTTTCTTTGTCACAATTCATATGATGTGAGAATCCACTTTCAATAACCCACTCATCCTTCATACTCACCTTTTCCTCGGCCTTCTTTCTTCACAATCAGTGCTTCCAATTCTTCTACCTCTCTTTCTTTATCTTCAAGTTGTTTCAATTCTTCATCATACTTGGATATCTTTCTAGAACACTCTCCTAGATCATATATTTTCTTGTTTCATCCAGATACAGTAGCTTTAAATGCAAATTCAGTCTTTAGAATAGATTCACAAAATTCACTCAGCTCAAAGGCAACAAGTTTACCAATCATCGTTTCTCTTTACATTTTTTTTATTGATCTGAGTTCTTCAATAGTATGAACCTTCACTTTGTAGGAGGGAGGAAAGGATATGATTATCTTAGCTACAATTTCACCCTCTTCTAGGGAACCACCAACACATCTAATACCCATCACCATTTAATTTACTCTTTGCATAAAAGAAGTGATATTTTCATCTTCACTCATCTTCAAATTCTCATACTTCCCTTTCAAACTCTATAGCTTAGCCATCTTCACCTACGCATCTCTGTCATACAAAGTTTCTAACTTCCTCAAAATCTCATGATCTATCTTCAATCCCATCACATTAGTCATTTTTGAATCTATCAGAGCACTCACCAAAGCTTTAATAGCCTTGATATTATTTTCAGCTTCCTTGATCTCATCATCAATGTAGGGACCATTCTAAGGAATAACATATGGATTCTCATTAATCATCCAATAGGCTTCACTAATATACCTCAGCTGGCATTCCATTCTGAATTTCCATAGTGAGTAGTGAGTTCTATCAAATCTAGGACTATCCTTCTTCTATGATGCTATCTCAAACCACCTCAATATTTTAAACTTCTTTAGAGGAACCTGCTTTGATACCAATTGTTGGAAAAACAAGGACAAAAAAATAAGAGGGGGGTGAATCAGTTGTCACAAAATATTAAACTTTTCAAAGTTTACTTAACTTAATCTTAGATCTAATCAATAAGCAATCAACCATAAACAATCAACACATCAGAGACACAAAGAACACCGAGATTTTTTATGTGGAAACTTTGTTAGGGTAAAAACCATAGTGGATGTTAGTCCACAATATTATACCCTATTAAAAGTATAATGAAAGTAATAAGGGAATGCACATGCATTCAGACAAACTTCCTCGAGCTCACTGCTCAAATACAAAATGGGCTCACTCCCAACAATAAAATAGGATTAAATCCAGAGGGTATGAATTGAGAAAATAGCTTCTGCACAATCTTAATTATAGTTTCAGTTAAGCACAAAAAACCTTCTTCACACTTTACTCAGTCTTCTTCTCACTCTACTCTGCAATCGAATGAATAGATCAATGTTCGCACACTTGCACAATTTCTAGTTGTTTTTCACACTTCACACACACTTGTGCTCAAACAATTTCTCTTATATATCCGCATCATGAATTATATCAACAACTTAGTTGGCTAGAAAAATATAAAACATATTTACAATGTTGTCCCAAATTTACAACTAAATTTTCAATGTGGATCAGAAACTGTCGTCCATAATAATGATGCGACCCAAAAGAATATTCAATAGTGCACCAAACATTCAAATTTTACTCTTCAAGAATCTGCAAAATGCTACCACCATCATGTCAGCTAGGAACAAGAAGACCCAAACATGCACAAGAAAAAATATTTGACCATGAGCACACCAATCAATGATGACATATAAGAATGATGGATAATGATCGAGAAGCATCCACGAACACTAAGAACTAACAGAGAAGCATTTGCAACAACTGAGATAAACAAAATTACAAAAACTTCATTCAAGAACACTGATAGAGACCACAAAAACACTATCAGACCACAACATGACCAATTCCTCATGTGGACCTCTAAAAATTCTAGTAGATGAACTAGATACTCTAAAAAATAAACCCTTTACTCCACAATAGTTGATCTTCAATGTACGGAGAAAAACACCTTCATGACGTATACAGTTTCACTGGAAACAAGCAACTCTGCAACATTTTCTTCAACAATTTTCTCAATATCCTCGAAATATACAGCCTTAACATAATGATGCTAATTGTGTTGACATCAATGAAAACCACATATCAGTATCACATCCACAACATCTAACATTTTCCCAACATGAAGATGTTGTCATGAACCTCTTTGTTTAATCCTTAAAGGATGATGCTATGGATTGGTATTCATATTTTCCAGTAGGTTTGATAGCTTCATGGAATCAGTACATGACAACCTTTGTTGAATAATTCAGTGAAAGGGTAAATCTGAGTGTGGTGAGGAAATTTTTTATGAAAATCCATATAAGTGAAGGTGAACTAGTTCATGTTTTCAACCTTCGATTTGCAAAGGAAATCAAGAAAATTCTAGAAGATATAAGACCAAATGGTGTAGAATATTTGGTTGTATATCTAGGATAATTTTAGAAGAATATGAGCTTCATATTAAGAGATGAGGAGCCCACAACCCTACAACAGGCATACCAAATTGCTATTGAAATTGAGAACAATTTGAGATATTCAATGATGAGAGGACCTATGATTGCTAGTAATAGTTCTAGTAGTGTCCAAATTATTTAGCTAAGTGGATCAGAAGGCAAAAGGGTTTGTCAAAGAGGGGATCTCATAGATGTCATCTCCACTTTTTCCCAAGAAATTTAGAATGCAAGAAAGCATCAACTTTACATCAACCAAGGATAGTAAGATCTGATATAATTCTTCTATTAGGAAGCTACATGAAATAAAGAGACATGCAAATGAGTCACCATATGACTTATTCTC
This sequence comes from Sequoia sempervirens, assembly GCA_007258455.2. Lineage (NCBI taxonomy): Eukaryota > Viridiplantae > Streptophyta > Pinopsida > Cupressales > Cupressaceae > Sequoia > Sequoia sempervirens. The sequence continues at coordinate 316,659,069 of VDFB02058242.1, read as the reverse complement.
AATATTTTTGGATGTTTGGATGGAAATACCCAAGAGTTTTAGACCTAGTGACCTAATGTGAATTAATTTTTTTTGTGAAGCATACATATCCGGATTGATCCAATTGTCTGAAGATCAGAAGCCTCATAGCCTTGATCAAGTAGTAGATTGGATAAATTTTGTGGAAAGTATAGAGCATCGTCGTATGCTCTCATATGTTTCTCAAAATGTGGGTATTAATTTCCATGTTGAAGAAGATCAAATTCTAAGATTGTCTAATCAATGAGAAGCATTAGAGTCAAAACAATAGACTGTTGAGTGTTGTTATTTCACTAATAACCTAGAGGTAAGAGCATGTAGTAGTGAAGAGGATGAAGAGACTAAATATGAAAACAAGGAGATAGTTCCTAATTACCTTCCTTGGGATGTCATAAGCTGTGAGAAAACACAAGAAGTGCAAGGTGAAACCTCACAAATTGATTCAACTAGAAACTATCATGCACTAGTCAATGAAGGAAATACACTTGGCTTCAATGATATGGTACAAATGAGGAATCAAAATGAAGAGATTGGATTTGTGCAATATACAGTTGAATATGATCCTTCATATAAAGTAGAGATATAATCCCTCGCTTCTAGTAGGGGGTGTGTTAATGGCCTAGAAGATGTATGTTTCCTAGGTAGTGAACAATTCTCCTCATGTGAAGAATTCTCCAAATACGGGTAATCAAAGTTGCTTGGATCCTCACTTTAAAGATGATGAGATACATCCAATTAATGCATGGAAAAATCTTTTATTTGATGAAGATACCTTGGATAGTTAGGTTGCAAATGACAATCCCCTCTGGTGTAGGAGCAGTCCTCTTTTTGATGATACCTCTAATGAATATCTGACAAGTACTACCAATGGATGTGTTGTGGATGGTCCATATAAAGATCAAGGTGATGTTGATGTATGCAATTTTTCCTTTGATGGTTTCACCTCTGACTTGTTAACTTACTAACTACATGGAAGGTATGGGGATGTATACATCAATGAAGATATCCACTAGCATGTGATTGAGTAGATTGTGCTTGAAAAGAGTTCCTCATATTTCTTGGAACCTAAGTGTGACAATAGCTTGCATTGTGCAGAAGCTCATAAATATGATGTCAGCTCTAGATATAGTGTGGATATCCAAAGGGATGTAGATGATTTCATTGGATTTCCTATTTTGGGGAGTTGTGCACTTGAAAAGACAACTGAGATGTTAGCTATTCATGTCCCACAAGATGATTACATGGATATTTCAACAACATTGTCTTGTGTTTAGAAGAAAGAATTACTTGATGATTTGTCTGAGTATGCAAATGTTGTAGTAATTTTTCACCCATGTGAGTAGTAGTCCCAGGACATAAGTTGCAATTTGAATAATACAAGACAATATGAAGTTGTAGTGGAGTTTTTTGCAAATACTCCTTATCTGATGGATTTAATTATGGAACTGCTTTCACCTCAAGAGGTTATCATTTTTTCATAAGTAGGCTGACAATAGGCCTAATAATGTTTTCTTCCCTAAATTTACAAAGGAATGGTTGGGTTTGAGCCAAAGTGTTTATGAGGTTTTTAAGTTTGATGATTAGGTGGAATATGATTATACACCTCATGATAGTGTAGAATATGAGGGATTCACCTTCCTATTCAATTTGATGAGCTTATAATGGAGGGGGATAAGTGTGGCAATCTTACTCCAAGTATTATATGCAGTGTTGATCATGATGATTATGATAACTTAGAATTACATGATGTTCATGTAGACTCACTGCAAGTAAAACAAGCTCAGGTTTTTGATAGAGGAAAGCATTGTCTCTGAATTTTTGGGGTCCTTGGGCCTCCACCTTGTGGAAATAATTCATGATGTATATTTGGTACGTAGTGTATATATGATGGTCTAGTTTGCATACTTTGTGTTGGGTCTTCTTGCCTTGACCGGGTGAGTTCCTTAGTTTCGGTTTTCTACCCTAGTTTGCTTTAGCCGAAGATTCTGTCCTTTCCATACCCACTAGGGGTATGCATCCCCAAGCATGAGCCACTGATGGAGCTTAATATTCTGAGGAATTTTCTCATTCCCCATGGATTAGTCTTTATTTTAAACCTTTATCCCCATGAATGACTAAGGTTTTTCTTGCAAAGGTACGTAAAATGTTATAATCACATGTGGACCTTCTCTACTAGTCTCTGGTCCCTTAAGTTATCTCTTAAGCTAAATTTCATGTTGGTTTACAAACCCCTTTGATCTGAAGCACCAGTCACCTTATTATACCATTGGTTTTATCCTTTCCTTAAGTTGGGTCTTAAATTTTCTCTAGTGACTTAAGCTTAATTCATTCACCCACAAGGTTCATGTCATCATCGACATAACCAAGGACTCTTATTAAATGCTAACTTTACCTTGCATGCAAGTTTTTAGATTTGGGGATGTAGGACATCTTGGTCGTACCTTTCCAGCTCTCAGGCAGTAAATGTTGGTAGGTTAAAAGTAGCAAGTCTAGCAAAATAAGGATGTGTGTCCTTGAATAATGATGGGGTCCAATCCCCACTACCATGACCATCTTCTGATACATTCAGTAAATGGCCAAGATCAAGTCTTGGGAATGATATCCACTATTCCCTACTAGTTCACTAGGAAAAGGTGATCACCCCTTAAGATCAATGAGATCAGTGAGATTTTGACATGTGGCTTGATCAATTCAGCTAGTGACATGGACTGGGCTCGCTAATAGAGAAACTATCAATCAATGTTATTAGATTTCCACAATCCATAAGAATATCAAAATAGTTATTTCTGGATTAGATTGTGTGTAAACTTTTTGGATCAACGTTCCAGATTACACTCCTTGATCCATCATCAGGATACAGAGCTCGAGGATATGAAAAAAACTATCATCCAAGATGGATGAACACCATTGGTCAAGGACACCTTAGCGAAGCACCCCCAGAATTCAAAGATGGTCAATGCAACACAAACCACTTGATTTTCCATCCATGCACAAGATCAATGGCCTATATTCAAAGCTAATAAATGGCATGTGATATCCATTTTCACTCTAGAATTAGTGCACATTAATGGCAAGATTTTTTTAGGAGTGATCAAATTGATCTTCGTGCATTTGAAGATTTAATTGCAAGAAATCATGAGTGTAATCTACAGAATTCCATGCACTTGAAAATTAAATGGTGATAATATTCCTACAAGAAAATTTCACACTTTATTCATGTGATATTTCTCATTCAGTATTGGTAATCGATAACATTAGCTTACTCAATAAATATAAGTGAATGAGTTGTTCTCATCATAGAAATTAAGTAGCCAAGTCTTCCAATTTTTGCAGAGAGCGGAGATTGAGAGCAGGTGTCTTTTGGTTGCAAAATGACCAAGTTTGGTTCCATATCGATCCTTGTATGGAGGTGTTCTCAGCTGTAGTATCAAAAGCCCTTCGATGAAGACATGAGACAGGAACAGAGCATTCATAAGGATTTCAATGAGGATTCATCACTAGTGATTGTCAAATGTAGCCACCAAGTGAGAGAACAAGCTAGAATCTCAATGGAGGCAGAAATAAATAGAGAAGAAGTTGGCAGGCCTTCCAGCAGAACTCGACAAAAGCCCTGGTATGGCCATAGTTCAATCGGTAGAAAAAATTATCCTATCGACCTCATCGATAACCCATTAGAAACTAAGATAGAGATTGACTCCAGTTACCATTAGTATCTAGTGATATGTGGCTGAGCTTTGTCACCTAGGGAAGAGGTACTATCTATCCCTCCTCTGGCTATTCAAACTCCAAGTGGGATAGATGTTGCTATGATGAATGAGGAGAAAGTCAAAGAAGGGGTAGAAATATCATCTCCAACCCTTGCTATTACTCAAAGCAGCCTTGTGTACTGAGGTGTGTGTGTTGCTAACAAAAAGTCTTTTGGTGTGTCAGATGAAGGTGGTGGGAAATAAATTTTTGTGTTGATAAATAATTTTTGGGTTTTCATTTTATCTTTTTGTGTGAGTGGCACAATTTTGGGGTGTTGAGGGGTGACTGTGTACTCTCATGGAAATATGTGTATTGGCATCCTTTCTCGCTAGGTGGTGGACGAAGTTTTGGCTGCACTTTATTTTCTCCTCATGGTAGTTTTGATAATTCTAGTTTACCTCGTGCTCGATATAATCATCATGTGGGGATTTTGAAATGAAATTAAAAATGTAATGTGAATTGAAATTTTGTGTCAAATTTCATTTGAGCCAGTGGCTTGTTTGCTCCCTTGGCTTATAAAAGCGAATTCAAAGCTCATTTGCAAGGGAATGAAAATTCTAGTCAAATTTGAGTCGGGTATATACATGGGTAGAACACTAGGTATAGAAAATGAGGAATACAATAGTTGGTTTGTTTTGAGTCTCAAAGAACATATGCAATTATATTAAATTTTTTTATAGACACGATTGATAAATATAAGAAAACGCATAATGTTGATACATATACTTTCCTGATGTGAATTTGTGTGAATTTTTATTGAAATATTAATGATGCTTTCATTCATCTTTGAACATCTATTTGAATGTATGTCTCTATATTTTCTTTTATTCAAGTGATCAATTAAAATTCTTAAATGGGGTGATAAATTTAACGTTATCTTCATATGATTCCATAAGCAGTTATGTATTAGAAAGGGTGAGCTCCATGATGCAAAGTTATTGTGAGAGTAGTCCATTTCATCATACTTTCAAGTCATTTATGTGTTACTAGTCTTTGTATATGTGACTCCAATGCCCAATGTAACAAGGCACTGATCTATTTTTGAAAATTCACCTAAAGGGTTAATCAAATGTTTGTCTAATAACTGACTTGAATTCAGAATTCAAACTCACTTTAAATTCTTTAATCTTAACACATGTATTTAACAATTGTCATGTAGAGTGTCTTTGTTTTGATGAATGGGTAGAAATTTACTTAGAGATAAGCCAATATCATAGTAATTATTGTATAACTATCCTTTACTCAAACTGATTTGTTAAAATCATGTGTTCTTTAAAGCATATTTCAAAATAAACACAATAGGAACACCCTCCTTGGTCAAACAAAGCCAAAAGTGTAGGACATCTCAGTCTTTGACTGAATCTTGTTAGTTGGCCAATCTTTTCAGTGGTTTTGAATATAGGAATTGGCTATCCCTTAGAGATTCCTTAGGTCCATTAGAAATAACCAATAGAATGGTGACTCTACTGGTGATGCACTTAGAAATACAGTTGAAAATTTTCTTGTCAAAGAGTCATTCAAATCTTGAATAACTAAATCTTAAGGATCATTGCATAAAGTCATACTATTTTCCATTCTGAGTTATTGTATCTTAGCATCCTTGCTTAGATAATTGAGAAGTACTTGGACTTGCAGAATATTTTGTTGCAACAAAGATCAAAGGATTTGAGTATGGCTCCAATGTTGGAGAAAACCTAGAATGAGATTTACTCTTGAAAGGACTTCGTGCTCTTGAAGTTTATTCCTCTATATAAGGAGGTGGAAACTTTGTCTAAAGAACCAATTGAATCGTTAAGAATATTTCTAGATTTGTAGAACTTGGGGTCAAGAAGAAAGGATAATAGCTACTACAAATGTCCAGGTATTCTCATAAATATAGCAAGGATAATATTCTATTTGAAAGAAGTTTATGAGAAATGTTCAAGATTTTAGATTATAAATGATTCCCTATTAGATGAATTTGTATTAAGATAGGGAATAATAGTAGTTCTTTTCATACTTCTAATGTGTAAATTATGTTATTATTTGAGAAGTATGTCATTCTTTTGAATCCTACCTTTTAAGAGGATCCCCCTGTAAAGCATCTAGTAAAAGTATGCAGGGTGAACAAGTTGTATCATGCCATTAAAGGGATTGTGTCATCGAAAGGTATATTCCATTGGTTTTAAGTGGTATTAGAGGTTTCCCCAATTTGATTCCTAAAAATTTTAGGAAATATTTTCCAAAATTCACAAGGAAAAGTTTGGAATAAGCCTCTAAACATCTGCAAATGTTCATGGATATGATGGGGGATTATGAGGTGAATCATGAAGATGTTGTCATGAATATTTTTGTTCAGTCCTTCAAGGATGATTCTAGGGATTGGTATTCATATTTTCCAATAGGTTCCATAGCTTCATAGAATCAGTTCAGGACAAAATTTTTTGAACAATTCGGTGAAAGGGTAAATCCTAGTGTGGTGAGGAAATTTTTTATGGAAATCCATATAAGTGAAGGTGAATTAGTTCCTCTTTTCAACCTTTGATTTGCAAAGGAAACCAAGGAAATTCTAGAATATATAAGAAAAAATGGTGCAGAATGTTTGGTTGCATATCTAGGACCATTTGACAAGAAGATGAGCTTCTTATTAAGAGACAAGGAGCCCACAACCCTACACTAGGCATACCAAATTGTTATTGACATTGAGAACAATTTGAGATATTCCATGATGAGAGGACCTATGATTGCTAGTAATATTTCTAGTAGTGTCCAAAATATTTAGCCAAGTGGATCAAAAGGAAAAAGGGTTTTTCAAAGAGGGGATATCATAGATGTCATCTCCACTTTATTCCCAAGAAATGACGAATGCAAACAAGCATCAACTTCACATCAATCAAGGATGGGAAGATCTTGATATAATTTTTCTATCAAGAAGCTATATGAAATAAAGAAACATGCAAATGAGTCACCATATGACTTATTCTCAAGATTTTTGGATGTCCTGATGGAAATACCCAAGATTTTTAGACCTAGCAACATAATTCACATTAATTTTTTTTGTGAAGCATACTTATCAGGATTGAGCTGATGGTCTAAAGATCATAAGCCTCGTAGCCTTGATCAAGTAGTAGATTGGATAAATTTTGTGGAAAGAGTGCAGCATGGTCGTATGCTCTCATTTGTTTCTTAGAATGTGGATAGTAATTGCCATGTTGAAGATCAAAGGATAATATTGTCTAATCAAGGAGAAGCATTAGAGTTAGAACAATTGACTTTTGAGTGTTTCCATTTCACTAATAACCTAGAGGTACGAGAATGTAGTAGTGGAGAGGATGAAGAGAATGAATATGAAAAAAAGGAGATAGAGCTTAATTACCTTCCTTGGGATGTCATAAGATGTGAGCAAACACAAGAAGTGCAAGGTGAAAACTCACAAATTGATTCAGCTAGCAACTATCATGCACTAGTCAATGAAGGAAATACACTTGGCTTCAATGATATGGTACAAATGAGGAATCAAAATGAAGAGATTGGATTTGGGAAATCTACAGTTGAATATGATCCCTTACATGAAGTTGAGATAGAATCCCTTGCTTCTAGTAGGGGGTATTTTAATAGCCTTGAAGGTGTATGTTTCCTAGGCAATGAACAATTCTCCTCATGTGAAGAATTATTTGAATATGGGTCAATTGTTTCAAACACAAATGATGAGGAGGATGTTGAGATTGTTTCTCTTTTTTCTTCGAATGACCACACAGATTCTGAGTGTACTGATAATCAGAGTTGCTTGGATCCTGACTTTAAAGATAATGAGATACATCCAATTAATGTATGGAAAAATATTTGATTTGATGAAGATTCCTTGGATAGTGAGGTTGCAAATAACAATCCCCCTTGGTGTAGGAACAATCCTTTTTTTTAGGATACCTCTAATGAGTATTTGACAAGTACTACCAATGGATGTGTTGTTGATGGTCTGTATAAAGATCAAGGTGATGTTGATGTAGGTAATTTTTCCTTTAATGATGTCACCTCTGACTTGTTAATTTACCAATTGCATGGAAGGTGTGGGGTTGTATACATCAATGAAGATATCCACCATCATGTGATTGAGAAGATTGTGGTTGACAAGTTTTCCCCATATTTCTTGGAACCTAAGTGTGATAGTAGCTTGCATTATGTAGAAGCTCATAAATATTATGTCAATTCTAGGTACAAGTGTGTATATTCAAAGGGATGCAAATGATTGCAATAGATTTCCTATGGTGGGGGGTTTTTCACTTGAAAAGACAATGGAGATGTCAATTATTCATGTCCCACAGGATGATTACATGAATATTTCAACAACATTTTCTTGTGTTGAGAAGAAAGAATTACTTGATTATTTTGCAAAGTATGCAAATGTTGCAACACATTTTCACCCATGTGAGGAGTAGTCCAAGGAAATAATTAGCCTTGAGAATAATACAAGACAATAAGAAGTTATAGTGGAGTTCTTTACAAATACTCGTTATCTGATGGATTTAATTATGGAAGTTCTTTGACCTCACGAGGTTAACACTTGTGGTAAGTAGGCTTACAATAGGGCTAATCATGTTTTCTTCCCTAAATTCACAGAGGAATGGAGGGGTTTGAGCCAGAGTGTTTATGAGGTTTTTAAGTTTCATGAGCAGGTGGAATATGATTATACACCTCATGACAATGTAGAATATGAGGGATTCACCTTCCTCGTTCAATTGGATGAGCCTGTAATGGAGGGTGATAAGTGTGGCAATGTTATTCCAAGTATTATATGTAGTGTTGATCATGATGATCCTAATAACCTAGAATTACATAATGTTCATGTAGAATCACTAAAAGTAAAAAAATCTTAGGTTTTTGATAAAGGAAAGCATTCTCCCTAAAATTTTTGGGGCTTGGGGCCTCCACCTTGTGGAAATAATTTTCAATGTATATTTTGTAAGTAGTGTATATATGTTGGTTTTATTTGCTTTCTTTGTGTTTGGTCTGCATACCTTGTATGGGTGAGTTCCTTGGTTTTCTTTTTCTACCCTAGTCTGCTTCAACCAGAGATTTTGTCCTTGCCATACCCCCTAGGGGTATGCGTCCTTGAGCATGAGCCACTAATGGAGCTTAAAATTTTGAGGAATTTTCCCATTCCCCATGGATTAGTCTATATTCTAAACCCTTATCCCCATGAATGAGTAGGGTTTTTCTTGCAAAGGTATGCCAATGTTATAATCATGCGTTGACCTACTCTATTGGTCTTTGGTCTCTTAAGTCATCTCTTAATCCACATTGCATTTTGGTTTACCAACCCCTTTGATCTGAAGCATTGGTCATCTTATTATCCCATTGCCTTTAGCCTTCCTTAAGTCAGGTCTTAAATTTTCCCTAGTGACTTAAGCTTAAGTCGTTCACCCGCAAAGATCATGTCACCATTAGCCTAACCAAGGCCTCTTATTAAATGCTAAATTTACCTTCCATGCAATTTTTTAGATTTGGGGATGTTGGAGGAAATCTTGGTCATACCCCGCCATCTAGTGGGTGGTAAATTCTAATAGGTTAAAAGAAGTGAGGCTTGTGAAATAAGGATGTTCTGTCCTTATACAATCATGGGGTCCAATTCCCACTACCATGCCCATCATTTGACGTATTCAGAAAATGATTGACATCAAGTCTTGGAAATGATCTCCACCATTCCCCATTGCTTCACTAGGAAAAATGTGAATGCCCATTAAGATCAGTGACATTAGTGAGATCTCGACATGTGGCTTGATCAATTTAGCGAGTGAGATGGACTGGGCCCACCGACAGAGAAACTATCATCTGAGATGGATGAACACCATTGGTTGAGGACACCTCAACGAAACACCAATAGAATTCAAGGATGGTTAACCCAAAACAAACCACTTGATTTTCCATCCAGGTAGGAGATAATTGGCCTATATTCAAAGTTGATAAAAGGAACTTGATAGCTATTTTCACTTTGTAATTAGCACACATTAATGGCTAGATTTTTATAGGAGTGATCTAATTGATCTCCCTGAGTGTGAAGAGTTAATTGTAGGCAATCATGAAGTGTAATCTATAGACTTCCATGCACTTGAAAATTAAATGGTGATAATATGCCTACCAACAAATTGCCCACTTTGCGCATGTTCTTTTTCTTATTTAGTATTGGTAATCGATAACATTAGCTCACTCAATAAATAGAAGTGAATGAGTTGCTATTCTCATCATAGCAATTAAGTAGCCATGTATTACAACTATTACAGAGAGTGTAGATTGAGAGTGTATGTCTTTTGGTTGCAAAATGACCAAGTCTGGCTCCACATCAATTCTAGTACAAAGGTCTTCTTGGCTAGGGTCTCAAAATCCCTACAATGAAGACTTGGGATAGAAGCTTGATGGAGGTGGAAACAAAGAGAGAAGAAGTTATGGGCCTTCCAACAAAACTCAATGAAAGCTTGATATGGCCATGGCTCATTTGGTCGACAAAATTATCCTATCGACCTCACAGACATCCCATCAAAAAATAAAACAAAGTTTGACTCTAGTTACCATCGGTATCTAGCAACTGGGGGTCGAGCTTTATCACCTGGGGTAGAGGTACTATCTATCCCTCCTCTAGCTATTTAGACTCCAAGTGGGAGAGATTCTGCTATTATCAATGAAGAGAATACTGAAGAAAGGGTGGAAATCTCATCTCCAACCCTTGCTATTAGTCGGAGCGACTGTGTGTACCGATGTGTGCTTGTTGCTAAATAATTTTTTCTTTTTCATTTTCTCTTCTTGCATGTGTGGCACAATTTTGGGTTGTTGAGGGGTGATTGCGTACCCTTGTGGTGATATGGGTATTGGTGTCATTGCTCACTAGGTGATGGAGGAGGTTTTGGCAGCACTTTATTTTCTCCTCATGGCAGTTTTGGTAATTATGGATTTCCCCATGCTCGATGTAATCATCATGTGGGGATTTTGTTCAAAATGAAATTGAAAATGTAATGTGAAATGAAACTTTCTATCAAATTGCATTTGAGTTGGTGGCTTGTTTTCTCCCTTGGCTTATAAAAGGGAATTCAAAGCTCATTTTTTAGGGGGATGAAAATTCTGGTCAAGTTTGAGTAGGGTATATTAATGGGTAGAACACTAGGTATAGAAAATGAGGAATAGAACAGCTGGTTTGTTTTGAGTCTTGAAGAACATATGTAATTCTCTTAAATTTTGTTACAGACATGACTAATAAATATAAGCAAACACATAATTCTAATACATATACTCTCCTGATGTGAATTTGTGTGAATTTTGAATGAAATATTCATGATGCTTCTATTCATCTTTAAACATCTATTTAAATGTATGTTTCTATCTCTGGTTTGATTCAAGTGATCAATTAAAATGCTTAAATGGGGTCATACATTTAACGTTATTTGCATAGGATTTGATAAGAAGTTATGTATTAGAAAGGGTGAGCTCCACGATGCAAAGTTATTGTGAGAGTTGTCTATTTCATCATATTTTCAAGTCATTTATGTGTTACTAGTCTTAGTATATGTGACTCCAATGCCCAATGTATCAAGGAACTGATCTATTTTTGAAGATTCACCTAAAGGGTTAATCAAATGTTTTTCTAATAACCGACTCGAAGTCAAAATTCAAATTCACATTAAATTATTTAATCTTAATGCATGTATCTATCAGTTGTCATGTATAATTTTTTTTTTTTGATGAATGGGTAGAAATTTACTTAGAGATAAGCCAATCTCATAGTAATTATTGCATAACTATCCTTCACTTAAATCGATATGTGAAAATGTTGTGTTATGTAAAGCATATTTCAAAATGAATAGAATAAGAACACCCTCCTTGGCCCCACAGAGCCAAAAGTGCAGAAGATCTTAGTCTTTGACTAAATCTTGTTAGGTGGCCAATCATTGGAGGGGTCTTGAATATAGGAATTTTCTATCCCTTAGAGATTCCTTAGGTGCATTGGAAAGAACCAACAGAATGGTGAATATACTAGGGATGCACTCAAAAATTCGGTTGCAAATTGCCTTGTTAAAGAGTCATTCAAATCTTGAATAACTAAATATTAATAGTCATTGCAGGGTAAGTGCACCAAGATGTTTCCCAAAAAGGGGGCTTAAGTGGTCACTTTTTTTCTGAAATCAAGAAATGCTGACCTTGGACGTGAAATTGAGGATGGTTACACTCAAAATTTTGAGATGGAACAAAAACATGGATCGAAGTGATCTGAGTCTACTTTCTAAACTACTAATTTATTTTGAAAATGGTTGAGATTAAGGGGTTCAACAAAGGGATGTACAAAAATTGGTGTTGTTTTTGTCATAAAAACATAACAAAGCAACTCTTGTATGACCTAAGCACGGTGACCTTTTTTTAGTATTTTTAAAATCACTATGGTTAGAAGTTAGCTAACAACATCTAGTTGGTGCACAATTTTTCTAATATTTTTTTAATCAATATTTGATTTTTTACTAATTTTCTAAGTGGGAACTTCCTAAAAAGTAGAATTTTGGCCGTGCTCCCCCTACAAATTTTGGAAAGTAATAGATTTTTCTAAATTTTTATTTTTTAAAATTTGTAGAATGGAGTCTAGTTTCTAAGGTGTAGTTTTGTTTGAAGTTGACAGATGGTTGATTTATTGAGAAAAGGCCAAACGCTGCTTTTTGAGAGAAAGAGTAGACATTATGGAATAGAAGAATTGTGGATGGTACTCACGTTTAGCCGATTGAAAAGGTTATATGGGTTGGAGAGCTGGAGGAGACAGCATTGCCACGTGTGTTGGGTTCGTGGAGTATTGGACCAAATCTTGATCTGACGGTGCAGACGATTAATGTGAAGGAATTGTGGCAAGTTTGCAAAACATGTGTCTTTGGTGGTTGGGATGCCTCAGAGCCTTTGGGTTGTTCTGGGCAAGTACAGAAATGAGCTTGAGGATTCTCAAAGAAAGGAAATATAATGCAAGGCGCATTTGTAATGTGCTTGCGTTATTTACTCGATTTACCTGTTTTTCCTTCTCCATGGAACATTTCTAGTAACAAATAACGCGCTCGCGTTATTTATTCCTTTAGTTAAATGCCATTTTTTTGAATGTTTGTTCATATGTTTGTATGTATATGTATGCCGGTGTGTCATGTATGTATG
>VDFB02058242.1:316490483-316646057 GCA_007258455.2 Sequoia sempervirens | reverse complement strand
CTCTCCCTCTCAATCACTCCCTATGTCTCTCTCCCCTCTACCCTTAATTGTAAACCTTAAAATATTCACCCTTAAATCCTCCACCCTCCACCCTTAGCCCCTCCCTCCTTTATCTCTCTCTCACTCCCTTCCTCTCTCTCTCTCTCTCACTCCCTCTAGCTCTCTCCCTAGTACCCTTAATCCTCTATCCTATAATGTACCATCTAAAGCTTAAAAAAACCAAATTTATCATAACTCGAGTGCGTTATTAACCAGTAGAGATATGTTTGTTTAGGATTAAATAACGTGCTCGTGTTATCACTAAAAAAGGTAAAAAATCACAATATACCTGTGATGTCAGCCCACATTCTGCATATTCCCCTAATTTTGCACGTGCTTCGACAAAAAGTAGCTTTTTGGTGATTGAGTGAAGTGTGCATGCATGATTTTGAGATTCCATTACCTTTTGAATGTTCTTTCTATCACCTTTGCATGAAATAGCAGATTTTTCACGTTGAGAGGAATATAATATCAATTCAAGTTTGAATTATAGTGATAATTGATATACAATTGGAATTTGGAGGGGAACAAGCTTTTGAAGAAATCAATTTTTTTAGGAGTTTGAGGAAGGAAGAAGCAAAGGATGCATAATTGGGTAGAACTCATCTATTTGAAACTTTTCTTTTTTAGGTATGTGAAATATTTTTACATTTTCTTTCATTCTATTATGGCTTGCTTTCATTTTTATTGTTTTGCTTATTCCATGTTGATCAAATTGTTTGTTTGTGATGCAATGTCAGATTGTCAAGCCACTCAACAACATCATTTCTTTAGGGAACTTCCTTCCCAAATCAATAAAGAGTAAAAGATCAATTTATACAAAATTTGTCAAATTCATCCAAAACTACTTTTCATTCAACCAATATCCATTTATTTCATTTCAAGTTATAAGGCTATTAGTAGCCAATTCACCATCTCCATATAGCAAACCATTTTCAGAATCAACTTTCAACTTTGTTCTTGTCATAAACAATACAGCAATCACTCATCAACTCAACTTACCCCTTCAAGGAAAAAACAATCAAACACCTATGTTTCTTAGACCTGCAATCAAACATCATCCTAGCCATTTAAGATATATTTGCTCAAATTAACACATCCATCATCCTGTCTTCACTTAAACACCATTTGTAACAACAACAAGTAGCATTAGTTTAACACTATCACTAGACCTTTAAGATACCAATTTCATCATGTTTTGATTGTAATATTCCAATATATCAGTATAGACACACTCTGACTACTTTGCATTCAAGAAACCATTGCCATATATTGGAAACATATGCCCAAATCATCAAATCTTTCACAATATACCTTCAAAACATTACCAAGCATAGAGACAACTATGGCATCACAAATGAGACTACTCCCAAGCACTTAACAACATTCCTTTCGTTGTTTCTACATATTCTCTATTTTTAGCAAACAATGCCAAATATCTCTAGTAGGCTAACATTCCATCTAATCGGGTGATTCCTTTTCTATCATAAAGCATTTACACAATCCCAATATAGATTCTCAGGCCTATTTTTATCCTTTTCAACATACTATAAAATTTTATACACTTATTTCACAAAACAGAGTAGAACCGACATGCTGTCTACTGGTAAAAGCCCTTAAATAGTCAATTTATCAAAGCAAGTCATCATAGAACTACTCACTAATTCACCAAACCTGCAAATAGTCTTAGGCCATGTGTAGAAACTCACAAATAAACAAGTTTCAAGATGGGAAATGCCCATCAATACACAAAATCAGTAAACATTTGATTATAGGGTGAAAACACACCAACCATGAGGGTTTCTTTAATGAAATATTTGCAAAACCTCTACTACTCTCCAACAATTGAAACATGCTTCATTATGTCTGCAAATTATTTTGAAATCATTTCTAAGCTCCTCTACATGTTGTTTCCTCAAACCCTACTTGAAAACACCATTTTTTTGAATGAGAAAATTCAGAATTTTGTTCATGCAATAGTATCCCGACTTCTTATTTCTATTTACCCCTGCCACACACATCTTCACATTGAAAAGACTAAATATGATCCATTCCACTGACCTACTATCCCTACATCGATGGAATGGCTAAGAATCACTTTTTAGACTCTCAAAACAATTCTAAGGAAACCACAGACCGAGACTTAGGAAACTAAGTTCAAATTAGATTGATTATTTGTATTAAAATTCCTACAACTTTCAAGAATGAAAGAAGTCTCTTTCCCTGACAAGAATCAAATCTTAGAATGCTTGAATCACTATGCAACCTAAAAACAAGAATAGAAAAGCTTTCCAAAATAACTAAGCAGAGGTTTTTTTATTAATTTTTATGGATTTTTGGGATACAAGATCTGCCTTTGTCAAGCTTACAATTCTTTTTAAAGGTGTCTAAATCAGTTGAAATAACTACCTCTTCATCTTCATCAACCCATCCTTGCCCTTCCACAAAAAAGACTCTTCACCTTCCTACTTTTGTGCAATTTTACATTATTACAATAATTGAATAAAAAGACTGTTTTAGGGTTATTTGTGTTAAATAAGGCCTTTACAGACCATTTATCATGTAATGTGAGTCTTAGGAAGGAGTCTTTAAAGAGTTTCATAAGAAATATTGAAAAATTGCAAAATGCAAAAGTTGTAAAAACTGCCAAAAGCCAAAATTAGCAATTTTAGTGGAAGACAAAAAGATAGAAGTTCAAAAGGAAAGCATATGCATTGGGGAAGATCAAGAGACATTGTAATTTCTATTTTAAGTCCATTCAAGGCTCATTATTCAATATAGAAAGTTTGGTTAATGTTTGATTCAAAGTTTTCAATGCTTTATTTCTGATTCTTTTATTGCATTTCCTAATTTTACTGTATTTTCAGAGTTTCCTTCACTTGTACGGACCTGTACATTCTTAGATCTATCTCTCTCATTCATTTTTTCATGTTATTTGGATGATCAATGGATGTTTTTACAATTATCTTTAAGGAATTGGTCTTTTAGTTGTCCAGTGGTGAATTGGAAGACTATATTGTTGACCTTATGGAAGCTAGACTAGATATATGAACCTAAATTGGTTTCTTGGTTCTTAAGTCTGAATTTGTATTCCTCCACCCTACTCTACATTAGTTGATATGCCTTCAAAAATTCCTTGTGAATGTTGTATGTTGTTGGCAATCATACTTTTGAAAAAATACCAAAAGGCTCTGTTTTCTAATGTTTTTATCTCTTTAGAAGCAAAGAACTTGGGACAGCAGGCATGTGTTCCAAAATAAGTGTAGCTAAAAATGATATATGTTTTAAATGGCTAAAATGGGTACCCTAAAATGTATTTATCCTATAAAGATTCATTGTGGTTTGCATGTTACACCTGATTTAGTGTTTTAGCATTCACAAGCAAATTTGGTCTTCTAGAGCAAGCAATTGTGAAATCTGATTAAACAGTGTTGTAAGAAGTTGTTTTACACTTTTTCATGTCAAAATAAAGATGAATAAAGTGTACCAAGGTCTGGTAAAAGTTTGGAAGCAAGATTTGAAGGTTAGGTGTCTTTTTGCCTTGTGAAAAGTTGCAAAGTCGTGCAACTTTCGTTCTCTAACTCGTCTGACCAAAAAGATTGTTCCAACATGTTTGAATAGGCATGTTTACACTAGGAATGGTCCTCTTTCACACCCAAACATGCAGAATCTTTTTGAGCTATGTTCAACTGGATCGATCCCTTAAGGGTCCAAAGGGAAAAATGGCAGCAAACTTCAACATGAGGTTACTCGGACACCATGACGCTTAGAAGCTTCTCGTCTGATCCTATGGGATTGCATTGGGCCCCTCTACAATAAAATCTCTCATTTTTTTTATATTAGAGTGGTTCTTTTGTAGTGTCCAATTTTTAGTTGATGGAAAAAGTGTCAAATGGAAGCAGTGGAAAGTTGCAAAGTGGTGCAAATTTCATTCTGCAACTCGTGTGACCAAACAGATTGTTCCAATGTGTATGAATAGGCATGTTTACACTAATAATGGTCCTCTTTCACACCCAAACATGCGGAATCACTCCGAGCTACGTTCAACCAAATTGATCCCTTAAGGGTCCAAAGGAAAAAATGGCTGCAAACTTCAACATGAGGTTACTCGGACACTGTGACCCTTAGAAACTTCTCGTCTGATCTTATGGGATCGCGTTGGGCCCCTCTAAAATAACCCCTCTTAGTTTTCATTATCTCAGATTGGTTTTCTCGTAGTCTCCATTTTTTAGTTGAAATGCATGAAGGAGTGTGTGGAAGACATTACTCAGCAAAGACAACAGTGCATAAAATTCTCAGGGCAGGTTATTATTGGCCTAAGATTTTTAATGACTCTTTTGCATATGTGAGAAAATGTGAAGCTTGTTAGAAGTTTTCTGGAAAACTGAAATATCAGGGAGCTTTGCCACTTCGACCCTTGCAGGCTGATGCCCCTTTACATCAATAGGGAATTGACTTCATTGGAGAAATACAAGAAAAATCAAGTGGTGGACATATGTGGATATTGGTGGCCACTGATTATTTTACCAAATGGGTAGAGGCCATCCCAACTAAACAAGCTACAAGTAAGGTGGTGACATAGTTCCTGATGGATAATATCATTACCAGATTTGGTACACCAATAAGATTGATCACTGACAATGGGATGTGTTTTAGGTTAGATGAATTCAGAAATTTTTGTAGTTCAAATGGTATTACTATTTCTTATTCAACCCCTTACCATCCACAGGCTAATGGACAAGCATAATCTAGCAATAAGAGTCTTCTGAAGATTATAAGAAGAATGTTAGGTCACAATAAGAAAGCCTCAGATTCGAAGTTAAGACTGGTTGTATGGGCTGATAGAATTACAGTGAAAAAGGCAATTGGGAAGTCCCCATTTGAGTTAGTATATGGAACACAAGCCAGGATTCCTTTGCAGAACTTGTTACCAGTCTACAAGTTTGTTCTTCAGGAAGATTTAGATATTTCTGAACCCATGGAAGAAAGAATGGAGCAGTTAGTTGAACTGGATGAAATAAGGAGAGTTGCCTAGAATCAGAATATTTAGTTATAGAAACAAGTGAAATATCTATTTAACAAGAAGGAAAAGAACATAAAATTTGTAGAAAGTGATTTGGTATTGATGTGGAATGCAAGGTGCCAGGAGAAAGGAAAACATGGAAAGTTTGAAGCCTTGTGGCTGGGGCCTTTTTTGGTGATTGGAAAGAAAGAAGAGGATTCATATTATTTCCAGAATATGGTCGGTGAAGAGCAGGAATTGCCTGTACATGGGAAATTTCTAAAACAATTTTTCTCTTGAGTAACATAGAGGATTAAGGGTTGCCAGTGCATGGACAACTCTTGATAATCCTCTTTAAAATTCTTTTCCATGCACAGTAGTTTAGGAAATAAAAGGAGCAAGACTTGCCGGTACATGGACAATCCTAATTTTCCTTCTTTCAAAATAATTTTTCCATGTACAGTAGTGTAGGGTCATGATTTGAATCCCTTTCATTCCATCCTACTCACATAGTCTATTGCCTCATGTTTGGTCTGCTCACCTAGAAATCTAGATCCTTGCAATGATCTTACTCTCATTCATCCCCAGACGGAGACACTATTAGAACTATAAAATTTTAAAAAATTTAGTCCATTGCATTCAAGTGTTTCCAAGAATAAATCTTCAAGGGCATAGGGTTTCCTCCTCATGGCATCTTTCTTGTTTTTTGTCATAAATCCACTGAATCCATCAAGTCCTTTGCATTTCATTGTATTGCCTATTTTGGTAGGACATAGTGAAAGTTTCCCTAACCTATGTATTTTTCACTAATATATACTTGTTGTAGAATATCGGTAGGACTCTTCTTATGTTTCGGCGACTGAGAAGTTTCATATCGGCAAAGGAATTCTTGTCAGAGTAGAGTCATAGTGAAGTATTTTTTCTTGCCGACTGGCATATAGAAAAAATATATTGGCATATGTTGGGGCATCGATGTAAGGTCACAACGAAAAAATTTTGTCTCTTCGACTGGCGCATGTGGAAATGTTTCAGCCAAGTTAAGGGTTTTCGACAGAATGTCTTGGCGAGTGTTTTTGGTCTTGCCGACAAGGTTGAATGTGTGGCTTTTGGTGGGAGTTTTCTCATGTCTCAGCGATTTAGGGTGGATGAAGGAGTATCTTGGGGAAACATAATATTGTCTACATAACATCTCCTTGACTTTGAAAGTCACAACAAAAGCGAGTGAAATGAAGATTGCATCGGCAAGAGTACAAATTTGTCTTGGTGACCCAAGGTAAATGAAGACTTTCAGTGAAACAGGATGAAGTCTACGAGAGGTTTCCTTGACATTTGCAGGTTACGGCGAAGAGCATAAAGACAAAGGATTTCAATCGATGTGAGAGCAATAATGTCTCAGTGACTAGAGAATGCATTGAAGGAAGCATATTGGTGTTGGTATGGAATGCAGAGGTAATCTCGTCGGCAGGAAAAATTATGTGTCACGGTGACATGCAAAGTGAATAAGGAACTTTCAGCAGAACAAGGTGGATTCTCTATAAGGTCTTCCCGACACCATTAAGTTATAGTGACAATGAATTAGAACAAGGTGCATTTCGTTGAGAGGTGCCTTAGGTCTTGATGAATGGAAGGCACAAAAAGTACATATCGACAAAATGTATTGTGATCTCTATGATATCTCACCGACCCAAATGAGCTATAATGAATGTGAAGATGAAATTGAAAGGGAATAAAAGAATACTATATGGCTTCGTTGTGACAAACGAAATGCTACAATGACACACGGGAGACAAATGGGGTTTTAGGGGTTTTTGATATGATGTCTTCACGACTCAGATGTGTTACGGTGAGACATAGAAGACTAAAGGGATGATCAGCGATATAATTTCCTTCGGCATACCTCCAGAGATGTTTTGGCGATTGCTTCAGTGGATGAGTAACAAAGAATTGAATGCTATAGGCCGACATGTGAGAAAATCCCAAATACAAACAGTTGCTTGCCGATATTGGAATAGGAAACGATGTGCCTGTTCAGATACTGATATATAAATAATAATTCTCAAATGTGAAGGAGGGATGAGAAGAGAAGTAGAATACAATAGGATAGAATAGATACAGTTTAGAGGAACACAATGTTCCACAAATCTAAGACTCTGGTGTATGTTTTAAAATCATGGAGATATCAATGAGAACTATCTGATTTGCTGATGTATTTCTAGTGCTAATTGTTTTGTTGTGCCTATTGAAAGAGTTATTTAAGTTGTCTCTAAAACTGATATTGTCTAGTTATTTAAATGAACATAACAAGTTTATGTTAGGTTTATCAGTACACATTTGTTGTATATGTGTGATTGGTTGATAGGTTCTTTCAAGGAAGGATTAAATTCTTTCAATTAATCACAGTAATCAGGGAATTCATTTAGATCAATAAGAACTTAATAACCACAGTCTTGCATGTTTATACCAGTTATAAATAAAAAATATGCCAAACAATTTGAATATCCTCTAGAAAGAAGTCAATCATTTAAGATTTCATTTGACTCTTTATACCATATAAGGCACTGGTCTCACCATTTACATTATTCAGTCTCATTCATATTTTTACATTTGCATATCAGGTTTTAGTCTTTAATTTAGTATACAATTTATTCTAAGTTTGATCCATTTTGTCCACTTCTGTTTTCCTTCATGGATAAATCACTGCAAAAAAAAAGAAAATCATTGGTTAAGTCTGCTTCATCCATTTTAGGTACACCCACCTAGGTCTAGTAGCACCTGAAGAATAGAAGGTTTAATTGTTTCAAACCTTGTTCTGTTACCCTAAAATGTTGTGAAAGCTTGGAAACCTTTCGTGGTTCAAACTTGTGTTTTGAGACTTAACAGGCCTAATGTAACTTGAATTGTGGTAGCTTGATATACTGAGTCTATTGATGCCAGGGTTCAATTTGTATGATTTTGAAAAAAGAAGCCAACTGAGTAGAGTTACCAACTGAGTAGAGTTATCAACATTATTCGTAAATCATAAGAATTTTTTTAGTACACTAGCCATTTTGATGCCTTCTTGTTAGATTGGTTTTTGAAGTGGAAACTTAATATAGCTCCATAATACAAAATTGGGTTCAAGTTGATTTTCACGTGAAAAAAATGTGAATCAAATCACGTTGATGTCAAAAAAAACCATGAGACCATAGCTTGTCGTGCAGGAACACCGAGGTCATGTAATGCCTTCAAAAGGCTAAGTTGTCAAAAATGTATTTAAGTCCATGTAATGCCAAAATTAAATGTAATCAAGGCATGAAAAAGCACAAAGTGTAATACTGTCAAAATGCTAAATATGTAAAAGAGAGAAAAAGAAAGAATGTGAAGAGACAAAACAAGAAAATCAAGAAAATCAAGGAAGAGGATAGTCATAGGTCATTCAAGGAAGATGAAGAGGTAGTTGATGGTTGGAAACTTCTTTAAAAGCATTGTAAAGGATGAGCAAAGAGATCATTGTATTCTGGAAGAATTAAATTAACAAAGAGTTTCCTGTTTTAGCTTATTTTCTATGTTTTTCAGTTGTTTCTTAACTTGCACGGATTGTGCAAGAGTTTAGGGTTCAAATTTAGATTGTTTCCAGTAGGTTGGGGAATCACCATTTGTTTTCATCCATTTGGGAAGGAATCCATTAAATTTAATGTTTGTTTGAGCATTCTTCTTATGGTTCGGTCTGAAATCCTGTGCATTGAGTTTTGAGAGTCTTATAAGGCATTTCCACACTACTTCACTAATGTAGGTTACGTAGATTGGTGGAGTAGGTTAGGGATAGGTTATTTGTCATGTTTTGATGTTTTTGAGTGGAGGAAAAAGAAAGAATACCTTGAAGGAGCTGCTGCTACACAGGAAATTCTGAGTTTTCCAGTCAAAATGAATAGTTTCCAGCATGATAGTGGAGAAATAACAAGTGCATGGGTTAGAAGATGTTTCCAAATGCCTTTTCAGATGTATTTTGACATGTTCCAATGGTTGGATTGAGGTTTTGAGGTTTTCATGTAGCCTATACAGGAAAGCCTCATTGATTTTTGAGTTTTTCACCCTATAAACAAAGGTTTGTCAATATACTGTAAAAAGGAGTCTTTTAATCCCTGAAAATGGATAAATTGGGAGTTTTGTGTTATGTATAATGACTTTTTTAAGGTTTTAAGTGGTTTGGTAATGTTTTAAGGGGGTCTTCTTTGAAAATCAGGCCTATTTTAGTAGCCTTTTTTATAGCGTTTAGACTAAAAACTGCTTATTTCTTCAATATAAGTTATTTTGAGTTTTTGATATGAGGACATGGGCATGAAGAGGTCTCTAAAAGTGTTTTGGATCTTGGGTTTTGAAACTAATGTGTTTGGTTTACCCAATTTAGGGCATGAATGTCTCATTGAGAAGTAGTGCCTTGACTACTCAGAGAATAGAAGTTTGACCTAACAGTGATCAATGAGTTGATTTTGGGATAATGTTGTCTAAGTGATGGTGTAAGGGATGTATGGAGTCTTGGACAAGGTTTAGAAGTGATATATGTTGTTTTGATAGTTGGACAGTGAGGAGACTTGGTGTAAAATAATACATGAAATTGTAAGTTCAGACAGAACAAAGTTAAGAGAGCAAGTTCCTGATTTGTATCAGTTGTAATAATGATGTTCATAGTACTTGATGGTCTGGTAAAAGTCTGAAAGCCAATTGTAATGATGGATTGACTATTTGGGACAAGTTGAATGAATTGATTGAATGGAAGAGTGCCTTCTTGAAAATGGTGTTTTTTAAATGCATGTTGATCTAATTGATTGAATCAAAGTTTTCTAAAATGGTTTTTTTTCTTTGAATGAGTCAATTGGAATACAGATTTGTGGAAGGATGAATGATGAATGATAAGATAATTTGAGTGGATGAAAAGTAGATTTCTGATGAAATGTTGAAATTTTTTTTGGTCTTCTCCAAGATGAGTTTGGGACAAGAGTCCCCTGAGTTGTTGATTGGTTTGGAAATCTTTGTATTGCATTAGCTTGTTGCTTACTATTATGCTATGATAGATTTTTTCTAAGCATCCATAGTGGTCGTGTCCACAAAAGGATATAAAAGTCACAGAAAATCCTAACCTGGGAATTGGACATTCCAACAGGTGACTAATATCTTCTCATGGTCATTCATTTACATTATCAAACCAGGGAACGTATACTTGAAATGGAGCGACACTGTATGTGCACTAAGAACCAGTTTTAGTCACAATTTACTGGAAATAAATACTTGGAAGGAATTCTACCTATGCTGTAGGAATGTAATGTAAATTCTTCTTAACTCAAACATAACTTAACCAAAGTAGAAATCATAACTACTACTAAGAAACAAACTATGAACTGGCCTTATGTTGCAGGAACAAACACAAGGATGGATTCCTGATGTTGCAGGAACAATATAAGACTGAGTTTGCGTTGAAACTTTCAAGAATGAAATATAACCTATAATCAATAGAAGATAAACAACTACTCAACTACAAATACTTACTAAGTGGCTCCCCTTAGCAAGCATCAACTAATTTACACAAGAATTAAACTCAGAACTTCATCAACTTTTATTCATAACTTTAAGTCATCTACATTGATTGTTCTGCTCTCAGAAAACTAACAAAAACTCTGATTCTTATTATGATACTAACTCTTACATAATCTTCTTGCTCACTCGCATAAGAGGAACACTTATTAAAATTAGGAAAGCAATTAACTACCTAACTTTAATAGAGAAAGACGTGGATATAAATGTATCTTGAAACTGAGGAACATACTTCATAAATGAAAGCGTATCCATTCAACATGATTCAGAGAGAATTTAACAATCCACTCTTCCTAGATTAATTAACATTTAGATTTCTTCCAACAACCCGGTCAGAGAGTCTTTGCTGGAACAACTTCCTCGATGTCGTGCAGGAAATGGACTTTACTACAAGGCTGAGATCTGTTGTGCTTGACTCGTTCATGCTTCCTTCAACAACCTGTGATACACAAGGTGACAAAAGTGAAAGAAAGCACACATGGAAACTACATGATATCCATTAATTAATCACATATTAAATCTATTTCATTATTCAAGAAATGCATGCATTATATCAGTCATTCAGGAGGTCAAATGGGGTAATTAATATAGACATATAGAAATGTTAGGCTATAGGAATATAGGAATGTATTGCTACAGGATACCACCAGATAAAAAGGTCTTTAAAGAGTTAAAACAACCATTAGAAACAAGAGTAAGGGTATTAAAAATACAACATAATACTCAAATCATGAGAATATTTTGGGCTCATCATATAGCTTGTTGGAAAGCACCTGTTTTAGGCTTTTAGCCATAGCAGCAAGGCAATGAACTATTTGATAAAATGCTTTGATAGGAATGTATGAAAAATGTGTTAGCATAGACAAGGCAGTGAACTCTTTGAAAAAATGCCTCAAAGAAATGTAGTTTCATGGTGATGGAATGGCATGATGAATTCCATGACAAGAAAATTGCTATGGATTGAGACCACATTTCTTTGAGGCTTTTTTTCAAACAGTTTGTTGCCTTTTCTATGCTATTGCTTATTAGTATGCTTTGATAGATATTTTCCACTTGCATCCATAGATTTTTTGGAAGAACCTATTTTAGGATTTTAGCCATAGCAACAAGGAAGCGAACTATTTGATAAAATGCTTTGGTAAACATGTATGATAAATGTAGTAGCATAGACAAGGCAATGAACTGTTTGAAAAAATGCCTCAAAGAAATGTGGTCTCATGGTGATGGAATTCCATGAAAATCCTCAACAATTTGCTTGTCATGGCATTCTGATATAGAGGCTATGGGACTTTTGGAAACACACAATGATTTCAAGGATTTTAGTGAAGCACTCTCAAACCTCTTCTAGTCACCCCTATGGAGATAATGCCTAAATGGCTCACTTGTGACACAAATCCTTCTCTTATGGACCCAAACCCTTGGAAAGCTTTAAAAAGACTCAAAATACTTGTATTGAATGACCACAAAACCCCAAGCCTCTGATTTAGACACAAACTCAATTTTTCACCTTAACTAGGCTACTAGCCCAACTAGGCCTCTAGCGATGGATTTTTTTGAACTTTCACTCAACTTCCTCAAAGGACCCTCCAATCTAATAATTGATTCAGTTGTGGTTTAAGATGCTAAACAACATACTAGATTCCTGATGGCACTTGTTTTAGATCATCCTTCCCAAAACCTATTGTCTCCATAAAATCAAGGCCTAATTATCCCTCTTTTTCAAAGAAACCCCTCTCTAATCTTATGCCCTGACTATGAATCTTTCAAAAATCTCTTAAAATGTTCCCAAATGAAGGATTTTCAAGCTTTTAAGCTTCTATGGAACCCTCAACACCCTCAAACACAAAACCCTCCATAAATTGTTCTAAACCTAGGGCTTTTTAGTTACCAACCTTCCAAACACTTCCAGAACCTATTCTTGGACTTTTCACCATTATAAAAACATATTTAATCAATCCCAACTCAAAGATATACCCCTTGTTAAGTTAGATCTCCTACTGTTGTACCTTAGGCACCATTTTTCATGCCCTTTTCCTTGCTATAACTCTATGTACACCTTATAATATTCCCTACCTACACATTAGCTTGTTAGATTTGTATTATACATGTTATAAGAGATCCATTTCACAAGTTACAACATCATTCCCTCATGAAACGGATCAAACATCCATGAAAACCCTCAAAAAATAGTGAAAATCTGCACTTCCTTGAGGACAGTCAGAAATAATATATAAAGAATTGATTGTTGTTGCTTTCAGGACATTAAAATGATTTCAAAACAAGTAGATACAAGTCCTTAAACCATCCAACTGAACAAATCTTCAATAGAAATCAATAGATCATCAAAAGAGCACAAGAAAAATGCAAAAAGATTGAAGTTTTCTTGATTTTCCTGTAGCAGTCCGTACAGTACTTGCACCAACAACCCAACCTCCATACAAATGACTTCTCAACCTTTTTAGACTCATTCCCCAACTGTCTAAACTGATTGGGATTGATTTTATTACATAAAAGTTGTTAAAAACTCCTAAAGACTACTTACCCGCCCAAACACAACTAGCCATTGGATTTCAAAATTTGAATTTCCAACTCTTATTTTATTGATTCCTACAACCTAAAAACTACGTAACCTTTTATATTTAACCTTGATTGATATAATTAAAGCCTTATAGACCTACCTACACCCTTAGGACACTACTGGTCCACTTACGTTGAATTTTGGTCCTAGGGTCCTTATCAGGACCCTCAGGAGTTTTGACCGAGTCTTTAATGTTTTTATCCATTTCAAAAGCCATTATAGGCTTCAAGATGTTATAGTTGATGCTTTGGAATGCTTGAAAGGTCTTCCTGACCCCTACAACCTCCTGTCTCTTGACTTGACCCCTAAGGAGCTTGGGTGCCCCTGCACCACATTTCTTTGAGGCATTTTTTTCAAATAGTTCATTCCCTTGTCTATGCTATTGCTTACTATTATGCTATGATAGATTTTTTCTAAGCATCCATAGCTTGTTGGAAAGCACCCGTTTTAGGATTTTATCCATAATAGCAAGGCAATGAACTGTTTGATAAAATGCTTTGATAGACATGTATGAAAAATGTGTTAGCATAGACAAGGCAGTGAACTCTTTGAAAAAATGCCTCAAAGAAATGAGGTCTCATGGTGATGGAATGGCATGAAGAATGCCACAACAAGAAAATTGCTATGGATTGTCATGGCATTCCATCACCATTGAGACCACATTTCTTTGAGGCTTTTTCAA
This sequence comes from Sequoia sempervirens, assembly GCA_007258455.2. Taxonomy (NCBI): domain Eukaryota; kingdom Viridiplantae; phylum Streptophyta; class Pinopsida; order Cupressales; family Cupressaceae; genus Sequoia; species Sequoia sempervirens. Next base: position 316,632,188 of record VDFB02058242.1, on the reverse strand, counting down.
ATAGTTTGTTGCCTTTTCTATACTATTGCTTATTAGTATGCTTTGATAGATTTTTTCCACTTGCATCCATTGGTTTTGGAAGCACCTATTTTAGGATTTTAGCCATAGCAACAAGGAGCGAACTATTTGATAAAATGCTTTGGTAAACATGTATGATAAATGTAGTAGCATAGACAAGGTAGTGAACTATTTGAAAAAATGCCTCAAAGAAATGTGGTCTCATGGTGATGGAATGCCATGAAAATCCACAACAATTTTCTTGTCATGGAATTCCACCACCATGAGACCACATTTCTTTGAGGCATTTTTCAAATAGTTCATTCCCTGTCTATGCTATTGCTTACTATTATGCTATGATAGATTTTTTGTAAGCATCCATAGCTTGTTCGAAAGCACTGTTTTAGGCTTTTAGCCATAGCAACAAGGAAATGAACTATTTGGCTAAATGCTTTGATAGAAATGTATGAAAAATGTGTTAGCATAGACAAGGCGGTGAACTCTTTGTAAACATTCCTCAAAGAAATGAGGTCTCATGGTGATGGAATGCCATGAAAATCAAAAGCATTTAATTGTCATGGCATTCCATCAGGTCATGAGACCTCATTTCTTTGAGGCATTTTTTCAAAGAGTTCCTGCCTTGTCTATGATATTGTTTACTATTATGCTTTTGATAGATTTTTTCCAAGCATCCATGCTTGTTAAAAGCACTTGTTTTAGGCTTTCAGCCATAGCAACAAGGAACACTTGAACTATTTGACAAATGCTTTGGTAGACATGTATAGAAAATGTGGTAGTATAGACAAGGCAATGGCTGTTTGAAAAATGCCTCAAAGAAATGTGGTCTCATAGAATGTCATGACAACCAAATGCAATGAGTAGCTGCTCCTAGTTGTGGTTATGCAATGTGAAGTATTCATAGCTTTGCTTAGGTTGACTTTATAAAAACTATATTGTAATTGAAATTTTGTCATCTAGCATCTAGTTATTAGTTATGATGTGAAGCAATGCTTTTAGTTTGAAAGATGTGCAATGCAATGCAATGAAACGTTATGAATATAAACTACAAAAATCTATTTTTTACTAAGTTACCGGTTTGGTTTTGGGTTTGGGATTGGGTTCAAGAACCCAGTTCTCCAGTTCAGGAATTTTTTTTTTTGGGGTTGGGTTCATTTTGGGTTCGGTAATACAAAAAAATATAAAAATCAGAAATATATACATATTTACAGTAGTAATCAAGTTCATAATAAACCACCATATTAATAGTCAAATAACATAGAAAAAATACACCACCATTTTCATAGTGAAATATTAAAATATTAGTGATCTATTTGAATGCCATGATACAAAATTATAAATTAAAGTTCAAACATAAAATCTCAAGTGTTTACAATCAGCCATTATTGATCATTGATCAATCTAAAAAGTGTGAACATTTGTCTGTGTGGAAGGAAAATAAGAAAACAGTGTTACATAATTATTTACATTGTGAAAGAGCCAAAAACTTTTTCTTGCAGATCGTAGAAGAATCTTAGTGATTTTTTGGGTTTCCTTGCCTTGGAACAGAACTATCCTGAGCCATGAATGATTGACCAAGAACTGTGAAAAATAAATAAGATAAATCACATGCAACTTGTTGCAATTTAATTCCTTGGGAAAAAGGGTAAAGTTTTCTTTTCAGGGAGAATCTCCTTTAGAGTTTGAACGCATTGATAATTTTCAAGATAGACTTAGCCAAATATGTCATCTAGGTTTGAAGCTTTTAGGTAAAATATTTGCTTCTTAAAATTTTGTTCAAAATTCAAGATGTAGGCTCTCCTCCCTTAGGGAAGAGAAGGCCTATCAAACCTAACACTCTTATGCAACACTTCTTAACTTCTTGTTGATGTAGTATTAGATGCAAAGTTTCAAAATAGGCATGGTCATATAAATTCTCATCTCACAACTATCATTGCATCAAATTAAGAATTTTTAATCCTTTATGGTCTAGACAAGAGAAGTATGGAGTAGTGTTCCAATGCTAAAGTCTTATTGTGAATCTCTTTGCTATGAGTGGTTCAAAAATGAGGAATCTGTCTTCTACACCAAATGAGAAATATTCACAATATGTGCTAGGAAGGAATAAGTCCATAAGATCGAGTATGCAAGAACTGAGAATTGCAAAATTGGCTTACATTTGACTTCCAAACATAGAAATTTTCACACTTTTCAATGTTCACACGTAAGTCAAAAAGTATATGTGCGTAAGTTGTAAAGTATACACTTGAATACACGTAACTCATATCTATTGAACCATGAATTTATAATGCAAATATGGACACCGTTGATAAAAAATATTTGTATTAACCAAATAGCCATGTATGCATACATCAATATATGTCGATATAAGTATAAAATGTAGTTACAAAATAGCCATATAGGCTTACGAGAATGCCATATAGGCATACCATGTCAAATATATCCAAAAAAAAAAGTACAAAATTGCCATGTAGGCATACAACAAAGGGCTTTGTGCATTCAAGATTCATTTCTCTCCATGCTCTAGTTCAAATACAATTTTCTTTCCCTTTGCTAGGTGATCTGATGGCGATAAGTCTGCCACCCATTTTTGTTGTACTCGAGGAGTGCTTCTGCTGCTCCTCCTAGTGTTTAGCTCCTGGTGAAGTTTCAACTGTTACAATAAGAAGTAAAGACATTAATATATAGAAATTACATTATAAAAATTAATATATTTAACAAAATAATCACTTGCGGCCATCTCATGACCACTCTCCTCGATGGAAATATTTGCATGCCGATGCTCAGGCGTGCTCAAGCCCTGTATAAACCATCCAAATAGGAATTAAACTACAAATCAATAATGGTTTGATTTTTCACTAGAGCTAGTTCATTTATAACAATGAATGTAAATTGAAATTTAGTAATTTGCCTCATACCTCCCCTATCAGAGCCATCGAGGATTTTATAGCAGAGGAAACACCAATATCCATTGCCCTCATAACATTTGGCGGTGTTTCTGTCACCAACAACTGAAAATAAAACAACAAATTATTCAATCACAAAAAAGTTACAATAGCGATCCATGTGATGACTTATAATGTATGAGATCTAATGAACAAAATTTTGAGTACAAGTATTAAACAGATATGTTTTTGATTATTAGCTATCGAATTTGAAGTAATGCTTTGAGTTTGAATGATATGTAATGCAACGTAACCAACAATATGAATATAAACTACACAAATCTATTAAACTTAGAATTCATTACTTAAGTTCTCTTTAAATTCTATATTACCTTCGTGAATGTTTGATCAAATCTACTGGCACTCGGAGGTGTTTCCTTGAAACCTCCAACAGTACCCTGTTCAACATCCAAAATCACATATTAAAATACCATTCGTAAAAAATGCTATTAACACATGTAATAAATTTATAATTGTTTACTAACTTTACACACCCCACCAATAGGTGTACTACAAAAATAAGTAGGTGGATGACTGGTGTATCCAGTCTCTACACTTTGACCCTACAATTTTATTAAAATAATAAAACTAAATTAGTTAATCTTGCATTTCATAATCAAAATTTAATAAATTAAATTCAATGAACATGCTGAATTTTACCTGAGTGTCAATGACATATGCATCATGCAAAATGTCGGCCGTCCTCTCCATCCTGTAGATGCATACGGATCGGGCTATGTAGTAGAAAATGGATCCTGCGTAGCACCCTCACGAGTCTTTGGTAGGGTCATACAAACAAGTTGCCCCACAAGATTGACACACATGGGTTCGAAGGCCACCACCTGAAGACTCCCCTAGATGGCAGTGCAATAGGGCTGGTGTGATGGATGACACTCCAGGTCAAAGTTGTGATCTCTTGCAATGTCTCTATGTCAGCACTCTCCTTACGCGATTGGCGAGGCATCCTGTCTGCTCCGAGGCATCCTAGCAGAGGTTGTCTCCCTTGCCGCTTGTGGGATCCAGCACTAGGCCTATCACAGTTGAGCCCCACCTCTCCCCTAGAACTCCCTCATATCAAAATAATTTGGGATTTGGTTAAATACAAACTCTTTGTATAGTTTCCTAAGAAAATATTGGGGGACTTCACAATTATTGCACGGTGGGTAATCAAAGACCATATACCATCTTTCATAAAAACGGTTCTTAATCTCTTGGTGGTGGCACCAATGAATAAGAAACCTCTTTGCATTGAGGGTAAGATTTTGATTTTTTTAGGGTCAATGAATAGAGAGCACAAATCACCTTTAGTAATTTTTAAATCTTTTACTTGTTTATATGATAATTTGTCTACATATGCCCTGGCTGTCTGCCTCCTATCTTGCCATCCAGATATTTGTTGGGTGATTGCATCTACATTTTTTTAACATGTCTTTCAATGAATTTAGAAGCATTCTTTCTATGGTTGAAGCATTTGGATCACTCAACCTACTGATAAGATCCTCAAGTTGTTTTCTATTATTCTCAATTTCACTCCTCAAATTTTCTTGAGTGCTAGGAGGGAATTGAGAGAATGGTGGGGGAGGTTGATTTTGTTGAGGATTTACCTCCTCTTCTTGTTGAGGATTTGTAGGATTTCCTACAAATTAAAAAAAAAACAATCAAATCTAACCTAAAACAAACAAAATCAATTTCAAACTAACAAATTCAAAACAAATAGCAAACAATACTTACCTCTCGCATCTCTTCGTCGTCATGGCACCATATTTGCAAACAAAATCCAACTTTTCTTGATGAAATTTGTAGAAATCCTTCCTCCTAGAATGCGAGCGTGAAAGTGAGAGTTTTTGGCCGCGGGCAGAGCTGAGAAACAGTAAAAAGAAAAATGATACAGATTTCACTTTTTTTTCTTTTAAAATCAAATAATGCGCTCATGTTATAACACGAGCGCGTTATCTCTTTCCAATTTTTTTTCCCATTTGGCCACAAAAAGTGCGACCAACTTCTTGCACCCACCCTGCATAGAGTCATACTATTTTCCATTCTAAGTTTAGTGTATTTGAGCATCATTGTTTAAATAATTGAGAAGTTCTTGGACTTGGAGAAGATTTTTTTGCAGAAAAGATCAAAGGATTTGAGTGTGGTTCCCCTTTTGGAGAAAACTTAGAACAAGATTTAATCCTAAAAGAACTTCATGCTCTTGAATTTTATTCCTCTATGTAAGGAGGTGGCGACTTTGTCTAAAGAACTAGTTGAATCATTAAGAATATTTCTAGATTTGCATAATTTTTGGTCAAGAAGAAAGGATAATAGTTGCTACAAATTTCTAGGTATTCTCATAAATATAGCAATCTTATTACCCTGTTTGAAATAATTTTATGAGAAGTGGTCAAGATTTGAGATCATGAATGATTCCCTATTAGATGAATTTGCATTAAGACAGGGAATAATATTAGTTCTTTTCATACTTCTAATGTGCAAAGTATGTTGTTATTTGAGAAGTATGCCATTCTTTTAAATCCTACCTTTTAAAAGGATCTCCATGTAAAGCATCTAGTAAAAGTATGTAGGGTGAACAAGATGTATCATTCCTCAAAGGATTTTGTCATTGAAAGGTATATGTCATTGGTTTTTAGTCACATTAGAGGTTTCCCCAATCTGATTCCTAAAAATGTTAGGAAATATTTTCCCAAATTCTTAGGGAAAAGTTTAGAATCAACCTCTAGACATCTACAAACGTTCATGGATGTGATGGGGGATTATGAGGTGAACCATGAAGATGTTGTCATGAACCTCTTTGTTTAGTCCTTGAAAAATGATGCTAGGGATTGGTATTCATATTTTTCAGTAGGTTCCATAGCTTCATGGAATCAATTCATGACAACCTTTGTTGAACAATTCAGTGAAAGGGTAAATCCCAATGTGGCAAGGAAATTTTTCATGGAAATTCATATAAGTGAAGGTGAATTAGTTCTTGTTTTCAACCTTTGATTTGCAAAGGAAATCAGATAAATTCCAGAAGATATAAAGACCAAATGGTGCATAATATTTGGTTGTATATCTAGGAGCATATGACAAGAAGATGGGCTTCTTATTAAGAGACAAGGAGCCCAAAACCCTGCACCAGGCATACAAAATTGCTATTGATATTCAAAAAAATTTGAGATATTCAATGATGAGAGGACCTATGATTGCTATTAATAGTTCTAGCAGTGTCCAAAATATTGAGCCAAGTGGATCAAAAGGAAAAAGGGGTTTTCAAAGAGGGGATCTCATAGATGTCATCTCCACTTTATTCCCAAGAAATATAGAATGTGAGCAAGCATCAACTTCACATCAACCAAGGATGGGAAGATTTGATATAATTTTTCCATCAGGAAGCTACATGAAATAAAGAGACATAAAAATGAGTCACCATATGACTTATTCTCAATAATTTTTTATGTCCTGATGGAAATACCCATGAGTTTTAGACCTAGTGACCTAATGTGCATTAATTTGTTTTGTGAAGTGTACATATCAAGATTAAGCCAATGGTGTAAATATTAGAAGCCTCATAGCCTTGATCAAGTAGTAGATTGGATAAATGTTGTGGAAAGCATGGACCACGGTCGTATGCTCTCTTATGTTTCTCAAAATGTTGGTAGTAATTGGCATGTTGAAGAAGATCAAAGGCTAAGATTTTCTAATCAATGAGAAGCATTAGAGTTAAAATAATTGACTATTGAGAGTTTCCATTTCACCAATAACCTATAGGTAGGAGTATGCAGTAGTGAAGAGGATGAAGAAAATGAATATGAAAACAAGGAGATAGTGCCTAGTTACCTTCCTTGGGATTTCATAAGCTGAACAAGGAGATAGTGCCTAGTTACCTTCCTTGGGATTTCATAAGCTATGAGCAAACACAAGAAGTGCAAGGTGAAACCTCACAAATTGATTCAGCTATCAACTATCATACACCAGTCAATGAAGGAAATACACCTTGCTTCAATGATATGGTACAAATAAGGAATCAAAATGAAGATATTGGATTTCAACAATCTACAGTTGAATATGATCCTTCATGTAAAGTGGAGATAGAATGCCTTGCTTCTAGTAGGGGGTATGTTAATAGCCTTGAAGGTGTATGTTTCCTAGGCAATGAACAATTCTCTTCATGTGAAAAATTCTCTAAATACAGGTCAATTTTCGTAAACACAAATGATGAGGAGGATGTTGATATTATTTCTCTTTGCTCTTCAAATGACTACATTGATTCTGAGTCTACTGATAATATGAGTTACTTGGATCCTTACTTTAAAGATGATGAGATACATCCAATTAATGTATGGAAAAATCTTTTATTTGATAAATATTCCTTGGATAGTGAGGTTGCAAATGAAAATCCCCCTTAGTGTAGGAGCAATAATCTTTTTGAGGATACCTCTAATGAGTATCTGGCAAGTACTACCAATGGATGTGTTGTGGATGGTCTGTATAAAGATCAAGGTGATGTTAATGTAGGTATTTTTTCCTTTGATGATGTCATCTTTGACTTGTTAAGTTCCCAATTTTATGGAAGGTGTGGGGATGTATACATCAATGAAGATTTCCACCAGCATGTGACTGAGCAGATTGTGTTTGACAAGTGTGGATTGTATTTCTTGGAACCTAAGTGTGACATTAGCTTGCATTGTGTAGAAGCTCATAAATATGATGTTAGCTTCGAATAAAGTGTGGATATCTAAAGGGATGCAAATGATTGCTAACTTTACATTGTGTGTAGATTTTTAGGTTTGGGGATGTGGGAGGAAATCTTGGTCATACCCTGCTAGCAAGCAGGCGATAAATGCGGGCAGGTTAAAAGTAGTGAGGCTGGTGAAATAAGGACGTGTGTCCTTGTACAATCGTGGGGCCTAGTTCCCACTACCATGCCCATCGTTTGACACATTTATCAAAAGGACGAGATCAAGTCTTGGGAACGATCTCCACTATTCCTTGTTGGTTCGCTAGGAAAAGGTGAACGCCCATTAAGATCAGGGAGATCAGCGAGATCTCCAAACGTGGCTCAATCAATTTTGTGAGTGAGATGGACCAAACCCATCGACGAATAAACTATCATCTGAGATGGATAAACACCATTGGTCAAGGACAACTCAGCGAACCACCATTGGAATTTAAATAAGGTCAACCCGACACAAACCACTTGATTCGCCATTGAGGCAACAGATCAATGGCCTATATTTAAAGCTAATAAATGGCACATGGTAGTCATTTTCACTCTGAAATCAATGCAAATTAATGGCCAGATTTTTGTAGGAGTGATCAAATTTATCTTTGTGTGTGAAGATTTAATTGTAGGCAATCATGAACTGCAATATGCAGAATTCCATGCACTTGAAAATTAAACGGTGATAATATGCTTGCTAGCAAATTGCCCACTTTGCACATCTACTTTTTTCTCATTCCATTAGGGGAAATTTACATAAAAAATGGGCCTCCTAAGGAACTCTCAAAAAGAAAAAATTATCTCATATTATACAAATTATTTAAATATAAAAAATATAAATTACTTAACTATATGAGTTAAGTGGGGACACATGTTTCTATTATAATTCCTTAAAAAACTGAAGTTCATTATTTTTTAAAAGTGGCAACATATATTTTTATTATAATTTATTAAAAAACTCAAGTTCACTTTCTTTATTATTTATTTTTATAACTCTTAAACTAATGTTTGGTAACAAATTGCCCACTTTGCACATCTACTTTTTTCTCATTCCATCAGGGGAAATTTACATAAAAAATGGGCCTCCTAAGGAACTCTCAAAAAGAAAAAATTATCTCATATTATACAAATTATTTAAATATAAAAAATATAAATTACTTAACTATATGAGTTAAGTGGGGACACATGTTTCTATTATAATTCCTTAAAAAACTGAAGTTCATTATTTTTTAAAAGTGGCAACATATATTTTTATTATAATTTATTAAAAAACTCAAGTTCACTTTCTTTATTATTTATTTTTATAACTCTTAAACTAATGTTTGGTAACTTATATTTCTATTATAATTTATTAAAAAAGTCGAGTTCACTTTCTTTTCTTGATTATTTGTTTTTTAACATTATTTAACAAGTGACAAAGTAAAAGATAATGAAAATTAGCAAAAAAGAAAGTAATCTTTTAAACAGTCTTTCTTTAAAAAAAAATGAGAAGTTTAATTTTTTTTAAAAAAAAATAAAAAATATATTTAAAAGTTTAAAATATATTTAAAAAAAATTTAAAATACTAAGGGGGCCCACTAAATGTGAGTGCTCCCCCTTAAAAGGAGGAGTGCATCACATAAACTGATCCCACCCTTATAAAACACCACCAAAAAATTTAAAATAATAAAATTTTGATATTAGAATATTTAAATGCTAAACATTTAAATATTTGAATATTTGAAATTATTAAAAATAATTAAAGATAATAAAATTTTGATATTAGAATATTTAGATGCTAAACATTTAAATATTAGAATATTTGAAATTATTAAAAATAATTAAAGAAACTTTTTATTTTTGCAGCACTTCATAAATGATTTTTATGATTTTTTAATGTTTTTTAAAATATTTTTTATATTTTTTTCTTAAAGAATAAAAAATATTTTTTTGAAAATTTAAAAATTTCTATAATAGAACTTAAGAATATAAATCTAAAAAACAAAAAGAATATTTTATATTTAAAAAGATGAATGAGATATAATCGGATATGTAGAGTTAAATTAACCATCATGAGTTAATTCATAAGATTTTAGAAAGTTTTATTTTATAAAATAAATAATTTTATTTTTATTTTGGATGATGTCACCGTAGAGGTTGATGTCATCTTTTAGTTGATTTTTGATAACTAAAAAAGCTAATGATGTCATCCTTAGGAGGCCCATTTTCTTATGTAAATTTCCCCTAATGAATATGGGCAATTAATAATATCAGCTCACTCAATAAATAGAAGTGAATGAGTTGCTATTCTCATCATAGCATTAAGTAGCTAATTCTTCCAACTACTGCAGAGAGCAAAGATTGAGAGTGTGTGTCTTTTGGTTGGAAAATGAACAAGTTTGGTTACACCTCGATCCTAGTACGGAGCTCTTCTCGGCTGTAGTCTCAAAATCCCTACGATGAAGACCCGAGATAGGAATAGAGCATTCACAAGGATGTCAAGGAGGAGTCATCGCCATTGATTGTCAAATGTTGCCACCAAGTGAAAGACCAAGCAAAAAGCTTAATGGAGGTGGAAACAAAGAGAGAAGAAGTTGTCAAGCCTTCCAATAGAACTCAATGAAAGCTTCGGTATGGCCACGGTTCATTCAATCAAAAAAATTCTCCTATTGACATCAACGACAGTCCATCAAAAACTGAGATGGAGACTAACTCCAACTGCCATTGGTATATGGTGACCGGGGGCCGAGCTTTGTCACCTAGGGCAGAGGTACTTGTTGATGGTGTTTTCTGCATAGCAACAACTCAGATAGAATATGATATTCTATTTCTCTTGAAAGGTAAATCTCTATCAACAAGCCTCAAGAGATAACCCCAAGGTCTCTAATGTTAGGTCTTGACAATGCATAAACAACTCAATGATAATGTGAAAATGTTGGTAATCACAAGGGGCCTTACAAATGAACAATGTCAGAAGCGTACTTTCATTAGATGCAACAATATGGTGATGCTTTTAATCCTAAAACTAACCCATATTCAAAATAAACAACAAAAGAGATAAGGGTTTTAGAGAGATCCTAATGCTAACACCTAAGATCAATCACACAATGATGAATGTTGCAAATTGACAGATCCCCCAATGAAACCAATCTCTGCTTGATCAGGGATAAACCCACAACTCCATATAAATGGTGCAATCTTCTAAGGAAACTGGAGATTTTAAAACCATAAATATTCATCCACATACCCAAGAACTAGCGTAATATGAACAAACATTTATAGTTGAACTAAGCACAAAAATGAGGCCTAGACTAACTTTACACAACAATCTACAATCAACAAATTGCTAAAAGTATGGACCAGAGATCAATCAACATCATTCACATTTCACCATTATTGCAAAAGAACTAAAAAATAACATCTAACATTTGAGAATTAAGAACAAGAAACCATAAACTGTCAGAATGTAACACAAAGCTTTCCAAATCAACAATCCAATTGCATTACTTCTCCAACATTACATAACAATTTCAAGTCTCTCCTCTCCTACAATTACTAACTTCTCTAACTTATCCAATTTTGGCTTTTACAGCCTCTAATTAGCTATTCTAACCCCTAAATCTAACCCCTTTTACAAATGAGAAGGCACTGACCTTTTATAGAAAATTACATTTTGAATCAATGGCCAGGATTTAATTCATCCAATGGTTGCAATTGCACTTCTAGAAGCATCAAGCTATTACATTTAATTTGGGAGCTCATGGTACATCATCATCTAAGTGCATAAAAGCAGTTACATCATGGAACAATGAGAAAACAATATTATGCCAGCTTGTCATTAATGAAAATTTTGATTGGATGATGAAATCAGCTTCATGTCTTCCAAAAACTCCTTCCAGTTGTAGACAGTTTGGGCACGGATTCACATGCAGGCCCCACTTTTAAAATTTGAATTGAACTCTTCCATATTTCCTTTTTGGCATGAATCCATATGCAAGTTCCCTTTTTGATTTATTTAATCCTGAAAAACAAATATCATCATTAGTAGCTCGCATGTTAAAAATCCAATCCAAATTAAACTTGAATAAAATTTTGGCCTTTTAAAAAACTTGCATTTTTTTGTGGAAACTTTCCTTTTTCGGAAATTTTTCCATTTTTGGAAATTTTTATTTTCAATTTTTTTCCATCTCAAGAATTTCATTTTCAGGAACATTTTCAAATTTCAAAAAGAATTCCATTTTGAAAAAATTGCATTTCGGAAAAATTTCCATTCGGAAAAAATTCATTTTGGAAAAAAATCCATTTTTGGAAAATTTTGAGTTTTTGAGGGGGTCTTGGAATTTTCTAAAAATGGAAATTCTGGGATTTTGAGGGGGTAATGGAAATTTCATGACTTTCTATCAGAGATGGAAATTCTCGAATTCCCTACAAGGTCAAAATCCCTGAAACCACATAACTTTTTTTTTTCTAGAAGGAATTTTCAAAAAGTTAAAAAAGCAACCCTACGTAATTTTGTGTCCTCTATCCATGGGTGCAAAAAAGAAAAGATTCCATTTTATGGAAAATTTCAGGATTTTGAGGGGGTGTTGGAAATTGTCAAAAATGAAAATTTTAGGATTTTCCTTCAGGGACGAAAATCCCCCAATTCCCTGTAGGGTCAAAATCCCCTAAACTCCATAACTTTTTTTCTAGAAAGAATTTTCAAAAAGTTCAAAAAGAAACCCGACCTAATTTTTCGTCCTCTATCCACAGGTGCAAAAAATATTTACATATAACATTGAAAATTCACTCCAAAATCCCCATTTTCAAATTCCAAGACAGGCGAATTTCTCCTAGAGCCTCAAAATATTGTCATCATCAAACCCAGTCTAGACTTAATCCCAAAATAACCTCCCAAGAAGAGAAAAACCAAAATTTGACCAAGCTAAGAGGTAGAGATGCAAAATAAAAAAAGAGGGTCCCCACCTCCAATGGGGCATGTTTGCAAAAATTGCACAACAGTACTATCTATCTCTCCTCTCGTTGCTTAGACTCTGAGTGGGAGAGATGCTACTATAATGAATGAGGAGAAGGTTGAAGAAGGGGTGGAAATATCATCTCCAACCCTTGCTATTACTTTGAGCAATCGTGTGTACCGAGGTGTGTGTGTTACTAACAAAAGTCTTATGGTTGGTGAGATGAAGGTGGTGGGTAGTAAATTTTGTGTTGATAAATAATTTTTGGGTTGTCGTTTTCTCTTCTTGCATGCGTGACATAGTTTTGGGGTGTTGAGGGGTGACTGTGTACCCTCGTGGAGATATGGGTATTGGTTTCGTTGCTCGCTAGGCAGTGGAGGTTTTGGCAACACTTTATTTTGTCCTCATGGTGGTTTTGGTAGTTCTAGTTTTCCTCGTGCTCAATGTAATCATCATGTGGGTATATACATGTGTAGAACACTAGGTATAGAAAATGAGGAATATAATAGTTGGTTTTTTTTTAGTCTTGAAGAACATATGCAATTCTCTTAAATTTTCTTACAAACATGACTAATAAATATATGAAAATGCATAAATATGATACATATACCCTCTTGATGTGAATTTGTGTGAATTTTGAATGAAATATTAATGATGGGTATGTGTAGGATCATCATGGAAAAAAAGGCCCTTATGTGGAAATTTTTTTAGAAAAATCAGAGTTAGGCAACTTGACATAAAAAATTGAATAAGTTATTTATATTATTTCAAAAAAATGTAAGAATAGGATCTGTAGCAAATTGAATCTAGTTTCTAAACTACTAGGTTTTTTTTAAACAAGAAAATTTTTTTTTGGTGAAAATTTAAAATTTCAATACTGTAGTACTTAAATTTCAGGGAAAAAGTAAGTAGGTGTTTGTTTGACCACCCTAACCATGCAATCAAATGATAATATTATTTTATAATATTATAGATATAATTAGAGGACTCATGTCCTGATGTGATATATTTTTTTGTAATTTTTTTCCAAGTAAATAATTAATTATTAATTTTTTATTACAACTTAAAAAATATATAAAAAGCTCGTATGTTTGACTACCTTAACTTGGTCAAAACTTCATGAAATTTATTATTATTATTTTTAATCCTATAGTCTGCAAAGCATATAATGTGACACATGTTTCAGATTCAAAAAATGTTATATCATTTGAAATCTATAGATGTTTTTCAATCAACCTATCAATCAAGAATTTAGTCATAATTAAAATAGAAAATCAATAATAATTATTTATTAAATTCAAAGTAAAGCATAATTTATATTGGTGCAAATATGAGAATCTCCTTTAGAAACCCTTTTTGTTTCATCAATTTTGGGTAAAAAAAAAAAGTTGTTAGCCACATACCCTACACATACCCATTATATCGCCACTTTTTGGCCCATCATGATCTTGCACATACCCTAATGCTTCCGTTCATCTTTAAACATTTGTTTGAATTGATGTCTCTATTTCTACTTTGATTCAAGTGATCAATTAAAATGCTTAAATGGGGTCATAAATTTATAGTTATTTGCATAGGATTCGATAAGTAGCTATGTATTAGAAAGGGTGAGCTCCATGATTCAAAGTTATTGTGAAAGTAGTCCATTTCATCATATTTTCAAGTCATTTATGTTTTATTGGTCTTTGTGTATGTGACTCCAATTCCCAATGTAACAAGGCACTAATCTATTTTTGAAGATTCACCTAAAGGGGTAATCAAATGTTTGTCCAATAATCGACTCGAAGTCAAAATTCAAATTCACTTTAAATTATTTAATCTTAACCCATGGATCTATCAATTGACATGTAGAATGTCTTTATTTTGATGAATTGGTAGGAATTTACTTAGAGATAAGCCAATCTCATAGTAATTATTGCATAACTATCCTTCACTAAAACCAATCTATGAAAATGATGTGTTATGTAAAGCATATTTCAAAATGAACAGAATAGGAACACCCTCCTTGGTCCCACAGAGGCAAAAGTGTAGAAGATCTCAATCTTTGACTGAATCTTGTTAGTTGGCCAATCATTTCAAGGGTCTTGAATATAGGAATTAGCAATCCCTTAGAGATTCCTTAGGTGCATTGGAAACAACCTACAAGTTCTACAGTGGTTATACGGTATGGTGCCTTAGCCACATACCCTACACATACCGATTATATCGCCACTTTTTGGCCCATTGAATGATCTTGCACATACCCTAATGCTTTTGTTCATCTTTAAATATTTGTTTGAATTGTTGTCTCTAATTCTGCTTTGATTCAAGTGATCAATTAAAATCCTTAAATGGGGTCATAAATTTATAGTTATTTGTATAGGATTCGATAAGCAACTATGTATTAGAAAGGGTGAGCTCCATGATGCAAAGTTATTGTGAGAGTAGTCCATTTCATCATATTTTCAAGTCATTTATGTTTTATTGGTCTTTGTGTATGTGACTCCAATTCCCAATGTAACAAGGCACTAATCTATTTTTGAAGATTCACCTAAAGGGTTAATCAAATATTTGTCCAATAACCCACTCGAAGTCAAAATTAAAATTCACTTTAAATTCTTTAATCTTAACCCATGTATCTGTCAATTGACATGTAGAATGTCTTAATTTTGATGAATTGGTAGGAATTTACTTAGAGATAAACCAATCTCATAGTAATTATTTCATAACTATCCTTCACTAAAACCAATCTATTAAATGATGTGTTCTATAAAGCATATTTCAAAATGAACAAAATAGGAACACCCTCCTTGGTCCCACAAAGGAAAAAGTGTAGAAGATCCCAATCTTTGACTAAATCTTGTTATTTTTCCAATCATTTCAAGGGTCTTGAATATAGGAATTAGCAATCCCTTAGAGATTCCTTAGGTGCATTGGAAAGAACCAACAAGTTCTATGGTGGTCATATGGTATGGTGCCTTAGAGACAAACTCAGCCTCTAGAATTAAGTCTATGGAGAAATCAAACATCATTCTAGGTGGTAACCTAGGTAATTCCTCTGGAAATAGATCTTGGTATTCCTGAAGATAGGGGTATTTTTCTGTGAAAGTTTCTTCCTTAGAATCAATTTCAATTTCCCCTTCCCTACTCTAGGTGTGTATTAACATATCATCAAAATATGTGCTTTCTTTGTATTCTCTAACTTCTTCCATTTTAAGTACAAACATTTGGAATCCTTTCCTTTTATTTATTTTTAGTTGCATAGCCAAAAAAAATCATACCTTAACCTCTCGTTGTACCCCTTGAATCAACATTGGTTTTCCTAGATCATCCACACACTCTACTATCTTAGCAAAAAAATCAACCTTAGATCTATGTTTCCTTAACCAATTCATTCCAATGGTCACATCATAGGAACCCAAAGGTGCCTCATAAAGGTTAATCTTTGTGGCAAAGTATAGAAATTCAACCCTAGCTTCAAATAGGCACTACTCTACTCGAGCTCTCGCCTGATTAGCATATTCAATTGTCCATGATTTAGCCATGAACCTAATTCTTTTAGGAAACCTACCAAGTAACTTAGGGGATATGAAGCATTCAATGGCTCTAGTGTCTATTAAAATAGTTATGGGGTTCCCATAAAGCATACATGGAGTTTCTATAGGAGTGACCTAGTATTCAATTTTCCTTTTTTCAAGTGCTATATGGATTCTCTATTGGAAGGCCTTCTACTAAGGTGGTAGAGGCTTTCACTATTGTTTCCCTTGTTGATTCATAGTAAGGCACTAGTTGGCATAATGTTCCCCTCCACAATTGTAGCATCCCCTAGGTCGTCCCTTCTTTTTCGAACCTTTGCTTGTATTGGTTTCATCGTTCTTACTTTTGGTGTGACTGATCCCACTTTCCTTTGTTACATTTTCTATCCCTAAAATAATCTTCCTTTTTCAAGCTTTGCTCTTTCCATACAACTTTTTCATAAGCCTCATCCATATTACAGAGTGCCAAAACATCCACTGGATCCCCTATACAATTGTTCAGTCCCATTATGAACTTTCAAAGTCAAAAATTTTCATCCTACCAATACTAAGGAACATATTTTAGTAATCGGGTATACTTCTCCCAATACACATTGACAGTTAAAGGTATCTTCTTGAGATTTTCAAAATCCAATAGCTTTTGATCATAATATAACTGTGGTAGTCATCTCTTATGGAATATTCTCACAAACTAATCCCATGTTACTTCGGCTACCACCAAACCCATTTCAACCCTTTTGTTTTCCCACCATGTGGCGGCTTCTCCTTCCAACTAGTAGGCTACCCATGCTGCTTTGGAATTATCTTAATAATCCCTTAGCTCAAAATATTTCTCCATTTCTATTAATCATGCCTCTATGACATCTCCTAAAGTGGAGCCCTCAAACTTAGGGGGTTTTTATCTTTTTCATGTCCTTAGCAAGTTCATCAGCCAATCTACTTCTCTTGTTTCCAAAACTCAATGTTTTAGAATTATCCTCATGTTATTCACTCTAGTTTCCAGACCTTTCATCTCTTGTTTCATATTTTCCTTCTACCTTTATCTCAAGGTTGGCTATTCGGGCTTGGGTTTCATTCATCAGGTTCAATAGCTAATCCAATTTAGCCATAGGATTATTATCTCAATCTCCTCTAAACCCATTTCTATAATTTTTCATTCCAATGAAGTTCCTAGAGATATTAATGGTTCTAATTAGTTTTAATTTGTATTATTATTCAGTAGTTTACATAACATAAGTTAAGGAGTTTTCTTTTGAAACTAATAATCAAATATTCTTAGACTCAAGTCAAATTAAATTTCAAGGAAAATAGCTCAAAAAATTTGATATTGATTCAATTTTCAATTGTTTACAAAGGACTATCACTCCCTATTATAGGTTCATTAAAAGTTATAAAATTTCTATCACTATCTGTGATAGATTCAATAAATAGATGATACAAAATTTCTATCACTAATTGTGATAGATTTATTACATGAATAATAAAAATTTCTATCACCACCTATGATATATTTATTACAAAAGATTACAATTTGTCTATCACTTCCCATGATTGGTTCAATTTCAAATATTCAAGCATTATTTTTGTTGTCAGTGATAGGTTCCTCCTGATCACTAAACTCTAAAAATAGAATGAGTATAAATCTAGGAGTTGGAGCTTGATCTCTTCTAGATGTTTTTGGTCTGGTCTTGAGATTTGAGAGGTTCTTATTGTTGGTTTTGTTTATTTTAGTAAGTATGGAAAAGTTCACAATTTCCTTCCTAGGGGCTATCCATTTTATTCTTTCCTTCTAAAGTCTCTTCAAAGCTTCGACCATCATTTTTGAATCTGAAGGGAAAGAAAAACTTGAGTAATCATATTGAAGCCTGATCTTCCATAGTTAGACAGAAACAAGGTCTCTGATATTCTTCCAACATGTTTTATGTATCATCATCCTCAAAAAATACTAACAGTTGTTTTAGTTTTCTAAGTTTTCATGATGAGCCCCAAGGTTCAATGTCGAACCTGGTAGCTCTAATACCATGTGTAATACTCTAACTATTCTACAGATTAAGAATGGAATCTAACTACTAGCTTTCAGCTGAAATGCAACTAAGTTATTTTCATGCTACGGTTTCCTTTCCAATTTGAACGAAAAAGAAAATAATTTTAAATAATTACATCATATTAAATTACTCAACTAGCTTTCAAAATTTTAGTTTTAGTTGAAAAGGAAACAACTAACTGATTTCATATAACTTAAAATACAAAAGAACATTAACTAATTTTTCTTTGTTTTCATAATATAAGAGCAATAATTACAGCTATGAAATAAACATGATAAGTAAATATTTCTAAAATTTAAAGAGAGAGAAATCTTACAAGAAAATATAGTTTGGAAGCTAAAATACTTGAGCTTGACTCTATCATAATGGGAAAAGGAAATATCATCAAGGGATTTTCTACCCATCTGAAGACCTACTAGCCTCCCATGTTTCTTCAACTAAAGAAACTCATCCCTTCACAAGGGTAATCAACAAGAATCAATATTATCATCATGCCTCTAAGCCTGGTGTCAAGGAACTATACCATCTGATTGATCCTTCACTATGGGTAACTCCCAACTAGAAAGATCACTCTAATGAGGGGTATATTTGGTACTTGATAGCTAACAAATGCTTAATTTAGCATTGTAACTTGACCAAGGATTTTATCATTACTGGAACTCTTGTCATCAACACTCTCACCCTTGCTCGACATGATTACATTTAATTCAAGGTATAAATTACATTGAAAAGTTTGTTTATCATTTCCTCTTAGTTCAAGGTTATATCTTAACCATAAAGTTTTATACATATAAAAATAGATTAAAATGGAATTAAGGATTTTTAAGACTTAAATTTATACATCCCTTAAAAAACATGGGTGAGCAAAGGAAAAACACTAGACTAGCTTCTAATTAGAGAGGAGAAAATTTGGCTTAATCAGATAGAATAAGTTATTCAGGTAATTTTTAAATAGTTCAAACTAAGTCCTAATTCAAAAGCATATCATAGATCTAGAGATAGTTTTGATTGCAAGAAAAGAGAAAGGTTCGGGTTCTCTTATACAAAAATCCTTTATTAGACCAATCCCAGATGACAATATAAAACCTAATTCCATCTTTCTTTCAGTAAGTTGAGAAAGATTAAAAAATTTACTTTTCTATACATTAGGCATTCAACAAAGAAGGAATCATCCTTGCAAATATACATTGAAGTAATTATATGCTTAACTTTCCTAAATATGAAGATTCAAAAATTGAAATATCCAAACTCTTTTCTTCTAAAGAATAGGTCTAAGCTACAAAGCCATTGAAATTTTTTTGACAAGAGAGATAGAGATGGACAATTTAAGAACTAGAAACCACCTCCAAAAATATTGAAGATGCGAAATATTTACTAGACTCAACCATTTACAACTTCAACAGAAGATAATCAAGAATGTCAATTAATGAAGACGCTAACAAGAATAGAGAAGAGATGGAAATATGGAGTGAGTACAAAACTAGCAAAAATGGGTATGGAGGATGTTTCCCAACAATTAGAAGAAGAGTGAATGAGCTACAATAGATTATTAATTAGAGAATGGAGCAATACTAGCTTAATGTTTAGTGCTAACAAGAAGCTAATTCCACCAAATGCACCCAATGCGATTGCCAAGAAAATTGAGAGAAAAACTATGAATGAGAGAAGAATGAAGAGCTCAAAAAGAAAGTTGAAAACTAAATTATATGGCTCAACGCCATTGGCCAAGAAAACCCTGTCAAATTCCCATGATCTTGGATGTTTCAAACATGAGAGTATGGCGAGAGGATGGGAGTTACCACCTCCAAATTCATTAAATCCTAACTTTTTACTTTTAAGCATTACTTATATTTTATTTTTAAATTGATGGCATTAGAATTATAATTATTATTATTAATTTAATATTTAACCATTTGCAATCTCCTAAGATATATTATGAGGATTGGTTCACTCAAATTCAAAAGGAGATTATTGATATATAATTTAAATTGACTTGTTTCACAATAATTAAATTAAATTACTTATGGCCAAGGTTATGACTTTGATGCAACTGTCTTACACTAACTCAAGGTTTGATGATAAAATTGATCCTTTGTTAACCACAACCTCTCCTTGATGATATTTCCCTTTCCCCTTGAGTGTTGATGATCCTGCAACCACTTGAAAAAAAGACTAGGGTTAGACCATTCATGACATATATATATATATATATACATGTTTAAGTATAATCTCATCATCATATACATTTTCACATATAAAAGAAAATCATTCACATTTACATTTATGACATATAAAACAATTATTTTATCCTCAATTTCACATGCACATGAAAAGTAGTTACTTGAAACTAACATAACAACCATAATTACATTTTCATAAACATGTTTAAGTTAGAGGGGATGTAACCAAGAGATAAGAATAACCTTTAAACAAGTAAATCATATTATCTGAATTCTGATTTCTCTTGATTCTATCATTCTACTTTGTTGTAGTTTTGCAATCTTTTTCTCTATGTCCAAACTTATTGCAAGAATAACATACATCATTAAAGGATAAGTACCCTTGAGAATTAGGCTGTCTAATGGTAGTCCTTCTTGTATAGCTTCTTAAGTCCTTGATTTTTCCATCTTTTCATAGAGTCTTCTTATCTGGAGGTTACTTTATCTATGAATTATATTCTTCTTCAAAACCTAAGCCTCTTTTATCCATTATAGGTCTTTGAGAATCAATCAACTCGTTAAGTTTTGCAGTGCTTGTCCTGAATTTATCCTCAATTTTTTTCTTTTTCCAGATCTGATCTCAAATTTTCCATTTCTTGCTTGAGATTTATACATTGATCTATCTTCCCTTGAATTCCAACTTTTTGGCAGTATTCAATCCTTTTATTTTCTTCCAATTGATGAAGTAGTTGATGATATCATCATGCTCTTCTTTTAGTTGAATAGAGGCATATTCATATCTTCTCCTCAGGTCCTTGATACAATAATTTGCTTCCCTCAGCTTATTCCTCAAATATTCATTTTATTTTGAGTGTCTAGCATAGACCACTCCCAGAGGAAAAAAAAGTCTTACAATCAAATTTCGAGACCATCCTCAAGCTGTTAGAATTCTTTAGAGGAACCAATCTCTGATACCAATTGTTGAACATCTAGAATACTGAGAAGGGTGGCTAAATCAGTATTCCATAAAACCATTCACATAAAATCCATCTAAGCATTATAAAAAATATGACTAAATTACTAGAGGAAGACATGAAATCAAGAAAAAGCATCAACACACATGAACACCAGAATTTTTACGTGGAAAACCCAAAATGGGAAAAACCACAGTGAGGATTAGCTCATAATATAATATATCTAAATATAGAATATTACAGGGCTCACTGCCAAGACTCATTTTCCTTGAAAGGCTCATAGCTTGGATACAAAAAGAGATGGATAACTACCAAGATACAAAACTATATGGCTCACTACCAAAAGTGTGAATTGATGAATAATGCACCTTTTGTTATGTTGGATTTCAATTCTAGTGAAGCACAATGCTTGAGTAACTCATTGAGTTGTTCATCTATAAAATTTATGCACATTCATTTTCAACTTCTTCCATGTGAACATTCTTCTCTCTTCCTCTCTTTCTCACACCAAACATCCACACCAAATAATGTCTTACATATATACATGTGTAGGTACCCATGTTTTTTAATTAGGATGGCCTTATTGGAGAAACCTTAATTCAAAAACTAACTTTTTTGGCATGGATCTAAGATAGATCCATTTAATATTAATATGTAGTTAGGTTGGAATGATATCATAACTTATTATGAGAAAATGCAGAATCTCCCACAACAGATGCATGAGGAAAACTCACCGAGGTCTATAGAAAAAATACTATCATTCATATCTCCAAAATACCCTCATATATCATCATGAAACTCTAGGGTAGAATACATCTTCTAGGCTAAAACTTGTGTACAAAGTCTTCTAATGATATCTTTTATTGAGATAGAATCCAGACCAAAAATATGATGTACAAAGCTAGTATAAAAGCATAACACTTTTCACAACCAACTAGTAGCAGTACCTCACAACCCATACACCCTACTCAGTTCAAACCATGTTAGAGAATGGAAATGATGTCAGGGTAAATCATGTTATCAAATTCTCAATAGATCATACAAAAATAGGATAGTTTGGATCAAAATACCGAATCAACAGGAATTCATAATTAGAGCAACAAAATACTAGCAATCAAAAAAATTCCATTATCTATTGGAATCAATGACAACTTATCAATTTCCAACACTTCATTGGAACTAAACTCAACACACATAAGGTGTATTCCATCAGTTCACTTTTTTGGCAATAATCCACACCATTTTGTATCTTGGTAGTGAGCCATATCATTTTTTACTCTAGATGCGAGCCTTTTAATGACAATTAGTCCTAGCAATGAGTCATGTAATATACTGTATCTAGATATAATATATTATGAGGTGATCCTCACCATGGTTTTTGACTTTTTTGGTTTTCCACATAAAAAATTTGGTGTTGATATGTTTTGTGGTGTTATGTTCCTTTTAATTTTTTCATTCTTCTTGCAGTTATATGTGCTTTAATAATTGGATGGTTTACAACTAAATGGTTTAAGGGAATACTGATTCACCCCCCTCTTAGTATTTTATACAATCAACAATTGGTATTAGAGCTTGGTTCCTCTAAAGAAGTCTAACAACTTTGGGAAGGTGGCGCAACCATGGTAGGAGGGTCCTCAAGGAGAACAATCCAGACCATGCAGCAAGAGTAACACAATGAAAGAAACACATAATATGGAGGAAAATTCATATTAAAACATTCTCATTAATAGAAATATTAGTTAGATTTGGCCGACAACATCTGGGCTTACAAATTTGGCTCACAGGCCTGATGATACATGCTCAAAATAGAACATTCCAATATGCTCCTATATGCGAGCGAATTCTCACAATCTATTCTACCTCATCAACTGCTAACTCAACTACCTATTCTCATAATCGATTACAAGATTTATACTATATTCATGTTTTTGGAAACATCTGTGTTGGCAAAAGATCACTACATTTTCCAATGAAAGAAAATGTAACGAGTGCATGAACAAGTCAGCCTCAAATTTGAATTACTCCATCAATGGGTGCATAAGATGAAGTGTGGACTTATAATGAGGGTTAGATACACTCCAATGAACATTTAAAATCACACCGTTAAGATCCACAAGTCACAAGAATGATCAATGAATGATTGGATTAGCCGCTAGGCTTGATGACTAGTCGAGTGTTAGTTCAAGAAACTACCATGAAATCTGGAATCAATAACTTTCTGGTAAATGATCCAATCACACTCAAATCTTGGAATAAGGAAAATGAACATGTCCATGATGTACACAAAGATCCATAGGGTCTACTGAGCAAACATGATGGGTCCAATAGCACAAACTGAGAAGGAACAAAACAAGAAAAAAACTGAAAGGAAACTATTTTTGGTTGATGCAAGATTTCTAAGAACCAAGGATGCTCTTGCATCAGAAGGTATTGAAATTTTAATACATGGAAGATAAAATAATTATTATTCCTCTTGAAGAAATCTCTATTGAGCATACAGAACAAAATGAAGATTTGAAGGGTAAAATAAAGGAAGCAAATGAGTGCATTAAGAAACTAAGGGAAAGATATGGAGAAGTCAGTGATCAATTAAATAAATCAGATGAAGACATCACCAGACTAGCAAAAAACTAGAACAAAAGAGAAAAACTGAAGAGAATTAGAAAGCTAAAATTCAAAGGAAAATAGATGAATGTGCAAAGCTTGAACAAGAAGTGGAAATTATAAAATTAGAATATGAAAAATCTAGAAGACATAAAGATAAATTTGTGACAAGCTCTACAATGTTGGATGAATTGATTGCAAGACATAGACCCTCTATGGACAAAAGTGGTTTGGGATTTGAAGAAGGACAAAGTTCAAAGATGAATGAACCCCTTGACATGAAGACTCAAAGCAATGGTGGACATACTGAAAGGATTCCTATCATAAAACCTAATGTTAAAAGGTCCATATCCTTTAATGGTGTCTGTTATTCTTAATATAAGCTTGGACATAAGGAAAAAGATTATGAAAATAAAATGAAAAAAAATGTTTTTATCATTCTTTGTTCAATGTTTTGAATGCAAGAAGATTGAACACAAAACTGAAGATTGTAGAAATAAAAATTTGAATAAGATGATTTATCCATCCAATGGATACTGTTATTATTGTAATACATTTTGACATAAGGCTAACCAGTGTGAATATAGATTACATAAAAGATAATTCAAATGGAAGAATGTTGTTTTTAATAATTGCAACAATCTAAGACACTTTTCCAGATATTGTAGAAGCATAAATATGAGAAGCAAAAATCTAGTAAAGAGATATGAACTAGTAATTAAGATTGATCTGGAAGAGGTTAAGAAGGAAATGGAAAGGATCTAGAGAAAAGGAGAATCTGACAAACATGCATAATTTGAAGCATTTATTTCATCTTTGCCATCATCCAATGGGGATACTCCCATCAGAAATTAATTCAAATAATGGATAAGGGGGGGCAATAATCAGAACATTTAATAACCCCTCTTTTGATATATTATGTTATATCATGGCATAAATGCATTTATTAAAGTTACACATTCAAGATTTCATGTGAAAGGAATTTTCATACACACATGTGTGAAGAATGAAGTCCATAGAGTTTGAAAGGATGGAGGTATACACAAATTTTGAGGTGATCTACTTGTGGTCTAAAGCATTTACTACAGAAGAATTTGGGATGAGAGGAAGTGGAATCATGGTGTGCTTTGGAAGTTGAACATCAAAACCATCATTCTTCGCTGGAGAAAATTATAGAGGTATTCTGCTCAAAGAACTCTCCTCTAGAATTTTTTCAATTTTTAAATACAATGGATGGTTTGAATGTTGAGAATGTCTCAAAGAAATTACAAATCAAATTAAAAGGGTATTCCCTGAAAAATTTATTGAAAGATTCAATGGGTGCATTTTCTAGAATTCCCCTTGGAGTGACACCTATTGAAGATATCTATGCATATATTTATAGAAAAATTGAGGAAATTATTAAAAACATGCAGGAGAACTAAGAGGGGGGTGAATTAGTTGTCACATAATTCAAACTTAAAAACTCCAACACCTATCAATTCTATAACCACATTATCTTTCATTAAGTATGAGCATGAAACATAGATAACAAAAGTAATTTAACATAATAAACATCATATTTTTTATATGGAAAACCCAAGGAGGGAAAAACCACAATAAGGATTAACCCACAATATAGAGTAGTTTTAAACTAAAAATAAAAGGCTCACTACCAAGGGCTCACTACCCTAAAAGGACTTACTGTCCAAATAAGAAACCTCACTACTTACAAGAGAGGCTCACTACGTGCAAAAAAATTGAAAAAAATAAATTAGCTTTATAGCGAAAATGAACTAAGAATAATAAACCTAACAAGTGTTGATGTAATTCTGGTAATGCTCAATAGACTAATTCAACACACTTCATCTTTTCACTCACTTCCAAGTTTTCATTCACCATAGATTCATTAATTTTGCATATACACACACACTTCTATTCCTCTATCACTATCACACTTAAAAACTATCCAACATATTCATTTATATACTTTATCTTTTCTGCAAGCATCAATTAGGTTGACCTAATTAGATGTATTTTATATTACCAAAAATACTATTTGTCATCTCCAATCATTCAATAAATATTTTCAAGAAAGTAATTCAAACCTCCAACATGATACATTATGTTGGAAAAGACCTAAAATAGATTGCATAGCAAAATTAATTCATCATATCACAATTACCCCAAGAAGTCAGCCAAGAATAGACTTCAATGCAAAAAGCAATAAACATTTTGTTGGTTGCCACAATGTTGTATGAGCACCAGAGCATGTAATATTCTGAACGTGCATTCCTTCAAAAATCATAAGCACTTTCTGAAAACCACAAGCATCAATAACTAACTATAGAGGAATATGGACTAGAATACTAGAGAGGTGCAACTCGAATATTGGTTCAGATACTAGACCAAAATACCAGATCAAGCACTATCTTAAACTTGTTATCACAACATGGTGACATCAATTACAACATAAAACTGTAGAGATAGTCAATCTTCTTTTTTTTCCAACAATCTCCCCCTTTTTCATTGATGGAAACATGTAAAAAAACTTCTCCTTGAAACTATCCCCATACTCTAACTCTGCTCTAACTCTCTCCATACTCTAACTCTCTCCCCCTTTGAGATCAATGACAAAGGGTGGCCAAAAAAAAGATGTAATCAAAGGTTTAAACATGGTGACATCAAAAAACTTCCAGCCATCCAAAAATTTAAAGCATCAATTCAATTAACTTCTTTTTCTTCCTTTTCTTCTTCTCCACAATAGAAAAAATAGAAATTGAACACTCAGGATTCAAGTAAAAATGACACTCTTCACCTGAAGCACTTTCTTTCCTCAAGGACTAGATGCATTTTATTCTAGTTAAATGTAGTTGAATCCATTCTTATGCAGATGCTTTCCAATAAGCCCATTAGAGTGAAAGAAGGTGACCAATATGAACTCTATCTCTTAACATCTTCTTTGTTAGAGTATTCTAGAAAGATGTTCTAACTGGACCTCAACAATCTCCTTAAGGAACCAAAAGGTTTTCACTACATCATCTCTTTGTCTTTGTACAACAACCAGTTCAACTTGTAATTCACCAAATCTTAATATTTTCTTCTTTTTCTTCAAAAATGTCAAAATGATTTCTAATGCTATTCACTTCAGTTTCAATTGCTTTAATTTTTCTTCTGAAATTATCTACTGCAGTAGGCCACCGAAGACAATATTTATAGATATATGATATTTCTTAAATGCATTTCTATATTTCCATGAATAGTTCAAATAATCTCCCCTTAGCCTTAACACACCTCTTTTCAACCAAAGCTTCAAACTTACATCCTTCCGGACCTTCAAGTAACATCCTTTCTTCAACAATCTCAACTAGATTTTCCAGCAAGGAATTAGAAACAACTAATGCTTCAATACCTTTATAAAGTAGATATTCTACCAAAGCATCATCAATCTTCAGTTTTTCAATAGGATAGACTGCACTCCATAATTCACCAATCTTCTTCATCTTCCCTTTAACTATCATAGACTAAATTTCATTAGAGGATACTTTCTCCTTTTCTTATGAAATTTCAATGATATCTTCATTTATAAATTTTCTCTTCTTTAATTATAGAGAGGAATCACTAATGATAACCTCCAATTCCTTTTTTACTGAAGGAAGAGCCCACTTCAAATAGTCTCGATGTAGATATACCAGAGAAAAGATTCATTTTCAAGGATGTGAAATAGGATTTGTAGATACTTGCATTATTTGTGAATGCTCCCAAATATCTTTAGATCTATTTTCCAATAGGAATCATAGATTCCCATACCAAATTATCTTTTCTTGGTAGGGAACACAAAAAATGAAACACCAAACACACTAGTAAAGATACAAAATGAAAGAGATAACCCTCAATCACTAAAATTAAAAAAATTTCAAAAAGATTCTCAAGCAACAAGATACACAAATCAAAATTTGTGTTCTCCTTAACCATCATATGTGCAATATAAACATCAATAGTTGATGTGGAACCTTCCCAATTTCTAAAATAGATCTTGTAAGAAATGTTGTACACAACATACCTTACAAATAGATCCTCTAGAGTGTTTATCAATAGAGCTTGTGGGTCTTTACTAATTCCAATCAATTCCTCCACATCTTTGTAATTCATAGTTTTCTTTCCAGGAAGATCCCCAATACTACATAAGCCAATAATTGCCTCAATCGCTTCCTTCATAACTAAGTAGGGTTTTTCCAATACAATACTTCCATCCTTGAAATGATTCAATAAGAAAAAAATAAACTCTTTATCGACAACCCATGGAAATTCACTACACAAATTCATACCTAGGGTTTTTATGTTCTATAATTTGGTTTCGTTCAGCCCTAGTTCCATTTCTTTCATCTTTCTATGATCAAACCACTCGATTCTCTATCCATTTCTACACTTTCTTTAATTCGTTAATCAAACTTCTTCATTTTTCTTCTCCCCCTTTCAGAAACAAAGAAACAAATTCTTGATTACCTAAGATAATTTCTTCAAATTCCCTTCAAAATTGTTTCAAGCTCACTTCAAGATCACTCCAAAGTGCCTTCCAAGTTCTCCAAATGCACAATTAATCAAGAAAAATCATAAACTTTAACTTAAACACCATTGAGTTTTCCCTAAACACATTAAATGTGGCAAACATCAAAAAGCTACCAAACACATTCTTCTTCACTAATTCAGTCCGCAAATCATCATAACATGTTTTCTTCCAAATTTTTTTCCTCAACCTCTAATTCTTCATTCTTCACATCTCATCCTCATGCTAGCCTCTGACACACCATATATCCAGGGGGTTTTTATAATTTTTTGATAATGCCCCCCTAATACCATGCAATTTCTAATTCCTAGAGGATTCATCCATATTGGATGAGGGCACAAATGCATTAGTAGCTTCAAATTTTTCTTATCCTGTCTTCTTCCGTATCTTATTCATCTCTTGCTTCATTTCTTATTTTTCCACCTTTACCGAATCATTCTTCTCCATTGGAGAAAAATTCTTTCCTTTCTTACTTCTACAAACCTTTGAGACATGTCCTCATTTATTACAGTTATAACATATGACATTTTTCTAATTACTTTGTGCTCCATTTCCTCTTGATCTACATTGATTTCCTCTATGTCCAAATTTTTTGTAGGTATAACAAAAGCCATTAATGAATTGATTCATTCTTCCTTCATTAAATATGTTCCTCATTACTTAACTTATTATTCTCACCTGAGATCTACATTCAATAGCTTTATGTCCAACCTTCTTACTGCACCATAGAAAAATTGACTCTTGTCATTTTCATGGTCCTTTAGGCCTTGCTCCATGATGTTTGGTCTATTTTTCTCTAATTTTATGTTGTAATGTGGCTTGAACATGCACATTTAGGTACTAAAATTCAAACAATGACGACCTATGAAGGTGTTGTGAAGTTTTGTAAGACATTTCTACACTCTTCTAGACTCTATTCATTTTAATTCACCTAAAAAGTACCTTTTCATCACTAATAAAGTCCTATTTTGAAGTGTTGTAAAGTCTTGTAACAAGATTTAATGCTTTTCTAGGCATAACCTCACTATTTACACCTTTCTTATGCTTTATTTGACCCATTTATTCCCTCATATGGTTTAATTAAGTGCATTTTTTAATGTAATCCCAACAAACAACATTAAATACATGATAATTTCTAACACCCATTTTTTAGGTCCTAGGTGGGACCCATTTGCCATGGGTGGTGAATGAGTCCCCATTGGCTCCAAATTCAAAAATTTTAAATTTCCTTTTGGGTTTTTATTCAAAATCACTTGATGTCATCCTGTGATGAGGTATTAATGGGTTACTAAGGCACAAGATTGTATAAATAAGTGTTTTGCAATCCATTTTAACCCCCAGTCATCAAGTTCACTCATTCACCTATTCACCCAAGCATTCAAGCATCTTACAACATCAAATCAAGAACTTTTCAAGCATTGTAGAGCATCTATTGATACGACTTCATATTTTCATCAATAATGATTTAGTAAGTTGATAGCACTTGCATGTTACTTATTTATCATTCTCTTTCATTCCATTATTTTATTAAGGGTTTGATTGCCAAAGTGGGGTTTGACCAAGGTAAACCCCTATTTGCTAATCCTTAACCATTTTTTCCCTCTTCCTTGTGTGTTTACAGACCTATGTATGTAGATTTAACAAGCATTTAGGTGATTGAAGAGTGGTCAACAAGTAAACTAGGTGCTTCAAGTCAAAGAAACCATATTTCAAGCTTGGAGAAGGTTTTCTATCCATTTCCTATAGAATTGACTTCGACAACCTGACAAGCAGACATTTCTAGATCTACTGTTGTAGAGTTGTCTCCTAATTTTTCAAAAAAATTGGAGAGGACTAATTTGCCACTAGTGGCATATGAGTCCCACCTTAAGACTGAAAAATTTAGGTTTTGTCAAATTCCAGATCCCGACAATTAGAAATTGGTTCCCGATAGTTTTTCACCAGTAGTAGGACTAATTCACCACCTTGGGCGAATGAGTCCCACTATTGATTTTTTAGTAATTTTAGACAACATTTGTACCATTCTAGATTCCTCAAATCTTGCCCAGGTGCACTCTAATTCAACCTTTCTCTTTCTATTTTTCATTTTATTCATTCTTAGTTCATTGTTTGGATGTCACATTATGTTTTCCAACATAGCCTAAATCTTAGTTTTTCATTCATAATCATTCATTTAAATCACTTAATTGCATTTAGTTCACTTCATTTAGCTTAGATAGTATCATACATAACATAATTTGAATGAACCCTTTAGCATTTTTGGCCCTACCCCTCTCCTTTTAGGTGAAAAACCCTATAAGACCTAGAGAAGTGCATAGGTACCAAAAATATACAGTTCACTTACATTCAAAACATTGTCTGGTGAAGGGACCAAAAAACTGATTATTCCTGCTCTTGTATTCTATTTCCTTGTGACCATATTTATTACAAAAGAAACAAATACCATTGAAAGAGGGATACCTTTATGCATTAGTTTGTCTCATAGGCCGTCTCCTTGTAAACTTTCTTGAATTCATTTTCTACTTTCCTTTGTTATGAATCCTCTGATTTTCCTTAGAACTTTCACCTACATCATTTCCTAAACCAACTTTTTCTTTACTTGATTTTTGTCCAGTAAACAATTCTCCAAGAATATTAGAACTTGATTTCAAATAATTCTCATAGAGCTTTTCCTTTTCCAGTTCAATCCTCAAGTTTACCACCTCATGGTCAAGTTTAGATCATTCATCAGTTTTGTTCTACACCATTGTATTCAAACACTCTTCAATTCTCTTCTTCTCTTCTACTGTCACTTTCAATCTAATTATCTCTTGTTTCAACTACTCACTCACTTCTCTATGCCTTTCCTTCAATTTCTTTAATTGTTCTTTTAGCTTTCAGACACATTCATTTACTTCATCCAGATTCTCCTTCAGATCTATGTTTTTATTTTTAATTCTGTCAAGATTCTTACGTGCAGTTTGAAGTTCTTCTTTATCATCCATCTAAGCAACCATCAAGATCCTCCTTGAGTTATTAAGCTCTACACCAAGGAACCAAAGCTCTCATACCAATTGTTAAAAAGATGCATGACAACTAAGAAGGGTGGGGTGAATCAGTTGTCACAAAATTCAAACTTAAAAATTCCAACACAATTCAATTATATAACCAAATTATCTGTCATTAAGTATGAGCATAAAACATAGATAACAAAAGTAATTTAACATAGTAAACACTAGATTTTTTACATGGAAAACCGAAGGAAGGAAAAACCATGGTGAGGATTAACTCACAATATAAAGTAGTTTCAAATTGAAAATAAAAGGATCATTTCTCTGAAAGGACTCACTATCCAAATACAAAAGCTCACTGCTTACAAGAGAGGCTCACTACCTACAAAAAGGTTGAAAACAATAATTGGGCTTTACAACCAAAATGAACTGAGAATAATTCACCTAACAAGTACTGATGTAGTTTCAGTAATTCTCAATAGACTGATTCAACACACTTCATCTTTTCACTCACTTCCAACTTTTCATTCACCATTGCTTCATTGATTTCACATATACACACACACTTAAAAACTATCCAACATATTCATTTATATACTTGATCTTTTTTGTAAGCATCAATTAGGTTGGCCTAATTATATGCATTTCATATTACCAAAAATACTAACTGTTGGCTCCAATCATTCAAAACCTATTTCCAATAAAATAATCCAAACTTACAACATGCTACATTATGTCAAAAAAGACCTAAAATAGGTTGAAAATAAAAATTAATTCACCATATCACAATTACCCCAAGAATTCAGCCAGGAATAGACTTCAATGAAAAAAGAAATAAATATTTTTTTGGTTGCCACAATGTTGTATGGGCACTAGAGCACGTAATATTGTAAACATACATTCCTTCAAAAATCATAAGAACTTTCTAAAAAATGCAAGAATCAATAACTAACTGTGGAGGAATGCATGCTAGAATACTGGAGAGGTGCAACTCGAATATCGGTTTAGATACCAAACCAAAGTATCGGATCAAGCACTGTCTTAAACTTGTAGTCACAATATGGTGACATCAATGACAAAATAAAACTTTAGAGATAGTCAATCTTCATTTTTCCAACAGAAATATCACCTTTTCAATTAAGTATTTTATGGAAGAAAGAATTGGAAGAAAATTATGATCAATATAAAACCTTAGTTGAAAAGAAACTAGATGTATGGCAGACATTCTCACTGTTTGAATTTGACAAGAAGTAAATACGATAAGCAGGATTCATGGTGAATCTATTTGGATTGATGGTGCACACTTGATAACCAAAGAATCTATAAGGGATGTGACCAGTTTGTGGTCCTCCGCACTGGTTTTGAAGCAAAAGACTGTCAATGATCAAGAGATATTGGAGATGACTAGAGTGACTCTTGATGGAAAATAAATTGTCTTCAGTATAATTAAAGATTTGGTCATCCAATATTCTACAATGCTTATTGGACATAATATTTTCATACCTAGTAATGACTATATAGTTTCTACTATTGTTGCATACATTGCATTTGATATGGTTAAGAATGGGATGGACTATGTGATGGAACCCCTAGTTTTAACACCATTCCATTTATCATCCTAAAAATTTTGCTTGTTTCTTTCCTTTGGGACTCAAGGTTTTTCTTATCATCACTATTGTAGGGTTTTAAGTTTTTGGGACCCTTGTTTAACAATCCTTAATCTCACATCTGTTAGTGTTATATTTTATCATTGACCTCTTGTTGCCTATTTCTAGTCATTTTTTAAATATATTATGCCATTTGAACTAATGGAGTAACTAGTCCGTCGTGCCTAGGTCTATTCTTATATTTTGGAGGATTGATAAATTAATCTTATTTTTGCCTTTACATCCTTTGAAAATATTATGTTCTAAGTCCTTGATGCCTTTTATATGTCATCCTAGATGGTACCCATCCTAAAAAAAATTGTGGGCACGTGCTAATTTTTTTTCACTTGTCTTGTCTATCGCTTCCCTCTATTGCTAATTTGTGAGCATTGTTACCTTGGTTGAGTGCATCACAGATGGCTTTGAGAAGTTTTAATTTGTATTAGCGATGCACAATGTTCTTGTTTCTCTGAAGGTTTTTCCCATCACCAATGGCTATTAAGTTTTGTGTAATGAATTAGCAACAAGTGATGCCCTCTAGGCTTTTACTTTTATCACTCATCACAGATGTATGTTTGATTATCTTACTTAAATTGCTAGTGTGCAATAAACCTTGGTGCTCTTCATAATATTTCGTATCACTCATCATGGATTTGTTCTAGGATTTGAGTTTCAAATTAGTAATGAGCAATGAAGTCATTTGTTCAATTTTTCTTTCACTAATTTGAATTACTTTCGTGAGCAATGTCTTTTGTGCCTTTGATTCCCATGTAGATGCACATATCTCAATATTATTTTGGTGCCTTATCTCCCATCACAAATTTGATCTAGAGTTTGAAGAATGAATTGGTGATACATGATGGATGATGAACATGATCATAGAGGGGCAATGAATTCAATGGCTCATATCTCATTGTGCAGATGTTAGCATCACTAATTGGACTTGTGAAAAGTGAAATGCATTATCGATGGGAGATGGCTATAGAATAAGGGAAAACATGGTGGTATCCTAGGGACATCGTCTAAAGTAAAATATAAATTAGTGAGATCAATAGGGAATCATTGATGTAGTTTTAAAAAAAATGATCAATGACCAAGGTTTGAATGTGAATGGCTAAACATTAGTTCACTCACATGATTTTTCTATCAAAAATTAAATGTGATACATTCCATCTCTTGGCCATAAAGAAGGTAGCTAGATTGTTTTTCACACATTTGGAACAACTCTAGAGAAGAGAAAACTAGAGGTTGAGGAAGCAATGTGGGAGGCTCCTACATTCAATTACATCAACAATAATATCAATCTATCACTAAGGTAATAAAAATTTTGTACCTCTTCCTGTCCAATGTACTAATTTATGCTATTCTAAAAGGGGTAGTAGGGAATTTGGGAGGTAAATTGTTTATGACTTTTTCATTTGAATATATTCAAGTGGAGTGATGAGTATTGTGTAAATTTTGGGAATACTTTGTTATGTAAGTTGTGTCTTGAGTTTTTATACCTGGGTAGCTTTTAATGATTGAGATAATTGTAAATCCTTGTCCCATCACTTTGCAAAAATGAGTGAGCCACATCCCAGTGAATCCAGTATTAGAACTAAGAGGAATTCGAAGCCAAAGAGGTTTAAAAGGCTTAAAACCTTGAATGTTTCATCCACGGTTAAACCTAAGCCACTTGCAACATCAAACCCTATGTCACATACCCCTGTGACAACTTCTAGGTCCAAAAGTGTGAGGAAGGAACACGATAGGATCATGGAAGGGACTGTTAGAGAAGTAAAAGAGGGAGGGTCACGAATTAGCAAGAGACCTATGGGTCAATTTTCCATGGCGACCAGACTAATTGACACTGGAGGTGAAATTGGAGAGTTGTCCCAGCCCCAGAGTGGATGGAAAATTATTCCTGTATGCTTTCAATAGGCAGTATTCTAGCAAGCCAACATGTTTCTTATCTGAGTTGAATCTTGGGAAGTTGGTGGTACCCAATGTATTTGTTGAAGTAGATGTGATGATGGAATTGGACATGAACTACAATCATGATGATAGAACAATCAGGAGTGAAAATGATGATGTAGTCCTTGAGGTGACAAGGGAAAGGGTTGTGGATATATTTGGGCTGAATCCCAACTATATCATAGAAATCAAACATCCAAAGCTATATGGTGAATATGAGTATAAAAATTTTTAATAAAAGAATAGACTACTTGTTTATCATAGAAGAAGAAAGGAGAAATTTATCCCTAAGGATAGTGAGCCTTTTGAATGTGAGGAATTTGTGGATTATTTCAAGAATACTTATTATTGCTCTAGACATGGAAAATATACCAACACACTTGATCCCGATTTATTAACACCATTTCGTCTTGAATCACCTTCTCAACATGTCATCACTCTTCATCCCTTAATTAAATAAATAATCATTTATCTGATTAAGTCATTCTCTCTTGTTAATTAAATTAATCAATTTGATTTAATTAACCCTAGTCCCCCTTTAATTAAATAAATCAATTTTATTTAATTAATCTCTAAAGTCTATCTATAAAATTAAATAAATTAAACCTTGATTAATTTAATCTAACAATCATTCCCTTTAGTTAAATAAATCAAAATATTTATTTAACTAAGTCTAAATCATTTTCTTCTCAACTTTGATTTATTTAAATCCCAAAATCTAAGTCAAATTTGTCAAATCACCTAACCTCCTCTTATTTAATCAAATCATGATTAAATCTAATCTTAATCCATGTCCCATCCTCTAGCTTTTTCCACTTGCACATGAAAATAGATTTAATTCATTTATTAAATCCCTATTTTCTCTCAACATTGCATAAAAGAGGAATATTCTTCAAAATTTGAAATCCCTCCAAGTGCATTTGTCCTTCCAATAATACATTCATTCCTTCTTACATGTCCTTGTGCATTGAGCCAAGTGGAATTTATTTGATTCTTTTTCCCTCTTGGATGTCATCTCATGAATTTCAAATTCCACCTAATAACATTTATTGCGCACATCCATCAAAATGTGCTCAAGCTTACTCCATTCACATCTTGACAAGTGGTACTTTCCCATTGGATGTTGAATGATCCCACATTCATCCATTTTTCTCATTCCTTCATCTTTTTCTTCTATAAATAAGAGGCTTTTCTCCTCATTTGATCATCCACAACTTGAGTAAACTTACTATAATCAATTTCATCTTCAATCATATCCATCTTCATCCATTTTATCAAGTTCATAGCTAGGTTATTCAGGGTTTTCATCATGGAGCTCCATAGAATCTTCACCAAAGTGCATCACTCATCAACATTGCATCATAGGAGTTGGGAAAGGTTCAATTTTCACATCAAATTGGCACCAATTCCCCCAGGGGATCAAGAGTTTGTGTTACATTAAATAGGATTTGATAGCTTGTGTTTATGTTTGCTTATGTTATTCATTTCATTTCTTGTTCTTTGCAATTTGAATGGATTTCATGGGGAATCTTGATATTAACTTTGATTTGATCTAATTATGTTTTTGTTTCTTATGTTCGTGCAGGTCTAGGGCCTTGGTTCTACATTTGGCGCTAGGAGGGGGAATCCCAAGTTCAAATCACATTTTTCACCAAAATCCCATGTTTTTCTCTATTTTTTGTGTATGTAGGGGACTGCTCCACTAGCAATCTAGTAGCACCACACAACACCGCTACTAGTCTAGTGGCACTGTACAACACCATTGCAAACTTCAAACTATACTGCTTTGGCTTTCTTGCCCAAAATTCAAAATTTTTAACTCCACTGTTGGGTTAGTTTATTGGTGCTGAAATTTTCAAACTTCAAACTACACCTTTGAGTGTAACTCCACCGCAATCACGCTCTCTAGCCTATTGCAAAGCACCACTTACAGAATTAGCATTACTATATAGCACCACCAGTTTTCTCAAATTGCACCGCCTATGCAAACTGTGACACTGGAGTGAAGTAAAAGGTTTAAATTCATCCAATTTCAATGTGTGCTTTTTTATTTTGGTTGTTTTAGGTTTCTAACAAACTTTTCTAACCTCTATTTTGCATTTCTAATCAGTTTTGTAGGCTGTTCCAATCAAGGTGAAGGAGAAAAACAAGCTTGAATAGGTGTTATGGAATCATTCTCTCATTACCTCTCATTACCTCAAGTGTTTTTAAACACTTAAGTGTTTGTTTAACACTTTTAGACAATTTATAAATCTGTTTTAAGGACTTGTTATCTTTCATGCTTAGGATATACTAAATTTATTTTGGGCTCTAAAAAGAACACTACAATTTTTTTTGTTTTTTTGCTTCAAAGAGCTTAAAATGAACTTTAGGACAAACTCACTAGATTTGGTTTTAGGTTAACAATCGACAAGGAAACTTCCATATTTCATTTTTGTACACTAAAAAGAATCAAATCATTGCTTTGTGGACTTAAAATGAACAAGTGCTTCTTTGTTTTGTAATTACTTACCCAAAGTAATATCATTAAAAGGATGTATGTGCTTCTCTTGCACCACACATGGATCTTGAGAATCAAGAGGCCTTTTTGTGACATTAAGTTGTGTGAGTAATTACCCACACATTTCATTTGGGATTAAAAATTGAACAAATCTTGCGAGTGTGAGTGTAACACATTGTGTGTGTTCTCTCTTTGTTTCTAAACAAAGATTGATCGAACTACAAATACGTTTACTCGCTTTTTTGTTATCTTAGAGGATTTGACTTGTGGGAAAAGTAATCACCCAAGAGAATGACCCAACTAGGAACACACTAAAGCCAAGTGACTTCCACTCAAGATATAAGTGTGGGTATTGGAAAAAAGGCCAATATCAGGAGGATTATTCTAATGAGAAGGGAAACAATGGTCTCTCGTTGCATGGATGGTCCCCCACAAATAGAATGATCACATTAAAACCCTTTTTTAGAAAGGCCAAAATCCAAATCTATTTGTTCATGCAAGAACGGTCATTTTGGAGATGCCCCACACTTTAACGGCTTTTAGTAGAGATGGAAAGTATGCCATGGGAGATTCATGGGTATTGATGCTTGGCTGACCCAAGAAGTGAGTACACTATAAGGGGGAGCCTGTGGGGTCAAGCATCTAACCATCCACTAGAAGTAGGCATAGTTGGACTTGTCCAAGTGGGGACTCAACAAATATTCTCTTAAATATCCTTAGGGTTGTACTTGTTCTCAAAATCAAAACACTTTTCTTTATTGAAAACATTGGAAAAACAAACATTTAACATGAACATCAAATGTCAAGCCCTTTAGGAGAAGCAAATATCCTTGAATGAATCCACATACTTTTGCTTGCCCTTGGGCTTTGCATCCTTAGATGTTTCTAGGCATTTGGGTTCCATCTCAATTTGCTCCTACAAAGTTCACCATTAGGTAACTTTTTCTTTGATTTCTTCAATTTCCACATAATACACTTTGTGGGATGAGAAGAAGTTAAAACATTAGACATCTAGTTTCAAAACCTAATCAAGAAGTGTTTGTGGTAAAACCAAGTCACTAAGCAAAGCTCAGAATAATTGGATCCCACACATGTGTCTCAACTGATTTCACATAAAATCAAAATCCAGAAACCAAAGTCAAAAGCTCTTAGTCCAAAATCTCATCAAAAGCATCTCTCAACACTCTATGAATTCAAACAAAGATTTCTTTTCAATTTTTATAGGAGAGCTTCAAGAAATAATCCCAATTTTTACTCATTCTATTATTGTCAAAATCCAAATCTTTTTAGGGAATTTGAGCACCTTGTTTAGAGTAAAGCATGTTCTTCAAAACCAAGGTCTTGTAAATAAGAGTCTATTTCAGGTACACATAGGATCAAAGTCAAACTTCATCCATATTTCAAACATCAAACCAAAAACATCTCACCAACAACTCTTGAAAATCTTGAAACAATCCTTCATGCTAGAATTTTTAGAAAATCCATGAATAAAAAAAAATCAAAATCCTTGAACCAATCATCAAATCATCTTGTTTTGACTAGGTATGTGTAGATGTATCCTTCTCCACATGCTTAGTTAAAATTATCAAATCATCTTTGTTTGGTTATATATGGGTAGATGCATCCTTCTCCCTACACCTAATTAAATTATCATCTTGTGAGCTAGTCTATCACATAGATAACATCTAACATCTTGGGATCTATTTGTTCATTATCCACATCCAAAATCAAAGTGAACCAAAACTGATTCAAGGTCAAAATCCATGAATCAAAGAATCCAAAAAATCCAAGAATCAAATCAAAATAAAAAATCCAAAAAGTCCCAAAAGTCTAGCATCCCCTCAAGATCTCCTAAGAGTTTAATCATCCATATGATCCATCTTCACATATTTTTTTTCATATTCACACCTTTGATCCTTAGTCATCCTAGATCTTCTCTTTTTAACTTCATTTTATGGTTCAAACAAGATCACAACACAAGAAGAACATGGAGACCAACAAAGATACATCAACTTCAAGTGACTTAAGCCAAACCAATTCTGAAATAAATCATGTTGGATTAAGTAATCCTCTAATGAATTTTCCTTCATCATCAAAAAATCCAAAATAGGAAAGTATGGTAGAGGATATCAATAATAATTCCTTTGGGATGACACAATATGAGATCACCGAAATGGTCCAAAATCCCGAAAATCATGGAATTGTCAACATGATGGTGAAGCTCCATCCCTCACAATACATGCTTGAATTAGCAAAATAAGGGGCTAAACTCCCTTCCAATTATGATGTGATCACCATTGTAGAACAACCTTTTGGGTTCATGCCTCCAAATTCATCCATGCGCCCGATCTCATCCACACCTCCATTCCAAAGCATCACCCAACCCATCCCCCAAATTACATCATCCATTGCTCCAACTCAACCTATTGTTAACAAAGGGAGTGCATTTCTAAATGCACTAAAAACACACCCTCTTGTGAGCAATCAAGATTTGGATGAAAACACTATCTTGGGTCAATCCATCCCCCAAAATCCATTACACCCATATGTCCCCCTTACCTTTCATGAACCTAATGACCCCTCATTATCATTTCATGCAACACCTCAAACCTCTCTCCTTATTACCTCACAAGGAGAAGGTGACTTATTTGGACTAGGGGGCATATTTGACCCTTCATCTTCATCATTTCATGAAGGTAATATACCACTCACTTTTCCACCACTTCCACCCTTACCTCCAACATCAACATCACCTCTTAGTTTGGGGTTTCCTCTGTCACTACCACTCATTCAAAAAAACCCCCTGACCATCAATCAAAGCATCATATCGAATCCCCCATCTTTCCATAAATATCACAACAATAGATGGCAACCATTCCAATAACACAAGCAACCATCACATCATTAGCCATGGTCTCTCAAAAAGTAAGCATGTAATGATCACACCATCCACTACACAAATTCCAATCATCAATACAACGATGCCTCTCATCACAACAATAAACACCATACCAAATCCGCCACCATCTCCACCACCAAACACAAACACATCAAACCAATATAGAATTATGTTACAAGTTTCTCAACAAGCTACCTATCAAAAGGCACTTCAGCAAATCGAAAACCGACAAGTTACACAACTAGTCGCTCAACAAGCACAAGCATAACTAGTTGCACAACAAGCACAACAAGCTACTCAAGTAGTGCAAGCCGCTGAAGCAACATAGGCTGCTAATGCAATGTAGGGTGCTCAAGTAGTGCAAGTTACTCAAGCAACACAAGTCGCTCAAGCAGCACAAGCTACTCAAGTCACACAAGCTCACAGATTGCACAAGCTACCCAACAAGTACAAGCTTAGGCTCAAGCACAATCATAAGATCAAGCCCAATACCAAGCTCAACAATCGCAAGCAGAGTACCTCGCACAATAACAAGCAACTCAATAATAAGCATGCCAACAAGCACTGAAGAAATACAAAGAGCAAGAAGAAGCAACCAAATTAGAAAACCAATAACAAGCATTGTTGGTACAACAACAACAACAAGCCCAATAGTAGGCATTATTAGCACAACCGTAATAGGACCAACAACAAGCATTGTTGGTACAAAAATCGTTACAAGCATATTTGGCACAACAAAACATGCAAACACCATCCACCAATACACCAACAAATCCACCCATCCCTCCATTTGAACCACCACATAACATCTTCACTCCACCCCTTGATCCACAAAACGATGTAGCAATGCAAATCAGGTTTCTCTCACAATAAGTGCTTCATCTTCAATCAAGGAAAACCACAAAGATGCCCAACAACTTGTATCCCCATCTATTTGACAAGATCCTTGCAATGAAACCATCCCCAAAGGGATTTTAGATCCCTAAATTTGATAAATATAGTGGGATGCGAAACCCTAAAGATCACATCAAGGAATTCCAAGTGCATTGCATGGAAGTCGCATATGATGATATATATCTGATGTGGCTATTTCCTAGAAGTTTGGCTAGCCAAGCCATGGAGTGGTTCTCTCACCTCCCTCCAAGCATCAAGAATTTTCAGGAGATAGTAGGGTATGTACAAGATCATCATGGAAAAAATAGGCCCTTAAGTGGCAAAAAATTTAGAAAAATCAGATTTAGGAAACTTGACATAAAAATTTGAATAAGTTATCTATATTATTTCAAAAGTATGTAAGAATAGAATCTATAGCAAATTGAATGTTGTTTCTAAGATACCGTGTTAGTTTAAAAAAA
Organism: Sequoia sempervirens; assembly: GCA_007258455.2. Lineage (NCBI taxonomy): Eukaryota > Viridiplantae > Streptophyta > Pinopsida > Cupressales > Cupressaceae > Sequoia > Sequoia sempervirens. The sequence continues at coordinate 316,590,403 of VDFB02058242.1, read as the reverse complement.
TATATATATATTTGGTGAAAATTTGAAATTTCAATGCAGTGGTACTTAAATTTTAGGGAAAAAATAAAAAGTAGGTGTCTATTTGACCACCCTAACCACAATAAAATAATAATATTTTTGTATAAAATTGTAGATGTAAGTAGATGACTCATGCCCCGATGTGATGCATATTTTTTTGTAATTTTTTTCCAATTAAATAATTAGTTATGAATTTTTTATTACAAATTTCTTTAAAAATTTAAAAAATTGTATGTATGACCACCTTAACTTGGTCAAAACTTAATGAAATTCAATTTTTATTTTTTTAATCCTATAGTATGTGAAGCATAGAATGTGGCACATATTTTGGATTCAAAAAATGTGATACTGTTTGAAAGCTATAGATGTTTTTCAATCAACTTATCAATTAGAACTTTAGTCATAATTTGAATAGAAAATGAATAATAATTACTAATGAAATTCAAAGTAAAGCATAATTTATATTGGTGGAAAGCTGAGAATCTTCTTTAAAAACCATTTTCGTTTCATCAATTTTGGGTAAAAAAATAGTCATCAACCACATACCCATCATATTGCCACTTTTTGGCCCATCATGATCCTGCACATACCCAGTAGACGCATTCATAAAAAATCACCCATTCAATATCAATATGGATGTCAGTCTAGAGGAACTATCCACTCTTAAACAAGCTAAGGGAGAATCAGTCACTTCCTTTTTATAAGAATGGTGATCCAAGGCCAATAGAAGCAAATGGTCCATGCCTAAAGAACAAAAAGTTTGCACCATCGTCTCCAATCTAGAGGGAACCTTAGCATTTCATCTCAAGGTGCAAGGTATCACCACTTATGACCAATTATTCTCCAATGTGCTTAACATTGAATGAGCCCTTAATGCACAAGGAGGGACACCTACATGTCCTAAACAACAAAACAATCATCCATCCACCAACTATAATGAAAAACCTAGAACATGGGGAAAAAAATAAACATTACCAATGATGGTATTGTCAACGCTAAAGTTTTCATCAATTCTCCTCTACAAAACACACCTGTGCCCCAACAAAAACCTCAAAACAACAATAAAAAATATCAATAGGCTAACACTATGGCCCCACAAACGAACAATCAAACAGTCAACAGTGTAAACAATCAAAGGGGACCACCACAGAAAAACAAAACTCCTTCAAGAAAAAGTACACATCCCTTGGGGAATCAACTGAATCCATCATGAAGAGGTTAGTGGTGGAAAAACTCATCACAATCCCCACTTATGACAACTATCAAGAACCCTTGGTAAAAATTTCATGGTATAATGAAAATCACCTTTGTGGTTTCCACAAGATCAAGGAACACACAACTACTAGTTGTATGAGGTTGAAAATCCTCATTCAAGACCTCATTGATGATAAAATCATAGATGTGGAGCAACCAACAGGAAATCAAAATCTCAAGATCTACACGAATTTGATGCCCAATCATAACAAAGGGAATAATAACAATGATAAGGGAAAAGGTGTATTCAAAAGTGTGAATCATGTGTATGACTATGTCATCACATCCCTATATGAATATTGCAATACCATCACCATCAAAGGAACCCAAGTTGATTGTGGGGTCACCACAAGAGGTAGAAAAGTCACCACTGGAAGGTCATCTCAGCCTCCTAGAGCATCCACTTCTAACCCAAGATCTATTCCCAGTGGATATAATGTCCTTGATCAATTAAAAAAGAAACCCAACCTAGATCTCCATCATGGAGTTACTGAAAATCTCACCAACCTACAAAAAGATTCTTGAAGAAGCTTTAACCTCATCTTCCATCCCCACAAATCTTGATGCAGATCAATTCCAAGCTATGGTTACACGCCTCTCTACACCTCACCTTCTAAAATTATTAGAACAAGATCTTCCAACACAACCATCGCACAATCGTGCATTTCACCTTGAAGTGTTCATTCACAAAAACAAGATCAAAAGGGTTCTGGTAGATGGAGGTGCAGGGTTGAAAATATGCACCCTTAAATTAATAAAAATCTTGGGCTTCCATGAAGATGTTGTTGAAAAAGGAAAAGACATTACCATTAGAGCCTATGATGGTCAAGAAAGAACATCTCAGGGCACAATCCAACTCCCTATTCAAGTACGGTCGGTCATCAGGGAAACAACATGTCAAGTCCTTGACCTAGAATTGCCTTATAATATCCTCCTAGGGCATCCTTGGATTCACGAGATGCAAGTTGTAGCCTCTACCTTCAACCAATGTGTAATTTTTCTATACCAAGGCCAAGAAGTCACTTTCCATGGGGATCCTGAATCTGAAGGTCAAATATTACAAAATCTCCCAAGTACCCAAGAATGATGACGGTCCCTCAACTCTATACATTGATCCAACCACTCTCACTTCCACTTATGTGACAAAGACACCTGCCATCCCCACCATCTTCGATATCAAGGTCATCATTCAAGACAATGGTTGTGGACACTATACAATTCCAAAAAATGATTTTGTGGTGGGAGAGTTACTGCAGTCTCCTAGATCATGAGGGTGACCCCAATAAAATGATGCTTCCTCATCCCAAACCTTCACTGAAGACTCTTCCAACTTCTGAAGTTGGGGAGACCTAGCCTAAGAGATAATAGAGGAGGACCCTTCCCAACTCGTATAACAAGATAACAGACTAGTAGTAGATCTACCTATGGATGATAGTAGTAAGGGTTTACAAATGATGTTTTCCATGGGCTATGACAGAAACAAAAAGATTGGACAAAATGACAATGAGCTTCTAATACCCCTCATGATAGAGATGCGTATGAAATATATTGGTCTTGGATGTACCCCTCTGAAGGTGACCATACGTGGATGAATTCCCCTAGTTATGAAGGTCAGGACTCCTCCTTAGCAATCAAAATCCATCCTTCATGTACTTGTGTCCACCGGTTGTGTCATAGACAACTTCACTTTTTATATAACTAATGTATGTAGTAGTGATGAGGACCCTATAACCGATTTTCCTATGATTTTCAAAGACACCTCCCTACTCATGATTAGTACCATGTCTTTTGAGATAAATGACCATCAAAACCATGAAATCCACTTAGTCTACCCATAGTTCATTGATTATGACCAACGAGGACCACCAATTCTGAACACATATGAAAACGATGAAGCACTCTCGTAATTCTTAGGACAATAGGATAACATTCCATTTGGAGATCACAAAGTAGGGTTTGAAATTGAACTATACACACATGCATACTATAGGGAGATGATCGAGTCCTTTAGTTGCAAAAGCAGAAAACTAAGAATAATATCATGGGCTTTGAGTGAAAACCACACCGTGACACTCTCTGAATCAAGACTAGTAAAAATAAAGGATGTATCCAATAGTGAAAACCTCTCTGAGGTGCCTAAGGATGAAGGATTAAATCTTCCCCTCAGAGCTCTACATCAAGAAAAGTCAATAGATCTAGCTGAAAAGTGCAACCTAATCAACTTGGGAATAAAGGAGACAAAGCACACCACATTTTTTGTAGAATCATTATTATCAAAGGAATAGGAGCTCCTAGCTTCTTTCTTGAGGGAGAGAAAGGTCAAATTTTCATGGAGCTATGCAAAGATGCTAAGGCTTGATCTAGAGATTGTGGTCCACCATCTAGAAGTTTACCCTAAAGCAAAGCCCGTCAGGAAAAAGCTCAGGAAAATACATCCCCATATTGATTTGTTAGTCAAAATGGAATTGAAGAAGCCACTTGATGAAGGGTTCATATGACCAATTGACTACCTGGAGTGGGTATCAAATCTGGTACCTATTTCAAAACCTGATGGGGGCATCTGTATATGCACAAATTTTAGAGACCTAAACAAGGCATGTCCCAAAGATGACTTACCACTTCCCAACATTGATATGATTGTAGATATGACCATGGTACATGAGATGATTTCATTGATGGATAGATTCTCTTAATATAACCAAATCATGATAGCTAAAGAAGATCAACATAAAAAAAAATTCACTTGTCCATGGGGGACATATTGCTGGAACATGATGTTGTTTGGCCTAAAGAACATTGGAGCAACATATCAGAGGGCCATGACCTTAATATTTCATGACATGATCCTTAAGACTATGGAAGATTATGTAGCTGACTTATTGGAAAAATCCAAAAAGAGAAGGGATCATATAGCAGCTTTGAGTGCCATCTTCGATAGACTAGAGGAATACAAGGTCTGTCTTAATATAAACAAGTGTGTCTTCAACGTACAATTAGGCAAGCTATTGGGATACATTGTGTCCAAGAGAGAAATTGAAATAGATCCAACCAAGGTAAAGTAAATCCTTGGGATGGAGGCACCTAGGACTTCGAAGCAGCTAAGAGATCTACAGGGAAAACTCTAGTCAATCCATTGGTTCATATCTTAGTTAATGGAAAAATAAAACCATTATTCTCACCTACTCCATAGGGGGTAGTGTACAAATGGTATGAGAAATGTGATGAAGCCTTCAACAAAATAAAAGTATACCTACTCACACCTCTAGTGCTTATGCAACCAATCCAAGGAAAACTACTAATCCTCTACGTATCAGTGACAACAATAGCTCTCGGTGCTCTCCTAGCTTAGCATGATGAAAATGGAATAGAGAGGGCTATCTACTACATTAGCTGAACCATGGTAGGGCATGAGATAAATCATTCATTCATTGAAAAAGTTTGTTTAGCAGTGGTTTTTTCCTCACAAAAGTTCAGGCACTACATGTTAGCACATAAAATAAAACTCATTGCCAAGATCTACCCACTCAAGTACCTATTTTCCAAAGAAATGCTCACATGAAGGATGGCCAAGTGGGTCCTGATCTTATTAGAATATGACATCGAGTATGTAGAGTGAAAGGCAACAAGGGGCAAGTGATTGTAGACCAACTAGCAAAAGCACCTATGTATTAAGAAAATCCACTCATATCGTAGTTTCCAAATGAATCCATCTTCAATCTCAACATAGTCAACCATTGGAAACTCTACTTTGATGGTTCATACACACAACATGGATTAGGATCTGGGGTCTTTTACATAATTGCACAAGGAGACTACATACCAAGATCCTACAAGTTGGCATTTCCCTACATAAAAAACATTGCAAAACATGAGGCTTTAACCATAGGTCTTAGAATAGTAGTGCAGTGGAATATCATGCCTCTCAAAGTTGACAGGGACTCATAGTTGATAATCAATCAAGTGAATGATGAATACTAGACTAAAGACAACAAGTTAACTCCATACAAGAAATTGGTGGAGAATCTTAAGGAATCCTTCACTGAGATCAGATTCGAGTAGATACCTAGAGCGAACAATAGAGAGAAAAAAACCTTGGAAATGATTGGATCCCTACTGAACATCCCTCACAATGTCCCAAAACATGAATTCCTAGTAGAGCAACTTCTCATGCCTACATTCGAGGAACCAGAGTCCAAATTTGTGTGTGAAATTTTTGGTCCTAGTGATCATTGGTACCATGATATATACACTTATTTGAGAATAGGATCCCTACCTACTGACTTACCCTCAAGCCTAAAAAGAACCTTTGTCAAAAATTCCTCACTTCGTTATCCTAGGAGATACTTTTTATCATGAGTATAGAGGGAACCCTGTTACGATTTTTGAATGTTGAGGAGGCATTGACTACCTTGATCAAGGTACATAATGGCATATGTGGTTTGCATTCAAGTGGTATGACTTTGGCCAAGAAATTGTTGAGGATAGGGTATTACTAGCCTACTATGGAAAGGGAAGCACATGAATATGTCAAGAAATGTCTACAATGTCAATAGCATGGGGACCTCATCCATGCTCCAACTCAAGAACTTCATCCCATCATCACACCATGGCCCTTTTTGTAGTGGGGGCTCGAACTCATTAGAAAAATAACCTCCACCTCATCCAATGGCCAAAAGTTTATCATTATTTCCATTGATTACTTCACAAAGTGGGTGGAAGCCATACCAATGACATACATAACCAAAAAGTAGATATCTAAGTTCATCCTAAACTACCTCATATGTCGCTACAGTGTCCCACAAGCCATTATCTTAGATAATGGGACACCCTTCAAAAATTAGGATGTCCATGACCTATGTGTTAAAATCCAACATCACTTCTCCACCCCTTACTATCCCCTAGGGAATGGCCAAGTTGAGGCTACAAACAAGACTATTCTAAATATCTTGAAAAAGACAGTCAATGAAGTAGGTCATGATTGGTACTTGCAATTAAATCCAACCCTCTAGGCCTACTGAACTAGCATCCACACACACATAGGTTCCACTCCTTTTTCCCTTCTCTATGAATTAGAAGCCATATTACCCATCAAGATCGAGCTCCTGTCACTGAGAATATCACTGCAAAATCTCATCACAGATGAGGAATATCAAGTGTCAAGACTAAATGAGCTGGAACTACTAGATGAATGGTGAATGGAGGCATTAAACCACTTACAGGTGTATCAGAATTGACTCAAGTGAAGTTATAACAAGAAGATTAGAAACCAAAAATTCCACGTTAGAGAACTTGAGCTAAAAGAGAATCAGAAGAATGTCCCAAATCCAAATAGCAAAGTAAAATTTGAACCCAACTAGTTGGGACCATTTGTCATCACAACATGTTACAAGTCAAGGGCCTATCAACTATCAACACCTGAAGGTGGGCTTCTACAGGAGCCAATCAACAGCGCTCATCTCAAAAAGTTTTATGCCTAAATATTTCAAGGTATAGAATCAAAAATACAAAAAAAAAAGAAAATACCCTAAAGAAATGGTTACCCTAATGAAAACCTAGCAAAAATGTGTTTTGGTAACAACAAAAAAATAAAAAAATAAAAAATCCAAAACACAAATTTAGAAAAAGGATTGAAAATAGTAAAGAGAAAAATCATGCTCTAGTGAAAACCACTTCGGTGGTGCTTTGGGTAAGTACCTTGGTAAAAACCTGAAAAATAGGCACCTTGTGTAAATAAGCACTTTCCATCCACCAGGATCTTCACAGCTTGTTCTACATCATCCATCCATCCATTATGCTTCCATCATCCATCTATATCCACCTATCACCCATCCATGTCTACATCATAGCTCGGTCCTGTGTTTTCCTCATGAATGATCCCCCCTAGTACTACTTGGCCCATTCTCAAGGTTAGTTTTTCTTTCCTTTATCAGATTGGATTCATGTATATTCTTGAGGTCCCAAAATCAAAAAATAAAAAAACATTAGAAAATAAAAAAATCCAAAAATATTGATGAAACCAAGAAAATCCAATTTTTTTTTGAAACATTCAAAATCCAAAAACAAGTCAAAAAGTCAGTCAAAAATAGAGTTTTCTTGTCGAACTATGGGTCTCTGAGCCTTGAACGTAGGCAAGGTTGATCTTTGATCATCCCCCGAGACATTTAGGTTAGTCCTTTAGGAGTTTGTCATAATAAATTGGTAATCCATTTGTTCATATCTCATCAATAATCGAGTATGTCTCAGTCAAACTACATGGTCTTTGCATGTATAACGTAGGAAAGGATAATCTATTTGATCAACCCTTGAGGCCCCTAGGATAAGTCTTTAGGTTAGGTCTTGGTCAAAGATCTTAGAAAACCCCAAAATAATGGAAAATTTGAAAATCTTGAAAATACCAATTTTAGCAGCCTCAAAACAGTCTAGAAAACTCTAAAAACATCCAAATATTTGAAAAATCCATCCTCCTCATCTTGCTTTTACCTGTATTTAACATCACTCATAATAAATGATCGTCATCCTCAACCTTTCGTAAAACAATTGAAAACAAGTCTAGCAAGTTAAAAGTGAAAACTCAAAATGTCAAAGTCTCAAGTCTAGGTCAGCAAGTAAACAAGTTGGTCAACACTTTATGTCAATAACCTATCATCCAATCAGTCCCAAATCAATCATCTCATAACATCATTTCCTAGGATGTATCCTTCCTACAATAGGAATTATTTATCAAAAAGAACACTTTGGAGAAGTGAAATGATGTGTCGCCATCCACTAACATTTCCTAGGATGTATCCTTCCTACAATGGGCATTATCTATTGGCAATCATTTCAATTCTTATCCTTAAAAACACATTTCCTTCTGGTTAGTGGTATTGAAGAGCATTAGCTTGTTTGTTTACTTTATCTTTGTCTTTTCACTTATCTTTTTGCACTCATCCCAATGACCTGTCGATGATGTCCAAATAAAAGGATTTAGAGAGATAGGAATGGGGCAATGATCATTATCTTTTTATCTGGTGAGTTTGTTGGATCTTCTTGTAATATAACCTTAGTCATGCATGCTTTATTCAGGTATAGGGAGGATGTTTTGGGTATCTTGTTGACCACATAGGAAGGCTTGCTTTTCTATGTTTTGGATTGAGATGTTTTGGAATATCTAAACTACATTTTGAATAAGGTTATGTATGCCAGGTGTGAACAGGAGTACTCCTATCTGATTTTTGAGTCAAATTCCATCACACTAGGTGCAACACCATCCGAGTTCTTTATACCTTGATGCATCATTCCTACATGTGTTATCAAACATAAGGTAATTAACCCTTTTAAAATCCCAACTCCTCGGTAAGAATCATCATTCATCATCATCATCATCTCTTTCTTTCTTCTATCTTCTTCCCATGCTAACATGGTACCATGACAGTTAATCATAGAATCATTATTATCATTGCATTCATCCTACATCCACAAACCATCAACATATAGCATATCATATCACATAGAAAGCATAATCATACCATATGCATCTCCATCATTGCCTAATATAGATTGGTTATTCTAAGCATCTCATAAACCATAAAAATTTGCATAAATCATCCCACATAATCCATATCATGTATCTCATAAGCATCCATTGCATAATCATATGAGCATATCATATGCGTAAGCATTATTAACAATCCATCGCATTATATACATGCATATCATTCATATAATCATATGGACATATCATAAAAGCATCCATTACACCATCACATATACAACATATATCATATCATAACACATACATATATCATTTCATAAACATTATTTCATACATTCATCACATCATTACATCATGTCATAACATCATAAGTGCATATTATACACCTATCATCCCTCATTGCATAATATAGATTTGTTAGTCTAAGCATCTCATAAATCATACATTTACATAAAACATCTATTGCATAATCATATAGGCATCATCACATCATTCATCTCAAATACAGTACATCATCTTGAACCTCTTTATTGCAAGATTGTCCATCAAATCGAATCTTTTTCACTCGATCTCTCGAGGGGGAAATGTACTAGTATACTTCTTTCCAGTGGGGCATCCAAAAAAATCAGAAAACTTTTTACTATTGATCGAGACAATTTATTCTTTGAACCAATTTAACGAGCACTTTGCTTCAAAGAGGGGCAAAATGTAGGCATGGAAAATATACCGACACACTTGATCAGGATTTATAAATAACATTTCATCCTGAATCACCTTCTCATCTTGTCATCACTCTCCATCCCCTCATTAAATAAATAATCATTTATCTAATTAAGTCATTCTCTCTTGTTAATTAAACTAATCAATTTGATTTAATTAACCCTAGTCCACCTCTAATTAATTAAATAAATCAATTTTATTTAATTAATCTCTAAATTCTTTCTATTAAATTAAATATATTAAACCTTGTTTAATTTAATCTAACAATCATCCCCTTTATTTAAATAGATCAAAAATATTTATTTAACTAAGTCTAAATCATTTTCTTCTCAACTTTGATTTATTTAAATCCTAAAATTTAAGTAAAATTTTTCAAATCACGTAATCTCCTCTTATTTAATCAAATCATGATTAAATCTAATCTTAATCCATGTCCCATACTCTAGCTTTTGCCACTTGCACATCAAAATAGATTTAATTCATTTATTAAATCCCTATTTTCTCTCAATATGGCATAAAAGAGGAATATTCTTCCAAATTTGAAATCCCTCCAAGTGGATTTGTCCTTCCAACAAGACATTCATTCCTTCTTACATGTCCTTGTGCATTGAGCCAAGTGGCATTTATTTCATTCTTTTTCCCTCTTAGATGTCATCTCATGAATTTCAAATTCCACCCAATAACATTTATTGTGCACATCCATCAAAATGTGCTCAAGGTTCCTCTATTCACATCTTGACAAGTGACACTTTCCCATTGGATGTTGAATGATCCCACATTCATCCATTTTTCTCATTCCTTCATCTTCTTCTTCTATAAATAAGAGGATCCTCTCCTCATTTGATCATCCACAACTTGAGTAAACTTACTATACTCAATTTCATCTTCAAGCATATCCATCTTCATCCATTTTATCAAGTTCATAGCTAGGTTATTCAGGTTTTTCATCATGGAGCTCCATTGAATCTTCACCAAAGTGCAACACTCATCAACATTGCATCATTGGAATTGGGAAAGGGCCAATTTTCACATCAAATTGGCACCAATTCCCCCATGGGATCAAGAGTTTTCTTTTCATTGAATAAGATTTTATATCTTGTGTTTATATTTGCTTATGTTTTTCATTTCATTTCTTGTTCTTTGCAATTTGAATGGATTTCATGGGGAATCTTGATACTAACTTGCATTTGATCTAATTATATGTTTGTTTCTCATGTTCATGTAGGTCTAGGGTTTTGGTTCTACAATTTCCTAAATCAAGTTTTGGATCAAAATTTTGAAGCGAGGATAGCCTGAGACCTATTGTTGATGGTTGTGGATATACAATCTCATAATCAAAACACTAGTTTTGATTATGCCTCATATGTTGTTGAACAAATGCATCAATATTTCATTAATCTGAAGAAGGATATTCTCCATCTGTATTTACCAAATTTTTCTTTTCTAATGCATATGCTTTTGTATGAGGGTGATTATAGTTGGAAAAGAAGGTTGAAATTGAGATTGAGGGACAAGGAGAACAATGATTTGTTAGTCCAAATGTGGACACATCTTTGGGATCAAGATTGTCCCAATTCAAACTATTTTATGTTTGTTAATGTCATAAGGTATGGTATCTTGGAGAGTTTGGGTGAAGCACCTATTCATAGGCTATCTCTAGCAATCAAAATTATCATGTACCCAAAGGATATAGAGGGATCCGCTGCTAAAAACAATTAGGAAAATTGATTTCTACACGTAGAGTATACTTTGATTAGAGCCTATGAGGCTAAGGTGGCACCACATTGCTTACCTTTGTATGTTTTAGACTGATTGGCTTTTATGGAGTTGATGTGGAAAATTGATTTTAGAATTATGAATGGTTTAGAAATCCTAGGAAAGGTAGTGTGGTGAGTCCCCAGTATTCTTTTTCTTACTTTAAAATTACTGCTCTTGAAGGATATGAGATATTTGGAATTATGGTGAATAACCTTAGGTTACCTATAAATGAGGTTAGTAATTTTGATCCTAAAGGATTTGTAAATGTAAAGAGAGGAGAAAAGCTTATCAGGAATATCTCATCAATTCTTGTACACAAGTAATGTACTACGAAACTTGACAAGTGATGAGGCTGTTAAATATAGAAAGAAAGAATGGAAATTGAAGATAACATCATAAGGAGGAATACTTTCTATCAGATCCCCTATGATGTAATTGCAGATCATATGGAAAGAGCTTTACAAAGTTAAGGAATTACTATAATGTTGATTTTAAAATAAAGGTAAAAGAAGCTGCTGATAGAGCACAAGCTCTCCTTGAAACAACAATTTCAGGAAATGGATGCTCTGGAGTAGCCTACAGGGTATGTGTAGGATGATCATGGAGAAAACGGACCCTTAAGTGGCAAAAAAATCAGAAAAATTAGAGTTAGGAAACTTGACGTAAAAAATTGAATAAGTTATCTATATTATTTATAAAATATGTAAGAATAGAATATGTAGCAAACTAAATGTAGTTTCTAAACTACTAGGTTTATTTAAAAAAAATCTATTTGGTGAAAATTTGAAATTTCAATGTAGTAGTACTTAAATTTGATGGAAAAATAATGTAGGTTTATCTCTGACCACCCTAACCACTATAAAATGATAATACTTTTTTATAAGATTTTAGATATAAGTAGAGGACTCATGTCCCGATGTGATGCATATTTTTTGTAATTTTTTTCCAGGTAAATAATTAATTATGATTTTTTTATTAAAACTTTTAAAAAATATAAAAACTTGTATGTCTGACCACCTTAACTTGGTCAAAAATTCATGAAATTCAATTTTTATTTTTTTAATCTTATAGAATGTGAAGCATAGAATGTGACACATATTTGAAATTCAAAAAATGTGATATTGTTTGAAATCTATAGTTTTTTTTTAATCAGCATATCAATCGTGACTTTAGTCGTAATTTAACTAGAAAAATGAATAATAATTAAGTATTAAATTCAAAGTAAAGAATAATTTATATTAGTGGAAAAATGAGAATCTCCTTCATCAATTTTTGGTAAAAAAAAGGGTCATCAACCATATACCCTACACATACCCATCGTATCATGACTTTTTGGACCATCATGATCTTGCACATACCCTACAAATGTTTAGGAAGTTAGGGAGGAACAAATGGAAGAACATGTGCCCAATGATGAGGAAGTGGATAAGAAATTCCTTCCCCATTGAAGAAACTCTTTATTCAAAGGTTCCCCCAAATAGAATTGTTAAATGGGAATATGATGAAAAGAATTATAATGACCCCGAGATCACAGATCATGATGAGTTCCTTGCAGATGAAAAGTTTATAGAATCTCTAGAATTCAAGGAATTTATGATCTAGCAAAGGAGAAACAATATAAAAGAAATGCTTGAAAAAGCAAGAGCTAGTGTTGAACCTTCTCAACAGGAAGAGGAAGAGAAGGAAGAAGAGGAAAGGGTAATGGCTAAAATTGTAGCCATCACTCCCTGTGAGGCTAGAAAAATTGTCAAGGATAGTCAAATCATGTTGTCGCTAGGATGTACTATCACTTCAGCTATTGCATATGATGCAATAAGAATACACCCTCAAGCTTCAATATCTGAGGAGCAGATGGAAAACAAAGTGTTTGGATCTGAGTATAGTCAAAAGTTACATACTCTTGCAATTTGGTATATTGCATCTAATACTAGAAAACATGAGGTTACTATACCTATGAAAGAAGTTATGGGTTCCTTGGTGGTAAAGAGAGCCATAGATATATCACCTATCCAAGTAGATAAATTAACTTCTAATGTTGCAATGCTTATTGTGGACACAACACAAATTTCTTAGAAAAAGTGTGATTCTTTGGTGAAGGAATATAATAAGGCATTGGATGAGATAAACAAGATGAGAGACACTATCCAAGCAAGGCAGTCAGTAAGGATACTATCCTTTCCATCTTCTTCTTCTTCAGACTATTCTACATAGGAAGAGAATACATTAGCTTTGAGGATCAATGATTTAAATAGTCAGTTAAAGGAATAAAAGGAAAATGTCAGGAAGGCTAAAATTTAAACTGTTAAGGTGGCAAATGAATTTTTTTAGGATGTATTGAAACATAGGGTGACCAAGTTGGTAAAAAAAAATGATTTATGGGTTACTTATAAGAACATTCATGAAGCAAATATGAAATATCTACAAGTCGAGGAAGCCTTCCAGAGTGAATGGGGTAAATGGAGTATAGGGTGGCTGCTTTAAAATAAATGATACCTAGAATGAAGAAGGATCCTGAGGCACAAACTAACATTCTTGACATCTTGCAAAATATTGAGTTAGTTAATGAGATAACCACTTTTCATGGAAAGCTAGGTATGTAACTCCGAATTAAGATAAAGTTATTCAAAGAGATGGAAGAATGAGGTATGCCTCTAATATTGAATCACAAAGGTAAGCTGCAAAAATTTGACACTTGGAGGAATAGTTTGGGAGGAATACTCGTGCTATCTATGATGGCATTAACTATGACCGATTACATCCTACTAAATGCAAATATTGACAAAATGATCGATATTGAGAGAAAAATGGATACTTTTGTTAGAGAGGCTAGAGCCTTAAATAATGCTAGGTAAACTCACCATAGTGTAAAGGTGCAGGGTTTATTGGATGTGAAGTGGCCAACTGAAGAGGAGTACATCACTTGGTTAGAAAATTACATTGAGTGAACTTGTATGGGGATGGATAATGCACATGGTGAATAACATATATGAGAGAAATAATATATAGCCTTAAAATAGTACAAATTAGGATTTGGATAAAGTAATGCAAAATATAGTTTTTTCCTCAACATAGAATGGGTGGCACAAAATGCTAATGTGGATAATTCAGTATTTGTCTCTTTATACTTTTCATGTTTCTTAAATTTTGATAATTGGGTTGCCCATGGATGACACTTTTGAGCACATAATAGATATTTTGAAGTTGTTCTAACAAATGAATGATACCTTTTTAAGGTGGGCCTGGATCTTTACAAAAAATCTAGGTTATTTTTGCCTCATGTTTCTTCCCATCAACTAAGAGTTTGGGTGTAACTGAAAATGGAATATTTGTTACAGTGGTCCAATAGTGTTGTGACATTTTTCTTATTGGAATGAGGCTTGTTTTACTCTTTTGTTTTTATAAGAAATAATTCAGTGCCAAAAGCAGGGGGCTCATTCAAAATGCAACTGACGGAGTGAATTGTTTAGGGAATAGAGAGCATATTTTTGATTTTGGTCTTAATTTATGAGTTTATAGTCATGCATGTAATTTTGATAATAGGATAGAAATACAATACAAAATGATACAAAATTCATGGCCATTGTCTCTCCTTTGTAATGGTTATACAAGTTATGAATGAATATAATCAAATGTTGTGTTGATTTGTCTACATTGCTTTACAATGGATGCGATATTTAATTCTTGCTTATTGATTTAACGAATTAGTGTAATTTCTTGAATGAGATTGTTGACTCATGTGAATTATGTGCTAAGGATATATTCAAGAAGTAGTGGTCAAGGATATTATAGGGAAGTGTTGTAATGTAGTATTTCTTAAGCTACATGTTGCTATTGTTGAATCATTATCAAACTGCATAGTTTAAGATTGACTCTGTATTTAGGATTAGGCACTCATTTTAGTAGATTAACTCGCAATTAAGCTCCTAGGTCAATTTATTAGCAAATCACTTTTTATTTACAAATATTTCAGATGGGTTACCATTGTACTTATGCTATGATGAGTTTTATGTCTCTCATTTTTCATATATATTTTGTTATTTAAAAGAACCACCAACTCTTTGATACACTATATTGTTGAGTTGATTATCTATTGTTTAAAATGTACCTAAAAATACCTAACACTAATCCTTGAATATACATTATGGGATCACCCTCTCAGGTTTCAGAGAGCCCAAAGTGTAGGAGTAGGAGTTTTGCAACTTTTACTCATTCATTGGCCAATACCTTTAGAGTCACTAATTATTCGAAAAGGAAAAATCCACAAGTAATTTTGAGATCAACTTGGTTCTAAAAAAATAACCAACAGATTGGAGACTATGATGGGGATTTGCTAATTTCAAGTCTCTAGTTCAGATCTAGTATAGTCAAAGTCTAGTGTTGTAATTATTTATGACATGAAGAATAATTAGTTCTAATTTCAACAAGGGGAACCCCTAAGTGTCATGTTTAATAGGATACTTCAAGATAACTACTCAATCACATATCTTGTAACAAAGCCTCTTAACGAATCCAAGCCCAAACCAACCATGTTTAAAGAAAATGAGTATTGTGAGTTCCGTAAGATTAAAGGGAATACATTGAATAAGTGTCAAGGTCTGAAAATGTACATTTAGGATCTCATAGATTGGGGTGATGTCGATGTGGATGCAAACACAACACCCTCATCCAATGCTTAATTGCAGCTATAACATAATGCTTTCCCTAAGCATAACCAAGACCCTAGCATGTCAAACTCAAACCTAGAGCCTAGCAATAATAATAATTAGAATAACAACACCAACAACATCAGTAACAAAAATGTGCCATTTAACTATGAGTGTCTCATCAGGGCATGTGCAGGATCATGGTATGCCAAACAGGCCCTTAAGTGGCAAAAAATTCAAAAAAATCAATGTTAGGCAACTTGATGTAAATATTTGAATAAGTTATCTATATTATTTCAAAAATATGTAAGAATAGAATTTGTAGAAAATTGAATGTAATTTCTAAAATACTAGGTTTATTTAAAAATAAATAAAATCTATTTGGTGAAGATTTGAAATTTCAATGCAGTAGTACTTAAATTTCAGGAAAAAATAAGAAGTAGGTGTCTGTCTGACCACCCTAACCATAATAAAATGATAATATTTTTTTGTAAGATTTTATATATAAGTACAGGACTCATGTACGGATGTGATGCATATTTTTTTGTAATTTTTTCCAAGTAAATAATTAATTATGAATTTTTTATTACAACTTTTAGAAAATATAAAAACCGTCTGTCTGACCACCTTAACTTGGTCAAAAATTCATGAAATTTAATTTTTCTTTTTTTAATCCGATAGTATGTAAAGCATAGAATGTGACGCATGTTTTGGATTCAAAAAATATGATACCGTTTGAAAGTTATAGATGTTTTTCAATCAGCCTATCGATCAGGACTTTAGTCATAATTCTAATAGAAAATGAATAATAATTATTTATTAAATTCAAATTAAATCATAATTTATAGTTTTGGAAAGTTGAGAATCTCCTCTAAAAACCCTTTTCGTTTCATTAATTTTGGGTGAAAAAAAGTCGTCAGCTACATACCCTACAAATATTGCCACTTTTTGGCATACCATGATCCTGCACATACCCATCATGCACATCAAACAAGTAGAGACATGCGTATCTATGATACACGTAAAAGGAAAGGACCCACAATGTGTCGTTACAACCTGTCAAACCTGTATGACAGTCCCTGGAGCCTCCACATCCACCCAATTGCTGCTTGTGAGTTCTCAATACAACATTCTTGATCATCTGGGAAAGACTCTAACATATATATCCATTTTGGATTTGCTTAAGTCTTCTCCCATACACCAATAAATCTTAAATAAGGCCTTATGGGACACCCAAATTCCTAATGACATTGACCCTATGCAATTTCAATCATTGGTAGGACACCTCTTAGCAACCTATCAACTAGGTTTTACCCAAAACGACATGCCCTTCATTGAATTATTCCATAATTGTCCTCTCCATCTAGAGGCCCTTCTAAACCATCATAAAGAGGGTCTTGGTAGATAATTTTTCTTCCTTGAACCTTTGCACATTGAAATTCATAAAACAGGTGGGATACACCCATGCTGATTTAAATAATCAAGTCATCACTATCAAGGAATATGATAATGCAGAGTGTAATTCTAAAGGGATGATTTGTCTTCCAATCCAAGTTGGGCCTGTAGACACCTAAATTTGGACACTTAATTTATCCAAATTTATCCCCTTTCGTCTAAACATCTCCTTATTTGCATTAATTAAGTAATATCACTATTATTTAATTAATCCCTCTAAAGTTCTTCTAATCCCTAAGGTATCTAGTTAAATAATTAAATACCTTCCTCTTTCATCAAATGAATTAAATAAATATCACATTTATTTAATTCCTCCTTATGTCACATCCTCCATCATTTTTATCTAATCTTAATCCATCTTCTAATCTCATCATTAGGGATGTGCACATGCCTAATCCTTGATTAGGATGTGTCACATCCTCCAACTTTTGCAAGTTGGCCTCTAATCCCTCTTAGCAATCTAACCCTCTTTCTTAGTCATAATTAATTTATGATTAATATGTGCACACCCCTAATCATCATTAGGGTCCCATCCTCCATAATTTCCCACTTGCCTCTAATGAGTCCTTAATTAGCCTAATCAAGTACTTGCACAACCTAAATCACCCAATTATGTCTTTTCTAATCCCCATGTCATTTATGGGATGTGTCCTTAGTCAACTTCATTAAATGATTTCTCTTTTTGGACAAGGCATCTCCATTCCCCATGTAAATTTTTAATTCACATTTAATCCCCCAATGCATTTAAAGAATTTTAAATTCCTTCTCTCTTCCCAATGAGAATATTTGAGGAATTTTTAATTCCCCACATGTCCTCTCACCCACATGGGGACAAGTACCTCATTTATGAGGAGATCTTGTCCCAATCCCAAGGTACTATGTACCCTCTCCATGTCATGTCCTATCCTTCCACCTCATGTACACTTTATCCCTTTTAAGCCATATCACATGCCACATGTGAAGATGTGAGGGATTATGAGTTTTCAACTCACCTTAGCCCTACATCTTGATCTTTGTGGCTTATTCTTGACCGTCCATTTCCCTAGATATTTCCAACATCTCTATAAATACCCCCTCTTTTCTCTCATTTTGGGAGAGATCATGCATTGTAGCCAAACTCTTTTAGAATTTCTCTAGAATTGATTCTTAGCCATTTTCATGCTTTCATCCATTTCCATCCATCATCACATCATCACCTAGCTTGCATATCTTACCATCCAAGGAACATACACACCAAAGATCGAAGGGCCAACCAAATGATCGATTTGACACAAGGTATAAAGTTCCATTTTGTTGCTTTTATTTTGTGTTGATTCCAACTGGGCTAATCTTGAGGTGTAGGTTGTTTTTGAATATATTTTGCATTACTTTGTTTGCTGCTCATTTTCTACCACTCAAATTTGACCTTTCACATTTCTGGCACGCCCGGTGGGACCCACAAATGGGTCTCTTGCTTTTATGTTTTCTATTTTTTGACTTTTTGCAGGTACAGGTTACGGAGGGGTGGACTTGACCTAATAGACAGGTGGACCCGCCCCCACAGGCAGACCTGACCCTCTCCAGGGGAGGACCTGCCCTCCCCAGATTGCAAAAATTGTTTTTTTTGAAAAAAATTCACAAAGGGGCAGACCCGACCTAACAGACAGGTGGACCCAACCTAACAGAATGCTGGATATGACCTAAACAATAGATTTTTCCCTCATCGATAGGCGGAATTTCCCTGACAGCTACTCAGGTGGATTTGCCCTGACAGACAACCTTATATGCCCCACCATTTCCACACTGTAAGTCCATTTTCCTTCGTTCAAAATCCAATCTTCTCAATTTTTTGTTCTCTTTCCAACGACATATACCACTTCATACTTTTGAGAAGTTGACTGGGGCACCTTTTCCTTCCTCATCTGCCTCCTCAAGGGGGGCATACCCTACCGTTCTCTTTGTTTACTCATTTTGCGTAAACGTTCATCCATTTAACACATCCTTTCATCATTTTGAACTCTCATTCTATCATTTCGCTTATCTATTTACTCGTTCTGAGTAAACTCTGATCCATTTAACACATCCTTTCATCATTTTGAACTCTCATTTTATCATTCTGATCATCTGTGTACTTGTTCCTCCATTTGACACATCCTTTCATCATTCTAAACTCTGGTTCTATCATTCCAATCATCTGTTTACTTGTTTCGAGTAAATGTTCATCCATTTAACATATCCTTTCATCGTTTCAAACTCTCATTCTATCATTTTGCTCATATGTTTACTCATTCTGAGTAAACTCTCATCCATTTAACACATCCTTTCATCATTCTGAACTCTAGTTTTGTCATTCCAATCATCTGTTTACTCGTTCTGAGTAAACGTTCATCCATTTAACACATGCTTTCATCATTCTGTCATTTCGATCATCCGTTTACTTGTTCTGAGTAAACATTCATCCATTTAACACATCCTTTCATCATTTTGAACTCTTGTTGTATCATTATGATCATTTGTTTACTCGTTCTGAGTAAACGTTCATCCATTTAACATATCCTTTCATCATTTTGAACTCTTGTTCTGTCATTTCGCTCATCTGTTTACTCATTCTGAGTAAACTCTCATCCATTTAACACATCCTTTCATCTTTCTAAACTCTCGTTCTATCATTTCGCTCATCCGTTTACTTTTTTTGAGTAAATTCTCATCCATTTAACACATCCTTTCATCATTCTAAACTCTCGTTCTATCATTCTGATCATCCGTTTACTCATTCTGAGTAAATGTTCATCCATTTAACATATCCTTTCATCATTCTGAAAACATATCCTTTCATCATTCTGAACTCTCATTTTATCATTTCGATCATTCGTTTACTCATTCTGAGTAAATGTTCATCCATTTAACACATCCTTTCATCATTCTGAACTCTCGTTCTATCATTTTGCTCATCTGTTTACTCATTTTGAGTAAACTCTCATCCATTTAACACATCCTTTCATCATTTCAAACTCTCGTTCTATCATTCTGATCATTCATTTACTTGTTCTGAATAAACGTTTCAAACCTCCTTTCTATCATTTTGAACTTTTGTTCAATAGTCCTAATCAATCGTTTACTCATTCTGAGGAATCTTTCATCTATTGCAAACTTTCATCTTCTCGTTTCAATAATTATTCATCAGTTGTGAGTAGTCGTTTACTCATTCTGAGTAGTCATTCATCTATTCTGATCAATCATTTACTCGTTTTGAGTAATTATTCATTCAATCATTTTTATCATTCGTTTCCCTAATCAAATCATCGTTTTCCCTATTTGAATCCCCTAAACTTCATCTTGGGTTATTATCCAAATTGACAAAAGTATCTGATCTGATCATCATCATCAACATCCTCTTAGGATTGTCATCCATCCTAATTCAATCTTCATCATTGGCCCAATCAATCCATTTTCAATCTCAAAGTGGATTTGGTGCCGCAATCATTCATCCTTTAATCTAATCAATCAATATCCTACGTCACCTAGGGTAATCTTTGAATGGGATTTATAGTCCCTTTCATCATCCTATCCAATCTGTCATTCGATCTTATCAATCAATTGATCAATCTTATCCAATCCAATCCAATCACATCCCTATCCAATCACCTTCGACCCAATCAATCTACTTCTATCTCAAAGCAGATTTGGTGTCATAATCATCCGTTGATAATCAAATCTAATTTTTAGAATCAATCCCATCGCATCATCCAATCATCCTAATCTAAGCTTTAATCTAATCCTAATTTGAGCTTGCCCTAAATCCCGATTCGAGCTTTAGTCCATTTCCATCCAAAATCTTTATCCCTCCTCTTTATCCTTTCACCATCATGAATTCTTATCCTCCATCAATAGTGGTCAAGGGAAACCCCAATTATGTCAATGACGATAATGAAAGTCTTGTCAATCAAGAAGAATGTGACATGGATCCCCTTGACACTATCATTGCTAGTAAGTTTTCTCCACCTGTTTTCCAAAATCCAATCATCCCTTCGAGTTATGATGTTATGTCTTCATCCATGCCTAATCATGCTCCCTATGCTACTTTTGACAAGGTATATCCATCATATCCTTCATCCACATCATCCTCTTATCCAACATTTGCATCCTCTTATCCTAGTCCGCCATCACAATACCCCTATCCTAATCCCTTGTCCACATCCTCATATCTTAATTCTTCATCCACATATACCCACTACCCCAATCTCCCATACCAATCTACTCACCCTAATCCAACATCCACACCAACCTATCCTTATCCTAATTCGACATCCACAGTTCCCTATCTCCACCCACCACCTCAATCTTCTCATCCTAATCCACCATCCCCATACCCTTACTACAACCCACCACCCACATCCTTATGTCCTAATTCACCATCCCAATATCCTTATCTTAACCCTTCATCTAATCTTAATCCCCCATCTATTCCCATGTTTGCATCTAATCCCATTCCCCCATCTAATCCTAGTCCACCAATCTATAGTCCTAATCCCCCACTAATCCATAAACCCTCATCCACTCCTACCACACCATCTCAGCCTAGAGTATACAAGTCTCTCATTTCATAAGTTCTCCAAGGGATTATAACAAAGAAGACATCTCCCACTCCACACCTTGAAGTTGTGGAATCATGCCATCCCAACCCATCATCCATAGTCACTAGTGATGAGACTTCTCACCAATTCACACCTATCGTTGATGATACCACCCCTTGCACCACTCAAACCATCGAATCCATCACATCCTCTAAATCTACTGAGCCCCCATCTCCTACCATCACATCTA
Source organism: Sequoia sempervirens (assembly GCA_007258455.2). Lineage (NCBI taxonomy): Eukaryota > Viridiplantae > Streptophyta > Pinopsida > Cupressales > Cupressaceae > Sequoia > Sequoia sempervirens. Next base: position 316,568,278 of record VDFB02058242.1, on the reverse strand, counting down.
CTAAATCCATTGAACACCCACTTCCTACTCCAAGAGTAGTCAAACCCATTGATGACACCAAAATCCAATCCACTTCTCCCACTCCTAGTGTTAGTAAAATCCATTTCGATGAATACATTGAATCCTCCATCCTTCCATCTCCCCAACTTGAAGAGTCTCTCCAACACTCTGTCATCCTGCCATCCACACAAGATGAGTCATGTCAAGAGTCTAATCCAAAGCATGCTATCATATCCCCTTCTCCAAATCAAGGTCCTACCATCCCATCTAATCCACCTCAAGATCACAGTCCCCCATCCATTCCATTCCATGATCCCCTTGTCATTCAAGATTCCACCGCTCCATCTCCATCTCCATCTCCATCGCATGAGCCTGCTACCACAAATATAGATCCTATCATATCCCCTAATCCCTCTCCTGATACCACCCATCCAAAATTTGTTACCCCATCATCTCCCTCTTACGATCCCCCATCATCGCCTAAAACTACTATCCCCACATCGCTTGCATATCCCCTTGGTACTCTCACATTCTTCCATTGTGGCCTCCTTGCAGAAGAAAAGCATAGTATATTTACCACCCATCATCCTCCACTTAATAATGGACTTGCATCGTGTTTTCAGAATAACACAAATCCTATCATGGATTGCATGCTCAAGAAAATGAACTATCAAGGAAAAGGTCTAGGTCTTCATGAGCAAGGTATTTTAGAGCCCATCCAAGTCAAAGAACAAATCTGCATGCAAGGTCTTGGATCTATTTCCCAAGACTCACAATCTAAAGATGTTGGTACAACCTCTAGACGTCCTCAATGAGCCTTTTCCAAAATAACTTCTGCCTCTCCCCATCGCTCCACTAGATCATATGCTGCCATCCCTCCTCCTCTATTGTATCACCTCAAAACAACTGTCCATATTCCTCCTTCATCTACTCCATCCATTTTGGGTCCTTACATCCCTCCATCCACCATCTCTTGTCCTTCATCTACTCTATCCATCTTGGATCCGTATATCCCAAGATCACCTCCTCCATCTCATCCGTTCATCCATCCAACACCTATCCATGTCATGCATCATAAAAATCCCTCTGGAATATCCCATAATTAGGATCAACACAGGCACATACCTAAACATCCTCCATCTACACGTAATCCCCATACTCCTACCTCCATTGCCCACATCCTCCATCCCCTCACACCCATCTCGTTGCTAATAAAAGCACTTTGGATGCTAGCATAAAAATACATAAATCCCAACATCCACATGAATCTAAAGCTCCCCATGTCCCCTCTAAAATACATGGCGAAGAGAAGAAAATTCTAAATCCAAATCAAATCTGTAGGCCACAAAGGACCACCAAAGCAAAAATCAAAACCATGTGGATCCCAAAGAAAAAAGATGCAATGCCTTCAAATGAAAAATCTATAATAACATCCAACATTTCTCATCCAAAGGTTAATCATTTTTGTCCACCCTCTCCTAAATCTATTTTGGGTCCCTATGTCCCAAAATTCACTATTCCATCTCCTCCATTATCCCCACATTCTCCATCACTTAATCCTCTTATCTTTTCACATCCACCACCACATGTGCCAATGTTGGTCCTGAACACATCTCCTCATCACATATCCACCCCATCATTCCATCCATACCACTTGTAGCATCCCATCCATTATCCCATTTATATCCCCTCTCAAATCCCTCTAATTCATCCTTTTGCATAATCCATTTGTCCTAATACGGTTGCACTAACATCTAACAGTCGCTTCAAACACAGGCTCTTAATACCTCACATAGAACTTGATGCTTGAGTCCTTCATCCATATCCTTTTCCAAAGTCTTGTAACTCCAATTATTTTCCTCCCTATCCTTATCCATCTCCTTTTTCATGCTATCCAAAAAGTCCAAAAATCCAAAAAAGTAAAAAATAAATAAATCAAAATCCAAAAATAGTAAAGAAAAATAAATTCATCCGATGGTGAAAACCACTCTTTGGTGGCACCTCGGATAAGTACCATGATGAAAACCTAGTAAACATGTGTCATGCATAAATCCCCATCTACACTTGGGGGCAACTTCCTGATATGCATTCCCTCCATCCCCTATGCTTCCTGCTATGCTTCCGGCTATGCACCCATCTTCTTGCTATACATCCTTTTCATCCATCTCCTCCATCCTACCAATCTTACACAACCTACTTAGCATATCTCATTTATCCCAATCTTTCCATCTTCCTTGTGATCTTGATAACAATAGGGGAAAACATATAAACATGCTTTGGACACCTCTTCGCATACATTTCCCTCATCCGCACACTATCCTAATCCTCATTCGAACTCTACTACCTCCCTTATCCACCTGTCATCCTACCTTCAATCTCCCTTCCTTATCCATGCATCCCATCTTCATCCATCTAGCTCCTTTAGTTGCCTATCCTTCTCTATTGCATCCTCCATGCCTCCTCGCACATGATATATCTAGAGTGTGGGCACCTATCTTCCTTTGTGATATAGTCCTTGGAGACATTATTCATTCCACTAGAGAAATCCCTTCCATCTCCCCATGCTTATCTTCCAATCACCCCACATAATCCTTTTAACCTCCCTATCCTTATCCCCCTACCCATCCATCATAGTATCCCTTCCGTCTCCCCATCATTATCTTCTTATCCATTTACCTCAATCCATATCACATCTCTTAATCCCTTGTCATTGGCTACTCCCCATACAATCTAATGTCGTCTATCTTATCACTTCATCATTCATCTATCTATCATATCATCCCCCAATTCATCTTTTGATTATTTGGATAACTATCCCATCCCTGAGCTTTGTGATCACCATCCTCCGATCCAATCCAACAAGTCTATCGTGTCCCATCATATCAGTCCCATCATCTAGGGTTATCTCATCATCTTTCATCCATCACTTGTCTTTGGCCTTTTGTCGAACTACATTTCCCCTGCACTTTCACATAGGCAAGGTCGATCATTTGATCTGCCCCTGGGGTTCCATCCATCATCGATCTATATTTTCCACTTTTCTCCTGTTCTCCATCCTATCTTGGTCATCCATCGAAATCTCCATCATGGTCTATTGTCAACCTTTTATCGAACTATGAGGGCTCTGCACTTCCACATAGGTAAGGCCAATCTTTGATCAGCCCTCGAGCCCCTAGGTTGCTAGGATGTGTTAGTCTCCTATCTTGTGTCATGTCTCTCATGTCGCATTGTCAAGCTATGCCCTTGTCTAGCTGGATATTAACAAATGAGATTCACTTGTACCATTAGATCCAATGAGTTTTGAATATCCTGCGTCATATCGATCTTTTAGTTTAGTATCCATCATCGGTCTCAATACGATGCATCCTTCCTAACATACCTCATCAATCCCATCCATCCCCTTGATTCTATGGCAAAGGACGTTTGCAATTTATTGTGATCTTTTGATGCTTTTGCATTTTGTTTATCATTTGAGCTCCCTATCATCACTTGTCATGGTTGCCTTGATCCATCATATCATGGTGTCCTTTGACTAGTCAACATAGGGGTGTATCTTGATCTTTTCTTTGTCTTCTCGGTTGTCCCACGTAGTACCCACCAGGATCCTTGAGGTCTTGTGTTATGCTGGGGCATCCTTGTGTACTTTTGGTTATCCCAATACCTGGCCTGACCAAGGTCATCGCGACTTTGGGGTGTTGGGATAGCATTCTTGTTTGTTGTGTTTGTTTTATGCATTAGACACTAATCTGCCTTGGTCCTTTATACCTTGGTGTATCGTGTCTTCTGCTATAGGAAAAATCAATGCTCCGAAGATGGAAAATTGCATTAGGATTACATTTCACTTTCCATTCCATCCTCTTGCATGTATCCCTCATCCTATCATCTATTACAATCCCCCCCATCCATTCATCCTTCATCACGCTCCCCTCCCAATCTCCTACTACCTTTTCATCCTTTCTTGCCCATCACTTTGCATCATCTTCCCCATCTCCCCTTGCATCATCTCATCCATTTCGAGAGCACACCTGTGTTCTCTTGAACCCTGATGTCCTCTTGAGGGGGCATCCTCAATCCCTAACTTTCATCTTCACCCCCATCATCTTCCTTCCTAGTCACCCCTTTGAATGACTAGGGCATATTTTCCAATCTAATGATCCTCTTCTAGGTTCTATGTTTTCATATTCTTTGAAATGATGCTACTTCGTAACATCATCTCAAAGAGGGGAAAAATGTAGACACCTAAATTTGGACACTTAATTTATCCAAATTTATCCCCTTTCGTCTAAACATCTCCTTATTCGCATTAATTAAGTAATATCACTATTATTTAATTAATCCCTCTAAAGTTATTCTAATCCCTAAGGTATCTAGTTAGGTAATTAAATACCTTCCTCTTTCATCAAATGAATTAAATAAATATCACATTTACTTAATTCCTCCTCATGTCACAGCCTCCATCATTTTTATCTAATTTTAATCCATCTTCTAATCTCATCATTAGGGATGTGCACATGCCTAATCCTTGATTAGGATGTGCAACATCCTCCAACTTTAACAAGTTGGCATCTAATCCCTCTTAGCAATCTAACCCTCTTTCTTAGTCATAATTAATTTATGATTAAGATGTGCACACCCCTAATCATCATTAAGGTCCCATCCTCCATAATTTCCCATTTGCCTCTAATGAGTCCTTAATTAGCCTAATCAAGTACTTGCACAACCTAAATCACCCAATTAGGTCTTTTCTAATCCCCATGTCATTTATGGGATGTGTCCTTAGTCAACTTCATTAAATTCTTTCTCTTTTTGGACAAGGCATCTCCATTCCCCATGTGAATTTTTAATTCACATTTAATCCCCCAATGCATTTAAAGAATTTTAAATTCCTTCTCTCTTCCCCATGAGAATATTTTAGAAAATTTTAATTCCCCACATGTCCTCTCACCCACACGGGGACAAGTACCTCATTTATGAGGATATCTTGTCCCAATCCCAAGGTACTATGTACCCTCTCCATGTCATGTCCTATCCTTCCACCTCATGTACACTTCATCCCTTTTAAGCCATATCACATGCCACATGTCAAGATGTGAGGGATTGTGAGTTCTCAACTCACCTTAGCCCTACATCTTGATCTTTGTGGCTCAATCTTGACAGTCCATTTCCCTAGAGATTTCCAAAATCTCTATAAATACCCCCTCTTTTATCTCATTTTGGGAGAGATCATGCATTGTAGCCAAACTCTTGCAAAATTTCTCTAGAATTCATACTTAGCCATTTTCATGCTTTCATCCATTTCCATCCATCCTCACATCATCACCTAGCTTGCATATCTTGCCATCCAAGGAGCATACACACCAAAGATCGAAGGGCCAACCAAATGATCGATTTGACACAAGGTATAAAGTTCCATTTTGTTGGTTTTATTTTGTGTTGATTCCAACTGGGCTAATATTGAGGTGTAGGTTGTTTTTGAATGTATTTTGCATTATTTTTTTTGCTGCTTGTTTTCTACCACTCAAATTTGACCTATCACAGGGCCAATTGTACAATACACTACTTGCCACATCCTTGATTTGGAACTCCCCTGTAACCTACTCCTCAGTTATCCATGGATCCACACCATGCAAGGCATTCCATCCACATATCACCAATGTCTGAAATTCTCATTTAATGGCATAGAATTTACCATACATGTGGATCCTCAACCATTTGACTATTGTTGCACATTAGAAGCTTCTTTTCCCCATTCCCACTATTGTCCTAGAGTGGAAATGGGACCAGCACATGCTTCATCCTCCTATTCATCTACCAATGCATCAACCACCACTTCATCCATTCCATCATCCACATATGATTCCACCCTTACCAAAGTCCAGATCATTGACAAGGGAAGTGGTGAATATGAAATGTGCACAACTTTGAATGTGGAAACTATGCCACCATCATGATGTGCATATGGCCAACCTTCTTAGCTAGCATCAAAGGAAGAAGAGAAGAAGATCACCTTGAGCTCCAAAAATGTGGGACCCACCACTTTCCACTCTCCTAGGTTAAGGAAAGACACACCAAAAGATGACATTAGCCAGTGGGTATATCATGAGGAACCTGAACCCTCTCCCCCCTTGAAAGAATATTTCCAAGAGACCTATCCTTGACCCTCTAAGTTTGAAAAGAAACAAAATTATTTGGGGGAGGTCTTGGTGTAGATGAGCAAGGAAGATGACACCTGATAGGAACTTATGTGCATCTGCAAAATTTGGCCTTGGGCTATGATACCAAGCAAAAGGGTCCTATGGCATCATCTAGTGCCTCTAACAACGTCAGTGAGATAAACAATCTCCTTGAAGACATACCAGAGGAGGAATCCATCAAACATGCATATGATGATGTAGATCAAAATGACCTTTCTTCCATGTTTGAATTCTTATCCATTTGCACCATTAGCCTATCCCTTCAACATCCTGAACTCAAAGACTAGGACCTACATGGTAGCGCACCTATCAATACCTTGCCTTAAGTGAATATTTATGTACATCTCATGGGATTGGGGGAAGATGAAAACCCTAACCACAAAAGTAAAAAGAAGAAAAATAAAAAGGGTCACCTAGCGAAAACCTTGTCGAGGTGTTTCTTGACTCAGAAAAAGTAAAAAAAAATGGTGTATCTGATAGCAAAAATCTCGATGAGATGCTAGAGGATGGGGACATTCATGTTCCCCTTGTAGGGACTCAACTATCTGAATGATCATCCATCCCGACTGAGGAAACACAAGAAATAAATTTGGGAACTGATTAGGATCTCAAAATCACATATGTAGCCAAAGCACTATTAGAGGAAGAATACTCTACCATCACCAAGCTTCTCAAAGAAGGTATCATCAATTTTGCATGGAGGTCCTCAGATATGTTGGGTATTGATTCTACTTTAGTAGTACATCATCTGGACATACATCCCGATGCTAAACCTGTCAAGAAAAAGCTCTGGAAAATGCACCCCCAAGTAACTCTACTGGTTACGAAAGAGTTGGAGATGCTTTTAGAAGCTGGGTTCATAAGACCCATTGACTATTCTGATTGGATTTCCAATATAGTGCAAGTTTACAAACCAAACAATAATATTAGGATTTGCACAAAATTTTGAAACCTCAACAAAGCCTGCCCCAAAGATTATTTTCCTTTGTCGAACATCAACATGTTGGTTGACATAACTACAGGGCACACGATTCTTTTCCTCATGGATGGGTTCTCCAGGTATAATTAGATCATAATTGTGACTGAAGACCAACATAAAATAGCCTTTACTATTCCTTGGGGCACGTTCTACTATAATATCATGCCCTTCAGTCTCAAGAACGTAGGGGCAACCTACCAGTGAGCCATGACCATTGTCTTGCATAATCTCATCTGCGTAATAATGGAAGATTATGTTGATGAATTGTTAAGGAAATCAAGAACAAGGGAAGAGCACCTGATGGTTCCTAAGAAGATCTTTGATCATCTAGAGCATTATCAACTATGGCTAAATCCAAAGAAATGTGTCTTTGGGGTTACATTAGGAAAACTACTAGTTTTCATCAAGTAATTCCATTGAATCCCTTGTTGGTTCATCTCCTACTTTGAATAATGAGGTTAATAGTGCTAACATCTAGGGAGAATTACGTGAAGTTGAAGGGCCTAATGTCGATAGATGGTAATTTTGGGATATTAGTAAGAAGTTCTCAAAACCTTTAACTCCAAAAGTTGGGTTTGTTTTTAATGGAGGAAATTTGAAGCCCAAAGGAGAGTCTCCCCATCTAGAAGTACATATTTCCCTAGAAGAAGACACAGTTGAGCAAGCCTATTATACTCTTGTGCCTAGTGAGGCTAGGAATATCTTAGAAAATGAAGAAATAGATAATGACATGTTAGCCTTAGAGGAGGAAGAATAGAGGCTTAAGGAAGAAGATAATTGACTAAAGGAATTGAAGGAGAAGGAAGATAGGATTCAAGCTAAGCAACTTGAAAGAGATGCTTGAAACCAAAAAATAAAGAAAATGAGAGAAGATGCTGCTAGGCATAAGGCCTTTAAGGAGAATGTTTCTAAATTTGCTACTCAGATTATCCATGAGATTCCTAAAGTGTCAGTCCAAATGGGAACCTCCACTATTAATACTTATACCACTTATGTTGTAACTTCTAAAGCCCCAAACCCTTCCGCTACTGCTAAGAAAACATCATTCATATATCATAGGAAGAATCCCATTGATCAACCAAAGAAGACCACCTTCAATACCTTTGAAAATGATACCAGTACAAATACCCATACTTCATTTATTAAACCCCCCACACCTAATACTAAATTTGATCCTACTTCATCCACTGCACCTCGAAATTCTGAGTTCTTGAAGTTGCAGCTACAGAATGATAAACTACAAGAGGATTTGAAGAAAGCTAAAATAGAAGCTACTAGTGTGGAAATAGTTAGAAGATTGCTTTCCTTAAAATTTCCACAGCAACTCTAGAAGGCTCAAGCTCTAGAAAAAATAGTAGTGAGTCTCAAAAGAAGAAGTATGAAGTACATACTCCTAGTGGAGGGGGTGGTTGAGATCTGGGTGGTGAAGGTGGAGGAAACAATAAGAACATGAATTCCTATTTTGAAGATGATGAAGGAAAAAATAAAGGTGGTGGAAATGATGGAGAGGGCAAAGGAAAGGATAGTAATCAATTTGATAGTAAAAAGGATGACGAGTATATAAATTCTCATAGGAATAGAAACACTAGAAGATCATTGCAAGTTGATAGATACCAGTAGTTGTGTTTCACTGGAATACCTGGCTATCCTAACCCTTTCTCTAAAGATACCAGACTTTCCTTATTCAAATTTTTTTGAAACAATACCTTGAGTGGTGAAGACCATCTCAAACCATTTGGAAAATGTTATGGATGACTTTGAGATAGAAGTAGAAGATGTCTTGATGAAGTTGTTTATGCAATCTCTCATTGAAGATGCTCAAGGGTGGTATAGAGGTTTGCTTGCCAATAGAAGCGGCTCCTGGGAGGAATTCAAAAGGGTATATAGAGAGAAATACGACGACAAGACCGATTCAAGTTTATTGTTGAATTATTATAATAATATTGCTAAAGGTTCTAATGAGTCTATGGCTGATTTCAATACAAATTTCTAGAAGGAAAGGAAGAGGTTTCTTCCTTATCTATAATTGAGCAACAATGTGTGTTTAGTAAATCACAGTAACACTTTTTATGTGAAGATGAGTTACTGCCTATTGGATAAGAACCCTAAGACATTGAGGAAGGCTTACAAAATGGCTGAGCACATTGAGAATATTAGTAGAGAAACTAGTAAAGTTGGCGGAAGAGATGATCCGATACTTTTCCAAAAATAGAAAAAGGAGGATAAAAGTTCAGGTACTAAAACTAGTACTCTTGAGGATAAGATGGATAGTTCCATGAAGACTATAAATGACAAAATTTCCAGACAAGACAAGGTTCAATCAAAAACTTATCAAAGGAATGTAAGACCTCCCCAGTTGTAGGATCACCCATATACTACCAATTGGTATAATGGGAAGCCTATTCCTAAGTGCCAATGAAATACTCATAATAAGGTCCCTCCTGATTCTCTATAGAAGAACTCAAATTTTTTTGTTGATGACACCCTTTGGTGTATGGTTTTCCAAATGCCTCATTCTTTCCATCAATGCTTATTTGAACATGTAGACATCCAAATTTCACCACTCCCATATGGTCAAATCCATCTCCTTTATTTGTCTATTTCATCGATATTAATTAAATGATTTATTTAATTAATATTTCCCCTTTCCCAAAGATTTCTAAAGTATTTAATTTAATAATTAAATACTTTAGGTTTCATCATTTCCTCTCTAAATTAAATAAATATATCATTTTATTTAATTTAGTCATTTAGCCTTTTGAATTTAAATCAATGTTAAATTCCCTCTTTTCTCTTTCCTTGTCACAACCTCCATAATCCTCCTCAAATATGGATTAGTTTAATTAATCTATGATTAGGATGTTCACACCTTTCATCAGGATTAATGTCACATCCTCCATATTTTTCCACTTGCCTTTAATCCTTTATTAGTCTTCTTAATCACATGTTTCCACAACCTTAATCTAATCCTCATGCCATTTTTGGTATGTCCTCCAAGTCAACCTTTCATAAGTTCTTTCTTTATTTAGCCTTGACCTCTTCCCCATGTGAATTAAAAATTCACATTTATTCCTTCAATGCTTTCCTATTCCCCATGAAGGTTGTTGGGAAATTCCAAATCCTCTCATAACTCACATCACTCACATGGGACAAAGCACTCCTTTATAAGGACCTTGTCTTATTACCAAGGTACTTCCAATCATGTGAATTTAAAATTAACATATATTACTCCAACACTTCTCCCTTCCCCATGATGATTAGAGAGGAATTCTAAAATTCTTCACTTGTCACCATCCTTCCCACATGGGGACAATAACTTCCTTTTTGAGGAAATCTTCCCCTAATCCTAAGGTACTTGCAAGTACTTCCACCTCACATGTCATATTTTCCATCTCATGTTCACATGGCAAGATGTGAAGGCTTGTGAGTCCTCAAGACACCACAACCCTCCATCTTGTCCATGTTGACTAAATCCTAGCCATTCAATCCTCTAGAGACTCTCTCCCTAAAATAAAGGATTTTTCCTCATTTTTCTCATAACACACATTCACAATTCAACACATTCAAGCATTCATAATTCTACTCTCAAGCTCAAGCATTCAAAAACTTGCATATAGGAAATTTTCATCCTCCATTGTTGCACTTCAAGCTCACATTGCACTCATCTCATACATCTATCAAAATACCCACTTCCATGTTGGCATTCACCATCTAATTTAGATAATTTTGTATATAATTTTAACTCATTTTCCATCAAGGAGCACACATCTAATCTACATCAAAGGGCCAACCAAAGGATCGACTTGGACAAGGTATATATTTTGTTTTATCTTTCTTTTGTTCAAGTTCAACTAGGTTTATCTTGAGGTGGTGTTGTGTGTATTTATCCTTTTAAATTTTCTATTGATTTTGCATCATTTAGGGTAGGAAATCACACTACACACATTTTTGGCATGCCCAATAGGACCCACAAATAGGTCTAGTATTTTCACATGCTCTATTGTTTGAAATTTTGTAGGTCTAGGTTACATAGAAGCGATTCTGCAACTAATAGAGGAAATTCTACAACAATAAGGGAAATATTGCAGTCAAGATAGGTGAGCTTGCCTTCAACAGAGGCAATTATGCACTTGTAGAATCACCCATCTGTGAAACAGGAACAAATTTGCTTCTTATTTCCTAAACAAGAGACCCTTCTACTGAGTTGGGTGAGCCTACTTCCTACCAACAGGAGAGCTTGCCTCTAAAAAAATAATCATGTTACTGATAGGGGTGATCCTGCCTCTAAGAGGAGTGATTCTACTCTAGACAAAGGCGATTCTAAGGTAAACAAAGACTTAAAGTGTTATTTCTAGAGTTTGTTTCTTATCATTTTTTAAGTACTGACCCCCTAACCTATTTTTTCGGTGAATGTTCTTGGTTTTACTAATGTTTGTGTAGTCATTTCTCACTTGTCAAAGGCCAGAGGTTAAACTACTAACATATTTGCTACAGGATGAATAGGCCAAGACCCTTAGTTTTTGCTTGTTATCTTTTCCATACTTGTTAGGCACATGGAACAAATTAGGTGGAGTCAATACACTTGTATTTTGTGCTTGAAAGTGGACTATTGATGTATGGGTATGTGTAGGATCATCATGGAAAAAGAAAACACTTAAGTGGCAAAAAAATTAGAAAAATTAGAGTTAGGCAACTTGACATAAAAATTTGAATAAGTTATCTATATTATTTCAAAAATATGTAAGAATAGAATTTGTAGAAAATTGAATGTAGATTCTAAACTACTAGGTTTGTTTAAAATAAAAAAATCTATTTGATGAAAATTTGAAATTTCAATGTAGTAGTACTTAAATTTTAGGGAAAAAATAAGAAGTAGGTGTCTATCTGACCACCCTAACCACAATAAAATTATAATATTTTTTTATAAGATTTTCAATATAAGTAGAAGACTCATGCCCTGATGTGATGCATATTTTTTTGTATTTTTTTCCTAGTAAATAATTAATTATAATTTTTTTATTACAACTATTTAAAAAATATAAAAACTTGTATGTCTGACCACCTTAACTTGGTCAAAAAAATTTAGTACCTTGTTGGAGCTTCCAACTCATGCTTGTGATGGGCTGGTGTTCACAGTCGTGCCTCACATACTATGTGTATATTGAGGACTCCCTAGATCACCTTGTTAACTTAGTTAGAGGACCATGTTGGCCATACCCTTTTTACTAATCTTAGGATTGTGTTGTTTGAACTATCTTCTTTGCGCAAAACCAGTGCATGTCTTTCTGGTCAAGTCAACCTTTTCCTTTTGTTTGTTGTTTGTTGTGTTTTTGTCCTTTTCCTTAGCTATTTTTCATCCAATTCTAGTCCAATTTTATTGTTTAGGTGAGTTTGTCTTTGTCAAGGGAAAACTTGTTACTAACAAGGGTGAACCTGTTGTCCATAGGGGAAACCCTACATTCTATTTGATTCATTTCACAGTCAGTTCCTATTAGAATTTCCCATTCTATATAGAATAGGTGAGCCTATACCTAGTTTGGGAAAGCCTTCCACTAAGTTGGGTGAGCCTAACACCTAGAAGGGAAATTTTTCTCTTTGTCTGAGTCATCCTGTCAGCTAAACAACCTAACACATTCACTTGTTCCATCCAAAGGGGCAATTCTACCTCTGAGTTGGGTGAGACTGCCTCATAATTGGGTGATTATGCTTGCTATTTTAGTCCCCTATTAGTATCCTAAGTCATCATATTAGTCCATTCCCTGAAAATAGGTTATTTTGCAACATAATTGGGTGAGTTTCCACCCTAAACAGCCAATCATGCTTTTTGTTTAGTCAATTTGCTTATTCGTTTAGTCAGTCTGTTTATCCATTTCCCCATTTCAACTGTCTACTTCCCCATTCTAGGAGTTCATCTCCCCATTGCGAGAGTCTGTTTCTTCGATTTGAGAGTCAATTTCCTTGTTTCAAGTGTCCATTTCCCCATTTTGAGAGTCTATCTCCCCATTACAAGAGTCTGTTTCCTCATTCAATTAGTCCATTTCTCCAATTCGAGAATCTGTTTCCCCATTCACTGAGTTTGTTTCCCTATTTTGAGAGTCTATTTCCCTATTAGGAAAGTCTATTTTCCCATTCGATGAGTCTGTTTCCCCATTTCATTAGCCCATTTTCCCATTAGGAGAATTTGTTTGTCCATTTAGAAGGTTTCTTACCTTTTTTTTAGATTTAGACAAGTCTAAAAGTTGTTTAAGAAAGCCTGCACCCTATTTGGGCAATCTTGTACCCTATTTGGGTGACCTTGCACTCTAGTTAGGTGAGCTTGTCACCTAGTTGGGTGACCTTTCATCCTAGTTTGATGACCTTACACCCTAGTTGGGCTATCTTGCATCTTAGTTGGGCGAGCTTGTACCCTAAGTTGGGTGATCTTGTCACCTAGTTGGGCAACCTTGCACCCTATTTGGGTGACTGTGTATCCTAGTTGGGTGACCCTGCAGCCTAGTTGGGAGATCTTGCACACTAGTTTTGTGACCTTGCACCTTGGTTGGGTGACCTTGCACCCTAGTTAGGCAATTTTTTGACCTAGTTGGGCAATGCATCCTAGTTGGGTGACCTTGCATCTTAGCTGGGTGATCTTGCACCCTAGTTGGGTGACCTTGCACCCTACTTAGGTGATTTTGTGACCTAGTTGGGCGATCCTGCATCCTAGTTGGGAAATATTGCTCCTTGTTTGGTTCATTTTGTCACTAGTTTAGGCAAGTCTAATCTTTATCTAGAGACTTAATATGTTCAGGCCCCAAAATCTAGTTGTTTTCCAAGCTATTTGCATCTTCTATTCACTCATAGTTTTCACTTTAGTCCATCTACATTATCATCTAAATCATATAGGTACATCCTAAATCATTTCTAGGTTGCATATCCATCCTCATTTTCTTAATCCAAATCCCTTAAACTTCATTTGAAGTTATTATCCAAATTGGCATAGGTTTCTGAAATTCATCATAATCCTACACTTTTGCTTAGGGTCATCATCCATCCTGAGTTAGTCATCATCTTCAACCCAATCAATCCACTTACATCTCAAGTTGGATTGAGTGTCATGATCATCCGCCTATCCTTTAATTTGATCAATCAACACCTTAAGTCACCTAGGGTGATTTATAAACTTGGTTTAGAATCCCTTCCATCATCTTATCTCATCCATCATCCAATCCTATCAATCATTTCATCAATCAATCTTATCCAATCTAATCCAATCACATCCTTATCTAATCATCCAATCAGCTAATCCCTCATCCAATCCAATCAATCCTTCAATCGACATTTAGGTCATCCTTGTATTGCATCTTAGTTCATCTACTAGCTTTGAACTTTCATGCCTATTTAGACTCAATCAAAAGCTAAGAAGAAAATGGTAGAACAACAAGCCTAGGGTTCCTAGTCGAATATCCCTCAAGATCCCAACAACGCTGCAAATATCCCTCAGGATCCCAATAACAATGCCTCATCACAATCTAATACTAACATTCAAAATACTTCACCACCCAAAGATGAGAACATGGTTAATCGACTAAAAGTTAAAATTGATGAATACCTTAGAACCCCACTAATGTTCAGATGATGGATCACATCCTCAATGAGTGTGGGGATAAGATTCATGCCACTCTGATCATGAAAGGAGTCAAACCACCACCCGATCTTGATATGTCACAATATACAAGCACCCAGTCCCTCCCTGCTCCTCAAGACCCGTAGAATTCACAAAATTTTCCAAGAAATTTGTATGTCCCCAAAGGTGCACCTATAGAGAATTGGTATCACCTTAAGTTTGGAAACGTTCTGATATGTCAAGTCATAAGTTACCCTCACCTCCCATCTGTGGCCTCTACGACACCACTCAATCCTAGTGACCTTTACGCTTATGGAATGTCACAAAAAATTCTATCTTCTTGACCACTACCACCTCAGCATCTTGGTCAACCAACCATACACACTAGGGGCACTCCTATCCTTGTGTTGATGCCACCTCCAGGGCCTATACTTGCTAACAATCTACCACAACCACCTCAAGGTAATATCCCTCCATTTCAGCACCCTCTCATAAATCCTCATCATCCCACTATGTTGCAAGCACCGCCACAACACACTACTATCCCCTCGCAAGCACCACTACAACACATTTAGAAAGTGTCAGATTTTGTGGATGTGTTGTTGATATGTTGTTTTCATTGATGTCAACACTATTAGCATCATTGTATTGAAGGTTGTATATGTCAAGGATATTGATAAAATTGATGAAGAAAGAGTTATAGAGTTTCCTGTTGCCAGTGGAATTATGTAATTCATGAAGGTTTTTTGTTTTGTACATTAAAGATCAATTATTGTGGACTAAAGGGTTTATTATTGAGAGTATCTAGTTCATCTACTAGAAGTTTCAAACATCTGCATGAATAATTGATCATGTTGTGGTCTGTCAGTGTTCCTAAACGAAGTTTGTGTGATTCTGGAAATTTCAACTGTTGTGAATGCTTCTCTATTAGTTCCTGGTATTTTTGGATGCTTCTAGATCATTCTCTATCATTGTTGTACATCCAAATTGATCAGTGTGGTCATGGTCAAAGATTTTTCTTGTGCATGTTTTAGTTTTCATGTTCTTGGCCAACATAATGGTGGTAATGTGTTGTGGATCCTTGAAGTGTAAAATTTGAATGTTTGGCATGCTCGTGGATGTTGTTTTGGGTCACATCATTGTATTGGCCACAGTGTTGGATTCACATTAAAAATGTACTTGTTAAATTGGGCCAACATTGTAATTTTATTTTAGTTTTTTGGATGACTAAGAGGTTGATGTAATTCCATGATGCAGATATATATGAGTGATTGGTTGAGTGAAGTTGTGTGTGTGTGAAGTGAGAAAGGCCAGAGATTGTGCAAGTGTGTGAACATTGATCTATTATTTGATTGTTTAGCAGAGTGAGAGTGAAGAGTGAAGGAGTATTTTTTTTGCTTAACTAAAATTATAATCAAGCTTGTGCAAAATCTATTTTCTCAATTCATACCCTCTAAATTTAATCCTATTGTTTGGTATTGATCCCCTTTTGTATTCGAGTAGTGAGCTCTAGGCAGTGTGCTTGAATGCATGTGCATTCCCCTTATTATTTCCAGTATAATTTTAATAGGGTATAATATTGTGGACTAAAATCTACCATGGTTTTTCCCCTAATAGGGTTTCCACATAAAAATCTTGGCGTTCTCTATGTTCTTGATGTGTTGATTGTTTATGGTTTATTGCTCATTCACCAAATCTGAAATTAAGTTAAGTTTGAAAAGTTTAATATTCTGTGACAACTGATTCACCCCCCCTCTCAGTTGTTTGTCCTTGTTTTTCCTACAATTGGTACCAAAGAAAGTTAATCTAAAGAATTTTAACAACTTGAGGTGATCTGAGATGGTATCATACAAGAAGGAAAATCCTAGATTCGATGGAACTAACTAATCACTATGGAAAGTTAGGATGGAATGTCATTTGAGGTGTATTGGTGAAGCTTTCTAGAAGATTACAAATAATCCATATGTTATTCTTGTGAATGGTCCCTCCACTGCTGATAAGATTAAAGAGGTTGAGAATAATATTAGGGCTATTGAAGCTTTGGTGAGTGCTCTAACAGATTCGAAGATGACAAATGTGATAGGTCTGAAGATAGATAATGAGATTTGGACAAAGCTAGAAACTTTGTATGAAGGAGATGGACAAGTGAAGATGGCTAAGATGAAAATATCACTTCTTTTATGCAAAGAGTAAATGAAATAGTGATGGGTATTAGATGTGCCAGTGGTTCCATAGAAGAGGATGAAATTGTGGATAAAATACTCAGATCCTTTCCTCCCTCCTACAAAGTGAAGGATCATTATATTGAAGAGCTTAGATAAGTAACAAATATGACAAGAGATACACTGATTGGAAAACTTGTTGCCTTTGAGTTAAGTGAATTTAGTGAATTTGTTCTAAAGGCTGAATCTGCATTTAAGGCTATTGTAACTAGAAGAAACAAGGAAAGATATGATCTAGGAGAGTGTTCTAGAAAGACATCCAAGTATGATGAAGAATTGAAACAACTTGAAGATCAAGAAAGAGAGGTAGAAGAATTGGAAGCACTGATTGTAAAGAAAGAAGGCAGAGGAAAAGGTAAGTATGAAGGAGTGTTTCCTATTAAATGTTTTTCTTGTAGTAAGATAGTTCATTTTACATCAAGGTGTCCTAAAAGAGTTCCTAGTTCTAAGACTAACAAATCTAGATTCCAAAAGAAATGTTACTATGTTGAAGAAGGAATAACTAATGATGAGTCTGATAAGGATAATGAAAATGAGGATGAATGGGTGTTCCTTGATATCAAGGAAAATGGTTCAGTTGCTATCAAATCTACTAAAGATGAAAAATATCTTGCAGTCAAAATTGAAGAAAAGGATGAGTGGCTTATTGATAGCGGATGCTCACATCATATGACTGGTGACAAGAAAATTTGTAAGTCTAGAGAAGTATGATGGTGGGGTTGTAAGATTTGGAGATAATAATGTCGGTGTGATTCGTGGTAGAGGATCTATTTGTCTTGGTGGTAAGCATAACACTAATGATTTCCATAATTTTGAAGGCTTGAAGCACAACCTATTGAGTGTTGGATAGATGGTGGACAAGGGCTATGATCTTTGATTCAAAGATGGAAGATGTAGGATGCTTGCAAGTTCTAGGAATATGATTGCTTCAAGTAAAATGAAAAAAGGTAATATTTTTCACCTGAATATTGCTAGTGAGAGTTGTTTAATTGCTCAAGTAGATGAAGGTTGGTTATGGTATAGGAGGTTGTGTCATGTGAATTTTGATAACATTGTCAAAGTAAGCTCCTCCCAAGTAGTAAGAGATCTACCTAAGCTAGTGAAGCCTGCTAATACAATTTGCAAGGAATGTCAGATGGAAAAATAGACTAGAGTCTCTTTCTAGAGCAAACAAGATCATTCAAATGGTTTATTGGAGATGCTACATACTGATCTCTATGGTCCCTCTAGAGTCAAAAGTAGTCATGGAGAAAGGTACTTTATATTGATTACTGATGATTATTATAGGATGATATGTGTTTCTTTCTTAAGAGAAAAATGTGAAGCATTGGAGAAGTTCAAAAGTTTCAAGGCTATGGTAGAGAATGAGAAAGGCCCAAAAATAAAATGATTAAGGTCAAATAGAGGTGGTGAGTTCACCTCCATGGAGTTCAATTCATTTTGTGAAGAGCATG
The DNA here is from genome assembly GCA_007258455.2 of Sequoia sempervirens. Lineage (NCBI taxonomy): Eukaryota > Viridiplantae > Streptophyta > Pinopsida > Cupressales > Cupressaceae > Sequoia > Sequoia sempervirens. The sequence continues at coordinate 316,549,826 of VDFB02058242.1, read as the reverse complement.
GAATTAGAAGAAAGTTATTTGCTCCCTAAACCCCTCAATAGAATGTAGTTGCAGAGACAAAGAATAGAACAATTTTGGATGTTGCATATAAGAACTACAAAGTCTATCAAATGGATGTGAAGTCAACCTTTCTGAATGCAGAACTAGAACAAGAAGTATACATTGAATAGTTGAATGGATTTCAACTTATTGACAAGGAAAATATGGTCTATCGATTAAAGAAAGCTCTATATGGAATTAAGCAAGCTCCTAGAGCCTGGTATGCTAGATTGGATAAATACTTGTTGAAGCTTGGATTCAATAAAGGTACTATTGATAGCAACTTATATTTCAAGTTAAATCATGATAAAGAGTTAATTATTGAGGTCTTTGTTGATGACATCATATTTGGAGGAGATGATAATCTATGTATGAGGTTTGATGATGAAATGAAGAGTGAATTTGAGATGAGTATGATTGGAGAGATGAATTATTTCTGGGATTGTAAGTTACCTAGTTAGACAAGGGAATTTTCATATCTCATTCCAAATATGTGAGAGATCTACTGAAGAAATTTGGATGGAAGAATCAAATCCTATTGGTACTCCCATGGTAATCGAATGCAAGTTAACATAGAATGATGATTCTCCTAAGGAAAATCAAACAAGATAAAGGTCAATGATTGGTGAATTTCTCTATTTAAATCAGACTAGACCAGACATTATGAATGTTTTATGTATGGTTGCTAGATTTCAGGTTGATCCAAAAGAATCACATGTGACTTTTGTTAAGAGAATCTTTAGATATCTGAAAGGAATAGTTGACTTTGGACTTTGGTATCCAAAGGATGATGGTCTCACTTTTAGTGCATATACTAATGCAGATTGGGCTAGAGATGTAGATGATAGAAAAAGTACTACTGGTGGTGCTTTCTTCCTAGGGAAGAAGTTGGTGTCTTGGTTGAGAAAAAAGCATAATTCCATTTCTCTATCTACTGTTGAACTAGAGTATATTGTTGCTACCAATAACTATACTCAAGTGATGTGGATGAAATAGATGTTAAAAGATATAAGGGTAGTATATGAAGACCCTATTTCCATATACTATGACAATTCAAGTAAAATAAACATATCAAAGAATCTAGTGTTACACTCTAAGAAAAAACATATATCTATCAATTTTTACTTCTTGAGGGAGAAAGTGAGTGCAAAAAAAGTCAAACCGAAATATGTGCCTACTAAATAACATATTCCAGATATTTTCACCAAACCATTGCCAAAGGATACTTTTGAGTATCTCAAAGGAATGCTAGGGTTGATTAACCATCCTAATAAGAACTAAATATGCATTTAATTGCATCAATTTGTGTGCTTCATTGCTATATTATGATCTAGATTGATGTTTATGTGGCTACTACTCAAGGGGAGTAGTCAGATGTGTAGATGTGTGGTTCAAAGTGTGTATGTGGAAAGGGAATGGTTACCTTTGCCATTGATTTCAAAGGGGGAGAAGATAAATGTGAAAAATATTTTTGAGGAGAAGAGCCTTGTGGGGATAAGAGTAGTTAAGAAGAAGAGTCGAAATCTAAGAAGAAGTAAGTGTGTTGGGTTGATGGTATTTTTCAACTAATGTGTTGCCATCAATGCCAAATGGGGAGATTGTTGGGAAAGTGTCAGATGTTGTGGATGTGATGATGACATGTGGTTGTCATTGATGTCAACACTATTAGCATCATTGTATTGAAGGTTGTATATGTCAAGGATATTGAGAAAATTGTAGAAGAAAAAGTTAAAGAGTTACCTGTTGCGAGTGGAACTGTGTAAGTCATGAAGGTGTTTTTTTTCTGTATGTTGAATATTAGCTATTGTGGACTAAAGGGTTTATTTTTTAGAGTATCTATTTCATCTACTAGAAGCTTCAAAGGTCCGTGTAAAGAATTGATCATGTTGTGGTCTGACAGTGTTTTTGTGGTCTCTGTCAGTGTTCCTAAATGAATTTTGTGTGATTTTGGTAATCTCAATTGTTGTGGATGTTTCTCTATTAGTTCCTAGTGTTTTTGGATGCATCTAGATCATTCTATATCATTTTTGTACATATGCACTGATCGGTGTGCTCATGGTCAAAGATTTTTCTTGTGCATGTTTAGGTTTTCATATTCCTAGCCGACATAATGGTGGTAACGTGTTGCGGATCATTGAAGAGTAAAATTTGAATGTTTGGTGCACTTGTGGATGTTGTTTTGGGTCGCATCATTATATTGGTGGATGGTTTGTGATTCACATTAAAAATTTAATTGTTAAATTGTGCCGACACTGTAATTGTATTTTAGTTTTTTGGTTGACTAAGAGGTTGTTGTAATTCCATTATGCAGCTATTTATGAGTGATTGGTCGAGTGAAGTTGTGTGTGTGTGAAGTGAGAAAAGAAAGAGATTGTGCAAGTGTGTGAACATTGATATATTCATTTGATTGCTGAGTTGAGTGAGAGTGAAGAGTGAGATTTTTTTTTGTGCTTATCTAGAACTATAATTAGGCTTGTGTAGAATCTATTTTCTCAATTCATACCCTCTGAATTTAATCCTATTATTGGGAAGTGATCCACTTTTGTATTTGAGCACTAAGCTCTAGGTAGTGTGCCTGAATACATGTGCATTCCCCTTATTATTTCTAGTATACTTTTAATAGGGTATAATATTGTGAACTAACATCCACCATGGTTTTTCCCCTAATAGGGTTTCCACATATTTTTTTTGGTGTTTTCTATGTTCCTGATGTGTTGATTGTTTATGGTTTATTGCTCATTCATTAGATCTAAAATTAAGTTAAGTTTGAAAAATTTAATATTCTATGACAATTGATTCACCCCCCCTCTCAGTTTCCTATCCTTTTTTTTCTAGAACAACATACTGTTACCACTCTTATTTCATCAAAACCACCTCATCAACAACCTCCACAACAGAACATCACAATCCCACAACAAAAAATTTTGATTCCACAACAACACACTACCGTTCCTACACAACCCCCACAACAAGTTATGCAAACTGCATTGCAACCGCCACAACCACCCCACAGTGCCTCTACAACAATTCCACAACAACAACACATCCCATCTTGACCACTTTATCAACAACCACCCCAACATACATGCATTCCTATGCAAACGCAATGTAACCCCCTCACACAATATCTTTACCATCTATCAAGCACATACACTACCTATGCTACTACATCCAATCCTAATCCAAATCTCCATGTTCCCTCTCTGAATCCACAATGGACACAACCAATTCTTTGCACTAATCCTTCACAATCACACATGAATCCTTACCAGTAGAAATCTAACCCACAACCACCTCCATATACTACACAACAGCCCAATGTTGTGTACAATTACTAATCCAATCCACAATACACTCAACAACAACCACCCTACCAACAAGGTGCTCCATCCATGTCCTACACATAGCAACAACCACCTTATCAATAGGGTGCTCCATCCACCTACTATCAACAACCATCACCATACCAACAAGGGGCTTCCACGTCATCGTAGTACCAAGATTATACACAATATTAGCAGGGTGCTCCATCCACTTCATATTATCAACAACAACCACCCTATCAATAATTAGCTTCCACCTTTTACTATCATAATCCATCATCCTACTATCCACCTTACATTAATCTGCAAAATGCTTATGCCAATCAATACCAACAAATGCCTCCATATACACCTCAACCCACTTATGATCCAACTTCTTTTGCACCATCCTCATCATACTAGCAATATCCTCCATACAATCAACCTAATCCATCTAATCCAACTCTTGCCGCGCCTATCAATAAAGATCAGGAAGAAGTCAAAGTTGTGTTAAATGAATTAAAAGTAGGGACTGGCAAACAATCATTCAAGTTTGAAGATATTTGTCCCTACTTGTTTGATCCTTCAATTTCATTGGTTCCTTTCCCAAAGCATTTAAAAATGCCAAAATTTGATAAGTATAAAGGAACTGAAGACCCCAAGGCTCACCTTCAAGAGTTTTATGCCCATTGTCAAGAAGTCATGCATAATGACAATTACCTCATGAGATTATTTCCTAGGAGCTTACAAGTGATAGCTCTTGACTAATTTATGGGTCTTGATAAGGGATCTATCAAGTCCTTTGTACAACTCTTAGAAGAGTTTGTCTCCCATTTCTACTCTAATCTAGAGAAGGACATTGATATTGTAGATCTTTTAAAAGAAAAGAAGCATGAGGGGGAAACCTTTGCAAGCTATCTTCAAAGATAGCGAGCTTTAGCTAGTCACATGAAATCCCCACTAAGAGAAAAAAGGCATGGTCACCCTATTCATCAAAAAATCTCATCCGAATATGGCCCATAACTTTAGACTTCACTATGTCACGACCTTTGTGGAAATAGTGGAGAAAGGGAATAACCTTGAGAGGGCTCTTATTTCCAAAGGGTTAGTCAAAATCTTTAACCTTGATAAAGAGAAGTCATCTAGGGATAATCCTCATTATTGGAACAAGAACAAAAGTGTTGTCAATGATGGTGTCACTAGCACCAAACATGCCCAAGTGGCTAATGCTTCATAGAAGTCACAATGTCCTCCTCCTTAGTAGTCAATTCTAAATGCTACATCAGTGCCACAAGGGGCACCTCATCTACCCCAACAATCCTATTAGAACAATCAAGGGGATAACAAACATCAGTTTACTCAACTAGGAAAACCCCTAAGTGTTGTTTTTTAATAGGATCCTTCAAGCTAACTACCCGATCACATATCTTGTAACCAAGCTTCTTGACAAATCCAAGACCAAACCAGCTTAGTTTAAAGAAAATCAATATTGTGAGTTCCATAAGATTAAAGGGAATACATTGAATAAGTGTCAAGGTTTGAAAATGTACATTCAAGATCTCATATATCGGGGTGGTATCCATGTGGATGCCAACACAACACCCTCATCCAATGCTCAATTGAAAATATATTAGAATTATTTCCTTAATCATAACCAAGGCCCTAGCACGTCAAACTTAAACCTATGGCCTAGCAACAATAATAATCAGAATAACAACACCAACAACATTAGTTACAAAAATGTGCCATTTAACTGTTCTCGTCATGCACATTGAACAAGTAGAACCATGTGTATCTATGATACGCGCAAAAGGAAAAGACCCACAATGTGTTGTTACAACCCACCAAACCCATATCACAGTCCCTAGAGCCTCCACATCCACCCAACTACCACCTATGAGTTCTCAATACAACATTCTTCATCATCTGGGAAAGATTCCCACATAGATATCCATTCTATATTTTCTGAAGTCTTCTCCCGTACAATAATTTAAATCTTAAATAAGTCCTTATGAGACACCCAAGTTCCTAATGACATGGACCCTACACAATTTCAAGCATTGGTAGGATACCTCTTAGCAATCTATCAACTAGGTTTTAGCCAAAATGACATGCCTTGCATTGATTCAAACCATAATCATCCTCTCCATCTAGAGGTCCTTGTAAATCATCATAAAGTAAAGAGGGTCTTGGTAGATAATGGTTCTACCTTGAACCTTTGCCCATTGAAATTCATGAAACAAGAGGGATACACCCATGCTGATTTAAATAATCAAATCATCACTATCAAGGATTCTGAAGGAACAATCTATCTTCCAATCTAGGTTGAGCCAGCTATACAATACACTACTTGCCACATCCTTGATCTGGAATTCCCCTATAACCTCCTCCTCATCCATCCATGGATCCACTTCATGCAAGTCTTTCCATCCACATACCACCAATGTTTGAAATTATCATTCAATGGGGTAGAAGTTACCACACGTGGATCCTCAACCATTTAAATATTGTCATGCATTAGAAGCTTCTTTTCCCCATTCCCACTACTATCCTAGAGTGGAAATGGGACCACCACAAGCGTCATCCTCCCATTCATCTACCAATGCATCAACCACCACTTCATCCACTCCATCATCCATATCTAATTCCACCCCCAAAGTCTAGATCATTGACAAGGGATGTGGTGAATACAAAATGTGCATAGCTTTGAATGTGGCAACTATTCCACCCTCACCACATGCATACGACCAACCTTCTCAGTCAACACCAAAGGAAGAAGAGAAGAAGATCAACTTGAGCTCTAAAAATGTTGGACCCGCCACTTTCTGCTATCCTGGGTTATGGCAAGACACACCAAAAGATTACATCAGCCAGTGGGTATATCATGAGGAACCTAAACCCTCTCCCCCCTTGAAAGAATATTTCCAAGAGACCTATCCTTGGCCCTCTAAATTTGTAGAGAAACACAATTATTAGGGGGGAGGTCTTGGTGTAGATGAGCAAGGAATACAACAACTGATAGACACTTCTGTGCATCTGCAAAATCTAGGCTTGGGCTATGATACCAAGCAAAAGGGTCCTATGGCATCATCTAGTGCCTCTAGCAATGTTAGTGAGAGAAAAAATATCCTTGAAGACATACCAAAGGATAAATCCATCAAACATATGTACAATGATGTAGATCCCACTAACCTTTCTTCCATGTTTGAATGCTTATCCATTTGCACCATTAGCCTATGCCTTCAACATCCCAAACTCATAGACTTGGACCTACATTGTAGCACACCTATTGATAGCTTTCCTTCACTAGATATGTACATACATCTCATGGGATTGGGGGAAGATGAAGGCCCTAACCACAAAAGTAAAAAGAAGCAAATTCAAAAAGGGTCACCTAGTGAAAACATCCTTGAGGAACTTCTTGACTCAAAAAAAGTAAAAACAAAGGGTGTATCTAATTGAAAAAACCTTGATGAGGCACTAGAGGATGAGGGCATTCATCTTCCCCTTGTAGGAACTCAACTATCTGAATGATCATCCATCATGATTGAGAAACACAAGGAATAAATTGGGGAGCTGATGAGGATCCCAAAATCACATATGTAGCCAAAGCACTATCAAAGGAAGAATAATCTACCATCACCAAGCTTCTCAAATAAGGTATTATCAACTTTGCACGGATGTACTCAGATATGTCAGGTCTTGATCCTGCTTTAGTAGTACATCATCTAGATGTACATCCTGATGCTAAACCTATCAAGCAAAAGATCTAGAAAATGTACTCCAATTAGCTCTACTAGTTAAGAAAGAGTTGGAGAAGTTATTAGAAGTTGGTTTCATAAGACCCATTGACTATTCGGATTGTATTTCCAATACTGTGCTAGTTTCCAAATCAAACGAAAATATTAGGATTTGCACAAACTTCCAATACCTCAATAAAGCTTGTCGCAAAGATGATTTCCCTTTGTTGAACATCAAAATTTTGGCTGACCTAATTGTAGATCATGAGATGCTTTCCCTCATGGATGGATTCTTTGGGTATAATCATAAAACAACATTCACTATGCCTTGGGGCACATTCTTCTATAATTTCATGCCCTTCAGTGTCAAGAACGCGGGGGCAACCTACTAGCAAGACATGACCATTATCTTCCACGATCCAATTCACATAATAATTGAAGATTATGTTGATGATTTGTTAGGAAAATCAAGACAAGGGAAGAGAACCTAATGGTTCTTAAGAAGATATTTAAGCTTCTAGAGCATTATCAACTACAACTAAGTCCAAAGAAATGTGTCTTTGGGGTTACATTAGGAAAACTACTGGGTTTCATTAGGTAATTATGTTGAATTCCTAACTAGTTTGTCTCCTACTTTGAATAATGAGGTGAATAGTGCTAACATCTAGGGATAATTACATGAAGTTGAAGGGCCTAATGTCGATCAAGGGAGTTTTCCTATTAGGAAAGTGTTTGATAATAAATTTGATATCTTAAGAGAAGAGGGTAGATGGGGATTTTGGGATATTAGTAAGAAGTTCTCAGAACCTTTAACCCTAGGAGATGGGTCTATTTTTAATGGAGGAAATTTCAAGTTGAGAGGAGAGTCTCCCCATCTAGAAGTACATATTTCCCTAGAAGAAGACCTAGTTAAGCAAGCCTATTATACTCTTGCACCCAGTGAGGCTGGGAATATCTTAGAAAATGAAGAAGAAATAGATAATGACATGTTAGCCTTAGAGGAAGAATTGAGGCTTAAGGAAGAAGAAGATAATAGAATAAAAAAGTTGGAAAAAGAATATAGGATTTGAGATAAGCAACTTGAAAGAGATGCTTGAAAACAAAAAAGAGAGAAAATGAGAGAAGATTTGCTAGGCATAAGGCCTTTAAGGAGAATGTTTCTAAATTTGCTGCTCAGATTACCCATGAGATTCCTAAAGTGTTAATCCAAATGCGAACCTCCACTGTTATTACCTATAATGCATCTATTGTAACTTCTAAAGCCCCATACACTTCCACTACTACTAAGAAAACATCATTCATATATCATAGCAAGAAGCCCATTGATCAACCAAAGAAAAACACCTTCAATACCTTCAAAAATTATATCAGTACAAATGCCCATAATTCATTCATTAAAACCCCCACACCTAATGCTAAAATTTATCCTACTTCATCCACTGCACCTCCAAATTTGGAGCTCTTGAAGTTGTAGTTGTAGAATGATAAACTACAAGAAGATTTGAAGAAAGTTGAAATGGAAGCTACTAATGCAGAAATAGTTAGGAAGATTGCTTTCCTTAAAATGTCCATACTAACTCTAGAAACTTCGAGCTCTGGAAAAAATAGTAGTGAGTCTCAAAAGAAGAAGTATGAAGGAAATACTCCTAGTGGAGGGGGTGGTTGAGATTAGGGTGGTGGAGGTGGAGGAAACAATAAGAACATGAATTCCTATTCTAAAGATGATGCGGGAAAAAAGAAAGGTGGTGGTAATGATGGACAAGGAAAAGGAAAGGATAGTAATCAATCTAACAGTAAAAAGGATGATGAGTACAAAAATGCTCATAGGGATAGAAACACTAGAAGACCATTGCAAGTTGATAGATACCAATAGTTCTTTTCACTAGATTACCTTGGTATCCTAACCCTTTCCCTAAAGATATCAGACCTTCCTTAGTCAATATTTTTGGAAACAATACCTTGAGTGGTGAAGACCATCACAAAGAATTTGAAAATGTTATGGATGACTTTGAGGTAGAATAAAAAGATGTCCTAATGAAGTTTTTTATGGAGTCTCTCATTGAATATGCTCAAGAGTGGTATGGAGGTTTTCCTGCCGAGAGCATTGGATATTGGGAGGAATTCAAAAGGGTATATAGAGAAACATGGTGACAAGACTGATTCAATTTTCTTGTTGAATTAGTTCAATAATATTGCTAAAGGTTCTAACTAGTATGTGGCTTATTTTAATACAAAGTTCCAGAAGGCTAGGAAGAGGTTGCCTCCTCATCTGCAATTGAGCAACATTGTGTGTTTAGTAAATTACTGTAACACTTTTTATGCAAAGATGAGTTACTTCCTATTGCATAAGAACCCTCACACATTGAGGAAGGCTTACAAAATGGATGAGCACATTGAGAATATTAACAAAGCAACTAGTAAAGTTGGTAGAAGAGATGATCCAATACTTTTTCGAAATGAAAAAAAGGAGGATAAAAGTTTGGGTACTAAAATTGGTACTCTTGAGAATAAGATGGGTAGTTTCATGAAGACTATAAATGACAAAAATTTTAGACAAGACAAGGTTCAATCAAAAAACTATAAAAGGAATGAAAGAGCTCCCCAGTTATAGGATCACCCATATACTACCAATTGGTATAATGGGAAGCTTGTTCCTAATAACCAAAAAGATACTCAAAATAAGGTCCCTCCCGATCCTTTGTAGAAGAACTCAAGAAATTTTGCTAATGACACCCTTTGGTGTATGGTCTACCAAATGCCTCATTCTTCCCATCAATGTTTAGTTGAACATGTAAAAATAAAAATTTGACCACTTCCATATGGTCAAATCCATCTCCTTTATTCATCTATTTCATCGATATTAATTAAATAATTTATTTAATTAATATTTCCCCCATCTATAAGGTTTCTAAAGTGTGCTACCTAAAATTGGACCCTTCCCTTGACATAGGATTAATTCATGATTAAATGGACTTAATGAGGCCATAATCTAGTGTTTTGAGTGATTTTTTTAATGAATCTAAGATGTTTGCTTGAAGCATGCATTACAATTACAATTTCAATTCTAACTTACAAAAATGAAATTAACACACAACATAATTGAAATAATGAAATAACGAGAAGATGAAATTCAGAATGAGAGACAAGAAGGAGAGAATGCAAACAACTTGATAATGAAGTTCATCATAAGAAGGACTATGTCTCTAGGTCCCTCTCCAAAGAGTAGACTGATCCGATTAAAATCTCTAGAAATTCGGCATTACAACAATTACAAAGCTTTTCCCTTCAATCAAGATAGAATTCCATCATTCTCCCAACATATAGGATCAACAATTGGTCTCTCCAAAATTCTCTTAAGTCTTCAACATCTTGAATGAATGTCCTTAATCCTCTAAATCCCCCATTTTTATACAATAAATTTTCTCAATTTTGTGTATAACCAAATGATTTTCAAATATTCCCAATATCTCCTTTACATAGAAAAAAGTTTGAAAATTTCCCCATATTTACATAACAATAAATATCCCCCCATAATTTCATCTTCAAATTTTTATCATCCCTTCAAAGAGGTCATTTTTTATTATTTAGGGGGTTTTTTGTTTAATCCTTTTAAAGGATTAAGTAGTTGGTTTGTTTTAATTTTAGGGGAAATTATTTTTAAACAAAGGCAATCAGTTTTAGTTATTTAGCAAAAGCTACCAATGCCATATAGTATTCTAAAGCCAATCAATGGCTTATTGGTGGGTAAATTTTTTGTTACACTAGCAGTCATGGGTTCAAACCACCAGCCATTGGTTTATTTAACAAACCTGACATATTTAAACAATAAAACAAATGATGATCTCCTGTATGTTAGGCGTGTGTTATGTGAGCCAATGGTGGGTTGTTTGATTATTTGGTGCTAGGTTGGGGGGTTGCATCCCCCTGATTCACTTTTAGTAAACAATTTTTCAATGACTCGAGTTAGTGGAGGGAGTAGATGGAGGGGCCATGTGGCATAATATCATTCACTATTAAAGTCTTCACTAGTGATGTGGTGCTGATGTGTCCACTGACTGGGTGGTGACATGGTCAATGACATGTTTGATGACTTGGCATACAGATGCCACATGTCCACCAATGATTGGTCTATACAAGATGACATTGGATGCCATGTGTCAGAGTCTCAGTGGTCCATGTCACCATCTGTACTGTACAGATTGACAAGTTAGCATGATGACGTACGGTCAAAAGTCAACCTTCTCTATGAACTTTGACTGGCTATAGCCAATGCAAATTGACTCCAATTCGCACAAAAAAAACATCATCAGAAATATCTCAATGAGCTCTTCACGATGATGCTGACTTTGACCAATATTGACAACATCAATTTTTGACCCTTTTTTTCTAACTTGGGTCCTAGGTTGACCAAGGTTTGACTGAGCATATCTTGGGCTCCGTAGCTCCATTTGGCTCTGTTTAAGTTGCATTGTAGTTAGAATTTTAGCCTCTTCCTAATTATGCCATTTTTGGAGAAAATTGAGAAACTTCAATTTTTGGTGAAGATCCTCCAGATTAGTCCTCTTGATTGGAGAGCTTTTGGACCTTCGAAATCTAGTTACTCAGAAAGTAAGTGAGGGTAAAGCTCCATCACTTTACCAATCTCCATCAATTTTTCCTTGCTTGGGTTAATCCCCTTCAGTCCCACTCTAAGGTACTCAACTGCTCCTCTTCATGAAGTCCTAGTTTTCCTATCCAGGATGACATCCTTTAGCAACTCTGACATGTATTCTGGTGAAATCTCATCAATTTATATGTAACCAAATGCGGTCACTAACTTGAAAATGATGGTCAGTGAGATGTTTATCATGCTGAGCCTTGTATTTGGCTTGGCTCTTTTCCAACTGTGCTTCCACTGCCTAATAAATTGCTTGGACCTTTTGGATGAACTTCAAAACCTTCTCTAAATCATGTCATTCATCTTCAACATTGTCCTTCCCAAAAGAAAAATCGATTGGTGTTTTGGGCACATAACCGAAGCAAGTCTCAAATGGAGGCCTCTTTGTAGAAGAGTGTGTTGCATGGTTGTAAGCATGTTGCACATCATGAAGGCTCTCATCCCACAACTTGGGATGTTTGTTGTAGTAACCTCTAAGTAGATGCACAACTATCCTATTCACTACTTATGTTTGTTCATTCGGTTTGTGGATTGAAGGTTGTACTCTTATTCAGTCTAGTGTCCATGAGTCCCCACAAAGATGACCAAAATTCCCCTAGGAATCAGGAATGTCGATCCGATACAATAGAAGTAGTTAACCCAAAATGAACCCATACAAATTAGAAGTACATTTGAGTTGTTAGTTCAGCAGTGACTTGCTTTTTACATGGAATTAACATACACATCTTGTTGAACCGATCAACTACTACATAAAGATAATCATGACCCTTCCTAGACATAGGTAAGCCCCCAAAAAAATCCATAGACACACTTTCCCATGGAGGGGATGGAATAGGTAATGGTGTGTACAACCCCAGTTTTATGTTACTTGGTTTACTAGTTGCACATATAATACATCCCTTAATCTATTTGGTGATAGTTTCCTGCATTTTAGGCCAGTAACAATATTTTTGCAACTAAGTAACTATTTTACTTACCCCAAAATGTCCTGCAATCAAAGAGGTGTGAGCTTTAAGGATTACATGTGCTTTTTCATCTTTCAAAACACATAACTTGCCCAAATGATACAAAATTTTATCCTACACATAATAATATTTCTCTTCTATCTAGTTTCCTACAATTAAAGTTGAATAAATATCCTTAAATTTTCCATCATTAGCATACTATTCCTAAAAAATTTCATGCACCATGGAACTACCTTTAAGGATAATGAATGAGTTCATAATAGGAGGCCTAAAAATCATATCTACTACTTTGTTATGGGTACCTTTTTTATACTTAATTACCAAGTGAAACTGTTACAAAAATCCCATCCATCTGAAATGCACACTTTGCTATAGTTTAGACTGTGAGTGCAAGTATTGTAGTGGCTGGTGATCACTGGGGATTACAATTTATTTCCCCATTGTGTAATGTTTCCATTTTTTAACACTCTAAACTAAAGCATATAGTTCCTTATCATCAGTAGGATAGTTACTGCTCCTGAAAAAGTTTCAGAATGGTAGGAGATTGGTCTACCTCCTTGCATGAGGACAACTCCAATGGAAAACCCACTTGCATCAGTATCGATCTCAAACTGCTGATGTAGATATGGTAAAGCTAGAACTGGTGTTGTGCTCAAATTTTCCTTCAAAGTATTGAAGGCCTTCTACTGTGGACCTCCCCACTGAAAAGTTGTCTTTGTACTTGTCAATGTGTGCAATGGTGATGCAATGTAGGAGAAGTTTGCAATGAACTTTCTCCAATAATGGACTGCACCTAAGAAATTTTTTACTTCTGTGATAGTACATGGCTTAGGCCAGTTTACAATAGCTTTGACCTTCATAGGGTCTACTTTCAATTGACCATTCCCTACGACATAGCCTAAGTACACTAGAGATGTCTTTGAAAATTCATACTTAGACATCTTTACATGGAGTTTTTCTTTTCTCAAAACGTAAAAAAAATTCTTAACATGACTTACATGATCATCCCAAGACTTGCTAAATATAATAATATCATCTAGATAGACAATGAAAAATTCATTAATTAAAGGAAAAAAGACATTGTTCATGACTCTCATGAATGTGGTGGGTGCATTACAAAGCCTGAAGGGAATAACGAACCATTCATAAAGTCCATGTTCTATCTTGAAAGCAGTTTTCCAAATGTCATCTTCTACAGTTCTAATTTGATGATAACCACTTCACAAATCTAATTTAGTGAATTAAACTACATGTTTTAGCTGATGAAGTAAATTGTCAATTATTGGAAGAGGGTACCTATTTTTTACCATTATTTTGTTCAGGGAATTGTAGTTGATGCACATTCTCCAAGATCCATCTTTCATTGGAACCAACACAATTGGAGAACCACAAGGAGATGTACTAGGATGGATGACACCTTTCTCCAATAACTCTTGAATCTATTTCTCTATTTCTTCATTCTACATAATGGACAAATGGTACAAGCCGATGTTAGGCAATGACACATCCTACTGCAACTAGATTTCATGTTGTATTTCCCTCTTGGGTATAACCCCTTTGGTTCCATAAACAAGTCATCGTAAGTGGAAACAATTTTGACCATTTCAACCTTATGTTTTGGGTCACACCCCTTAAATGCCTCAGATTTATCTTCTTCTTTGGCCTTTACAAGCATTAACACAAAGTTCTTACTAGAGTTGACTAACCTTTTCATTTCACCAACATTAACTAGTGTGAGATTAGTCTTGACTTTGTATGGCCCATGTACAATATATTCTACCCCATCTTTAAAAAGAAGATACTTGTTCTCCCCCTTGTAAAATATTTCCTTTCTATCATATAGATAAGGACTCCCTAATAAAAGACCAAAAATATCTAGAGGTACAACATCTAATTCTATTTCATTAATGAAATTAGCAGTGATGGAAAAAAAAAATTTGCACTATTTTGTCACCTGCAACTGTGCATCATTACATACCCATCCAAGTGGATAGGGCTTAGGATGAGGAGTAGTAGTTAGATTAAATTTCTTAACAAACTCTTCAGAAATCAAGTTGACTTGAGAGCCCAAATCAAATAGTGTATCAATCTTTGTGTGCTTCATTACCACATGAATGTGAAATAGTTCATTCCATTTTTTATCAAATTTAGGAGTGGATAATTTACTTGCATTACTTGTACTTGCATTAGAAATACTTGCTTTAGAAATACTCCCATCAGAAGAAAGAATTATACCTTTCCCTTTACCTTGGATTCCAAAAGCAATGATCTTTTACTCATCTCCAGAATTAGATCCAAGATCCTATTGAATGATAGTAGTAGTAGTCTTTTTTTTTCCTTTATTGCCTCCAAATATTTTTAGCCTTGACTCTAGATGTAATTTCTAGCACCTTGATTGATCATGCCCCTCTTTATTATAGTGTGAGCATGTGGGATTTTCACCCTCTTTCTTCACCGTAGCTATCTTCTTTCCTTTACCTTTACCTTGGTCTTTACCCTCAAGTTTCCCCTAAGACTTAGATGGTTTTTATCAAAATTTTAAATGAATGATCTCTTACCTCTAGACTCTAAGTGGGTAGCTTAGACACAAACTTCATCTAGGTTATTGGGATTCAAAACCAAAATTGAATGTCTAAGGTAAGAATGAAGACCTCCTATTTACTTCAACAAAGTATCCTGGGTGTATAAAGGAACATCTAATGCAATAGCCCTTTTACGAAATTCATGAGTGTACTCTTGAACATACTGACCTTTCCCTTGCCTAAAATTTTTCCTGTTCATCATTAGTTATTGCATGTAGCCTAAGTGATAGAATTGATTTTAAATAGTACTTAAAAGTTTTGTCTAGGACAAGTTGACTTTACTATGTTGGGGAACTTCTACCCTAGTCCTAATCTCCCACCAAGTTAGAGTTGTACCCCCTAATTGAAGAGTAGCAAGCTCGATCCTATCAAGATCATCTGAGAGGTTTTGGACTCTACAATAGACTTCAACTTGCTCAATCTAGTCATCTAGTTTGTCAACATTTAATTCACCATAAAACTTTGGTAAGTCAAATTTTAAACCCAATTTAATTTGGGGCTTATGCACACCCTTAAAAGGATTAAAAAATGAAGAATGAGTAGAAGAAGAAGATGATGAAGAAGAGGGAGGAGAAGGAGAAGAGGGAGGTTTCCTTGAAGGCTAAAGATCATCTCTTGATTTCTTTCCTTTGCCAGCATGACCTTCATGTCTCTGCATCCTTTCATGCCTCTCTTGGAATAAGACTTCGACCATGGAATTCATGTCAAGAAAATCCTTCTCATCAAGCTCTGAACTTTTTCCATCATTTGGATCTATCATCTATGTTTTAGGATGAGCTCTTCATCTTCAAATCTCAGGATTATATTCTTAAATGTTTCCTTTTCCTTGTTGAAATTGGGAGCGTGTAAGCTTTCAATTCTGCAATACTAGTCAAAACAAAACTTTGATACCAAATTTGATCAGTTTAATGGATCTAATAAATTTTCTTCAAGAATGCATTACAACTACGGTTTCAATTCCAACTTACAAAAATGAAATTAACACACAAAATAATTGAATTAATGAAATAACGAAAAGATGGAATTCAGAATGAGAGACAAGAAAGAGAGAATGAAAACAACTTGATAACGGAGTTCATCGTAAGAACGACTATGTCTCCAGGCCCCTCTCCAAAGAGTAGAATGATCTGATTAAAATCTCCAGAAATTTAGCATTACAACTATTACAATGCTTTTCCCTTCAAGCATGATGGAATTCCAGCATTCTCTTGACGTACAAGATCAATAATTCATCTCTCTAAAATTCTCTTAAGTCTTCAAAACCCTAAATGAATGTATTTAAGCCTCTAAATCCCCTCTTTTTATACAAGAATTTTTCTTAATTTGGTGTATAACCAAATGATTTTCAAATATTCTCAATATCCCCTTCACATAGAAAAAAGTTTGAAAAATTCTCCATATTTACATAACAATCAATATCCCCCCCATAATATCATCTTCAAATTTTTATTATGCCTTCAAATAGGTCCTATTCAGGTTTTTTATTGTTTAGGGGGTTTTTTGTTTAATCCTTTTAAAGGATTAAGTAGTTGGTTTGTTTTAATTTTAGGGGAAATTATTTTTAAACAAAGGCAATCAGTTTTAGTTATTTAGCAAAACCTATCGATGCCATATAGTATTCTAAAGCTGATCGATGGCTTCTTGGTGGGTAAATTTTTTGTTAGACCGACGATCATGGGTTCAAACTACTAGCTGTTGGTTTATTTAATAAACCCGACATGTTTAAACAATAAAATGAACAAGAATCCCCTATATGTTAGGCGTCCATTATGCGGGCCAACGGTGCGCTGTTTGATTGTTTGGCACTAGGTTGGAGGGTCAAATCCCCCCGATTCACTTTAGTAAACAATTTCTCAATGAGCCAAGACAATGGAAGGAGTAGATGGAGGGGCCATGTGGCATGTCGAGGAGGTGCCATGTGGCACAATATCATTCGTTGGTGGCATGGTGCTGATGTGTTTGCTAACTGGGTGGTGACGTGGGCGATGACGTGTCTACTGATTTGGCGTATGGATGCCACATGTCCACCAATGATTGGTCCATACAAGCTAATTCTAGATGCCACATGTCAGAGTCTTGGTGGTCCATGTCACTCTCCATACCATACAAACTGACAAGTCAATGTGCTAGCATACGGTCAAAAGTCAACCTTCTATGAGAAACTTTGATGACTGGCTATAGCCGGTGCAAATGGACTCCAATTCAAGCGAAATGAACGTCGTTAGAAAGATCTCGATGAGCTCTTCACGATGATTTTGACTTTGACTAGTTTTGATGATGTGAATTTTTGACCTTTTTTTCTCTAACTTGGGTCCTAGGTTGACCAAGGTTTTACTAAGCATATCTTGGGCTCCGTAGCTCCGTTTGACTTTGTTCGAGTTGTGTTGGAGTCAAAATTTTGGCCTCTTCTTGATGATTCCATTTCTAGAGAAAATCAAGAAACTTTAATTTTTGGTGAAGATCCTCTAGATCAGTGAGGCATTTATGTGTCCACACTAGGTCTTGGACCCTTGCAAATCAAATAACATGTGCTTATTGATGTCTTGTAAAGGTGTTGTAAATTCTTGCAAGATGATTTCACACTTTTCTAGACTTAATTAAATTATTTCTCCCTAATTCAACATTATAAAACATATGTAATTACATTATTACATCAATATAGAAGATTATTAATGTGAAATTAATGAAAAACTAGTGTTGTAATGTGTTTTACACATTCACATTGGTTCTTGTGATTTTCTAGGCTATTTGGACCTAATTTTAGTGTTGTAAAGTGCATTTAATTACACATTCACATTGATTTATATGTCCCAAGCCCTATTCAACATTTACATCACCATTAATAAGTCATATTTTATCCATATTGTGCATACCAAGGCTTTAATTGATCAAACACTTGACAAGATAGCAATCTAAACCTTATTTTTTATCTCCTTAGCTTCATAGGTGTTGGAATGGCCCTTGTGGGACCCATTCACCAGGCATGGTGAATGAGTCCTATCTAGCCTCCATTTTGACCCTTGAGCAGGAAAAAGTAAAATTTAAAGTTTATTTTGACTTCATGTAAGCCTATGATGTAGTATGATTGGGTACTACGACACACTTGACTATAAATAAGTGTTTTTATCCTCATTTTACATATCTTATCCCATTATTACACCTCCCATTATCAATTCATTGTCTATCTTCTATCACAATTCAAGTAAGCTTGGAAAATATTCAATTTAGCATTCAAAAGAATTCAAGGGGAGATTTTATATGTATTGCAACAAACATCCAAGATAAATCATTGAAAGGTAATTCATTTCCTTATTACATGTCTCATTCCTTTATTTTAGTATTTTGGTTTAATTACCTAAACAAGGTTTGACCAAGGCAAACCCCCATGCCCTAACAATCAACAATTTCTCCTCTTGTGTTGTTTGTATGTAGATTTAGGTCCTTTGGATGCTTGAGAATCATTGAATATTGTATTTCAAATCCATCCAAGTCTTATTCCTTTTGTTCAAGTCAAATCATCAACAAAAAGCCATTTTCAGACCAAATTCTGGTAGTTTCTAAAGTGGACACCTCTAGAAGAGTGAATTGTAGATCTGAAGCTATAGATTCTAGTCTTGAATTTTTAGATCCCTGAAGGAGGACTAATTTTCCAAGCATGGTGAATGAGTCCCATCTATGGGCCTAAAAATTGTTCTCATTAGAATCCTGTTTCTGGAGATTTTACCAAAATAGGGACTGATTCACCATAGGTGGAAAATAAATCTTACTTGGCTTGAGTGACATCATCAATCAACATTCCAGACATTTTAGATTCATTGTAGTTTGTCCAAGTGCATTTTGATTTCATCCATTTCTATTTTTCTTTAATTCTACATTCATTTAAGTTCATTGTTGCATATCACAATGTGTTTTGAAACAAAGCATAAATATTAACTTTTCATTCATTTTAGGTCATCTAAATTAGTCAATTGCATTTAGATCACTTCATTTACATCATATCACATTACATACATCCTAATTTGAATTTCCATAAACATTTTAGGACCCCTAATCTCTCTCTTTCTAGGTGGAAAGCCCTAGGAAGAGAGCCTAGCATTTTGGGCACCAAAATCTATGTCACATTTTGGTGAACCCAACTTTATGAATACTTTCACTTTCTAATTTGGTGTCTTTTGTCATAGATCTAGCCTTGCATTCATCTTGCATTAGGATTTACATTAGGATTTTCATGCTACACTTTCAAATTTGCATTCATAAAAAAAAATTGCATTTAGGTTGCATTTGTTGCCTCTACATCATTTTGGTTTAATTACCTAAACAAGGTTTGACCAAGGCAAACCCCCATGCCCTAACAATCAACAATTTCTCCTCTTGTGTTGTTTGTATGCAGATTTAGGTCCTTTGGAGGCTTGAGAATCATTGAAGATTGCATTTCAAAGTCATCCAAGTCTTCTTCCCTTTATTCAAGTCAAATCATCAACAAAAAGCCATTTCTAGACCAGATTCTGGTAGTTTCTAAAGTGGATAGTTGTAGAAGATTGAATTGCAGATATGAAGCTATAGATTCTAGTCTTGAATTTTTAGATTCTTGAAGGAGGACTAATTTTCCAAGCATGGCGAATGAGTCCCATCTATGGGCCTGAAAACTATTCTCATTAGAATCTTGTTTCCAAGATTTTACCAGAACAGGGACTGATTCACCATAGGTGGAAAATGAGTCTTACTTGGCTTGAGTGACATCATCAATCAACATTCCAAACATTTAAAATTCATTATAGTTTTTCTAGGTGCACTTTGATTTCATCCATTTCTATATGTCTTGCATTCTTCATTCATTTAAGTTCATTGTTGCATATCACAATGTGTTTTGAAACAAAGCATAAATCTTAACTTTGCATTCATTTTAGGTCATCTAATTCATTCAATTGAATTTATATCACTTCATTTACATCATATCACATTGCATAAATCCTAATTTGAATGTGCATAAGCATTTTAGGATCCCTAATCTCTCTCTTTCTAGGTGGAAAACCCTAGGAAGAGAGCCTAGCATTTTGGGCACCAAAATCTATGTCACATTTTGGTGAACCCAACCTTCTGAGTTGGTGTCTTTTGTCATAGATCTAGCCTTGCATTCATCTTGCATTAGGATTTTCATGCTAGACTTTCAAAATTTCACTCATAAAAGAAAATTGCATTTAGGTTGTATTTGTTTCCTCTAAATACATTTAGATTTATTGAAATTCTACATTTTCCATCTAGTTCTACATATCGGCTCTCAGCATTCACAAAAATTATTCACATATTTTTGAAATTTTTGAAAAAGTTCCATACTGGGACTAATTCGCCACCTTGGGCGAATTAGTCTCTTCTAGCACCTAAAACAATATTTTCCACATCTTAGAAATTGGTTTTTAGGCTTCTGATTGGCGCCTTAACCTACATATATCAGTCAATTACCTTTTTGTAGAATACATTTTGTTAAATTTAGCTTCAATTAGCTCCTTTCATGCATTGTTTCATTTTTATTTCTTGCATTCACCACATTTCATACTTATAAACTTAAAATTGCATTGCATAATTCTTTCTTTCATTTCAATATGCTTTCTTTCACAAGATGTGTTCTTGATTTGATTAAACATGGATTTAATACACATAATACTCCCATTTATGAGTTTCCTTTTGAGTACAATACTAGGGACTTTAAGAAACAATTCATTAATGAAATTATTAATCTTACATTACCCATTGGTGAGAATGGTAATGTTGGCAATCATAACACACATACTTCTTCTTCCAATACCTCTCCTATTTGTGACGAAGGCATTGAGATGCAAGATGTCACAACTCTTGAAAGTCTTGATTGTCCATTTCCTCATTCCCCTTTGGATAATATTACACAACATGAGCATGAAATCATAGACACATTTCTCAACATCACTTTACCAAATCTTCATAGTCATCTTATTCAACCTTGTCCATCTCCTAATATCCCTCCTCGACGTAAAGAGGAAAGATTGGAATTAGAAGATATATCTATCATAAATCATGCAACTCTTGACCTTCCCTTCCCTAATATCCCTATCCTATGGGAAGATTTATTTGAAAACCATAGGGTAAGTGCAAGAAGTTGGGTACACGAAGAGGGGAATTTTTAGCCAAAAAAAAAACTCACAGAAAACGTGTATGCATTATTAAAAAAATACGTATGCATTATGGATTAGGTACCCAAGCCTAAAAAGCTTGTATGCACCTAAAAATGCGTACATGTTTTATAACATGTACCAGTCATTTAGTTAAAAAATTAAATATCTTTTAGAAACTGTACGCATGTTAAAATGTGTACGTGTTTTGTAATGAAAAATGCATACACGTTTTGTAACATAAAACGGGTACGTGTTTCAAAACGCATACACATTTCTAAAAAGTATTTATTTTTTAAAATAATAAATAAAATAAAGAATGCATATGCATTTTGAAACACATACACGTTATTTAAAAATTTAATTCACAACCCACATGCAACCTTGGTTTTAGGCTTGGGAAAGGCTTGGCAATCCGAACCTTAGCCTTTGACTTGCAACTAAAAAACTAAGGTAGATTGAAGAAGAATGTCCAACTTTGGCTATTTATGGTTGATGGACTTTTTTTCTGAATCAATCTAAAAAATTAAAACCCATTAGAGAAAATGATGTCTACTTTCCAAATATATAATTTTTGTTAAGATTGGATTATGTTTTATATTTTTTAATTAATTTCTAAGAAAACTAGTCCTTAAACTTGAAATATTAGGATTTTTTTGTTTTTAATAAATTTTTTTAGTTAAGTTTCTTGTAAAATAAATTATATGGCATCAAAATTCAAACAATTGTCTACAAAAAAATAATTCATTAATGAAATTATTAATCTTACATTACCCATTGGTGAGAATGGTAATGTTGGCAATCATAACACACATACTTCTTCTTCCAATACCTCTCCTATTTGTGACGAAGGCATTGAGATGCAAGACGTCACAAGTCTTGAATGTCTTGATTGTCCATTTCCTCATTCCCCTTTGGATAATATTACAAAAAATGAGCATGAAATAATAGACACATTTCTCAACATCACTTTACCAAATCTTTATAGTCATCTTATTCAAACTTGTCCATCTCCTAATATCCCTCCTCGACGTAAAGAGGAAAGATTGGAATTAGAAGATATATCTATCATAAATCATGCAACTCTTGACCTTCCCTTCCCTAATATCCCTATCCTATGGGAAGATTTATTTGAAAAACATAGGGTAAGTGCAAGAAGTTGGGTACACGAAGAGGGGAATTTTTAGCCAAAAAAAAATCTCGCAAAAAATGCGTACGCATTATTAAAAAAATACGTATGCATTATGGATTAGGTACCCAAGCCTAAAAAAACTTGTATGCACTTAAAAATGCATACATGTTTTATAACATGTACAAGTCATTTATTTAAAAAATTAAATATCTTTTAGAAACTGTACACATGTTAAAATGTGTACGTGTTTTGTAATGAAAAATGCATACACGTTTTGTAACATAAAATGGGTACGTGTTTCAAAATGCATACACATTTCTAAAAAGTTTTTTTTTTTTAAATAATAAATAAAATAAAGAACGCATATGCATTTTGAAACACATACACGTTATTTAAAAATTTAATTCACAACCCACATGCAACCTTGGTTTTAGGCTTGGGAAAGGCTTGGCAATCTGAGCCTTAGCCTTTGACTTGCAACTAAAAAACTAAGGCAGATTGAAGAAGAATGTCCAACTTTGGCTATTTATGGTTGATGGACTTTTTTTCTAAATCAATCTAAAAAATTAAAACCCATTAGAGAAAATGATGTCTACTTTCCAAATATATAATTTTTGTTAAGATTGGATTATGTTTTATATTTTTTAATTAATTTCTAAGCAAACTAGTCCTTAAACTTGAAATATTAGGATTTTTTGTTTTTAATAAATTTTTTTAGTTAAGTTTCTTGTAAAATAAATTATATGGCATCAAAATTCAAACAATTGTCTACAAAATGAAAAAAAAATGATTGATTTTTTTTTTATTTTAGGTCCAATTATGTTGTCCGTACACGTTGATTTTTAAAAACAACAATTAAGGCCAATAAACATTCAATAAATAATTACAAAAAAAAATCCACATCAATCTTCATGTTGTTAGCTCTCTTTTCCAAAAAGGAATTAGCAAAATAAATTTATTTTGGTAAAAAATTGGTGTTCGTGTAATGCTTGGTATGGTAAAAAAAATAGGGACTTTTAAAAAGTGGTTTTTATAGATCCCTATCAAAATTTAATTTCTATAATCTTGTTGTTTGAATAATTTACATATTTGGAAACTAGATTCAAAATGCTAAATCTAATAGTACTGACTTTTTTTAAGTTTCATTGTGTAAGTGCCTCAAATTTTCAGGCCAAGTGTGACAAATTCCGAAAAATAGAAAAAAACACTTCCACTTTTTGAGCTTTTTGTGTACCCAACTTCTTGCATCAGCCCCATAGTGATACTTATCTTGATACCTCCTCCACTTGTGATGAAGCTACTTTAACCTTGGATGAACATATTACAAGTTATCCTTGTAGGATAGATAATATGGCACAAGAGAATGAAACCTTAATGGCAATGTACATTCAATTAACATCCTCTCCTCCTCATATTCCCATCATTGATCATTCCCCTATTAGTGATGAGGCTAATTTAGAAGAACCAATTCCTCTTTTTCAAGCACATATGACTTGTTCTCCTCAGAACTCTCCTCCTAGGGAGAATATTATGATATTATATTATGAAAGACAAGTGGTTCTTGATTTTCCCTATATAGAGATATGCAACAAAAATCCTGCTGAGGATATGCAAGTGTCCATTCGATCCCATTTGATCAATGAATCTCACACATATCCCATAGGAAATTCTAACAATCCTCTCACCCTTTACCATCCTTCATTCAACCTCAATAATACCGCATCATCCTTTCAAACTCCTAGTCTTGAACATTACAACATTCACACTATCATCTTGCAAAACTCTCATGTTTCAACTTTGTTATATTTTGTTTCCTCCTATAATGAAGAAGATGAAATCTCCCAATCTATAGAATCTTGTGTAGGTATGACATCCAAGCAAGATACATCTTTGAATTCAATTACACAACCATTTTCTCCTCCTAATCAAGAGGATATATTTTCAAGACTTCATGATAATTTGATCACACTCCTCAAACTAGAACAAAATGCTATTCCAAGACTTCATTTTGTGCATATCATAGAATCCATGGTCATTCTACTAATTAATGTAAGGCTTTGAGTCATAAAATTCAACAATTTCAGGAGTTTGGTATGCTTCCCTATGTGGGGGCTTCTAATTCCTTTAATTATTCTTTATTTTCACTCTAGCATACATCACATCAACCCCTTCAGCTCACCTTTGTCTTGCACTAACTAGGGGAAAGGGATTAGAGAACCTTGTCCTTGTATGTCACTTGTTGTTTCCTTCTTTATCTTGTTAAATTTTCATAAACATATAAAAGAAATCTTGAGATGTGAATGACATGTCTTAGGGTTGGCTCGCACTTGGCATACTTCTCTCTCTCTCTCATGACATAGCTTTTCTTAAACATATGACTTGGCATAGGGCTTTCTAGATAAGCTCTCATGTCTTCTTTCTTCTCTTCATCTACTTTAAAGCAATTGATCACAATATAGGTGCTCACAACTGCTTTAAAGTGGGGGAATACATCACCACTCACATTTCATTGTGTGATTTTCTCTTTCTTGCGACATGATCTCTTGGAAACATTAGTTACAATGTTGTTCAAGATGAGACCCTACACTTGTACTCTCTTAGAAACAAGATGAGACCTTTTGCACTTTTTCCTCTCTTCGAGACATTGGGCATAATGTTACCTAAGAAGAGACATAGCATGAATTTAAGAAAAATCCCTTTGAACATCTTTTACATTATGACATTTCCTTTACATTATTTTTCATTTTACATTTTTTCCATCTTGCATAACACAACTTGCATGATTGTGATACTTTTTTTTGTGGTGCCTTGTTAAAGTTATCGAGTGGGTATAGCTCTAGCATGGTTGAGTGAGAAGCCCAACTAGCAGCATGACTTTTCCCCATAGCCACTTTTGTGTTTTTGAGTACATGCCAACTAGTGTATGTTACTCTTTTCCTTTTTTTATGTTTTGGGCCTTCTCACCCCACTTGTGACCCAAAGTTCTATGGCCCTAGAGTGTGTAAATATTTTCCATCTCATTCCTTTTTCTTCCTTTCCTTTGTATGATCTTGTATCTTGGGGGCTTGGCATACATGTGGATCTCTCTTGAATGGCTACTTTAGTGTGAGGAAGCAAGCTTCTCTCACTAAAGTGGGGGATAAATGTGCCACAGAAAATTGGACCCTTCGCTTGACATAGGATTAATTCATGATTAAATGGACTTAATGAGGCCCTAATCTAGTGTTTTCAGGCATTTTATGTGTCCACACTAGGTCTTGGAACCTTGTATTTTTAATCAAATAACATGTGCTTATTGATGTCTTGTAAAGGTGTTGTAAAGTCTTGTAAGATGCTTTCACACTTTTCTAGACTTAATTAACTTATTTCTCCCTAATTCAACATTATAAAACATATTTAATTACATTATTCCATAAATATAGAAGATTATTAATGTGAACTTAATGAAAAACTAGTGTTGTAATGTGTTTTACACATTCACATTGATTCTTATGCTTTTATAGGCTATGTGGACCTAATTTTAGTGTTGTAAAGTGAATTTAATTACACTTCCACATTGATTTATGTGTCCCAAGCCCTATTCAACATTTAAATCACCATTAATAAGTCCTATTTTATCTATATTGTGCATCCCAAGGATTTAATTGATCAAACACCCAAAAATATAGCAATATAAACCTTATTTCCTATCTCCTTAGCTTCATAGGTGTCAGAATGGACATTGTGGGACCCATTTACTAGGCACGGAGAATGAGTCCTATCTAGCCTCCATTTTGACCCTTGAGTAGGAAAAAGTGAAATTTAAAGTTTATTTTCACTTCATGTCAGCTTGTGATGTAGTATGATCAGATACTAAGGCACACTTGACTATAAATAAGTGTTTTTATCCTCATTTTACATGTCTTATCCCATTATTACACCTCCCATTATCAATTCATTTTCTATCTTCTTCACAATTCAAGTAAGCTTGGAAAATCTTCAATTTAGCATTCAAAAGCATTCAAGGGGAAATTTTATATGTATTGCAACAAACATCCAAGATCAATCATTGAAAGGTAATTCATTTCATTATTACATGTATCATTCCTTTATTTCAGCATTTTGGTTTAATTACCTAAACGGAGTTTGACCAAGGCAAACCCCCATGCCCTAACAATCAACAATTTCTCCTCTTTTATTGTTTGTAAGCATATTTAGGTCCTTTAGAGGCTTGATAATCATTGAATATTGTATTTCAAAGTCATCCAAGTCTTCTTCCCTTTATTAAAGTCAAATCATCAACAAAAAACCATTTTTAGACCTAATTCTGGTAGTTTCTGAAGTGGACACCTATAGAAAATTGAGTTGCAAATTTGAAGCTACAAATTCTAGTCTTGAATTTTCATATCCCTGAAGGAGGACTAATTCTCCAAGCAAGGGGAATGAGTCCCATCTATGGGCCTGAAAACTATTCTCATCAAAATCTTGTTCTCTACACTCAGAAACCTATTTCTGGAGATTTTTACCAGAATAGGGATTCATTGGCCACAAGTGGTGAATGAATCCTGCTTGGCTTGAGTGACATCATCAATCAACATTCTAGAAATTTTAGATTCATTACAGTTTGTCCATGTGCACTCTAATTTCATCCATTTCTTTCTATCCCACATTCTTCATTCATTTAAGTTCATTGTTGCATATCACAGTGTGTTTCAAACAAAGCATAAATCTTTACTTTGCATTCATTTTAGGTCATCTAAATCAGTCAATTTCATTTATATCACTTCATTTACATGATATCACATTGCATACATCCTAATTTGAATGTGCACAAGCATTTTGGAACCCCTAATCTCTCTCTTTCTGGGTGGAAAACCCTAGGAAGAGAGCCTAGCATTTTGGGCACCAAAATTTGTCACATAAACTAGTTAATTTAATAATTGAATACTTTACCTTTCATCCTTTCCTCTCTAAATTAAATAAATATATCAATTTATTTAATTTAGTCATTTATCCTTTTGAATTTAAATCAATTTTAAATTCCCTCTTTTTTATCTCCTTGTCACATTCTCCATAATCCTCCTCAAATTTGGATTAGTTTAATTAATCCATGATTAGGATGTGCACACCTTTAATCAGGATTAATGTCACATCCTCCATATTTTTTCACTTTCCTCTAATCCTTTATTATTCTTCTTAATCACTTGTTTGCACAACCTTAATCTAATCCTCATCCATTTCCAGTACGTCTTCCAAGTCAAGCTTTCATAACTGCTTTCTTTATTTAGCCTTGACCTCTTCTCCATGTGAATTAAAAATTCACATTTATTCCTCCAATGCTTTCCTCTTCCACATGAAGTTTGTTGGGAAATTCCAAATCCTCTCATAAGTCACATCACTCACATGGGACAAGGACCTCCTTTATGAGGACCTTATCTTATCCCCAAGGTACTTCCAATCATGTGAATTTAAAATTCACATTTATTACTCAAACACTTCTCCCTTCCCCATGATGATTAGTGAGGAATTCTAAAATTCCTCACTTGTCACTATGCTTACCACATGTGGATAAGAACTTCCTTTTTGAGTAAATCTTCCCCTAATCCCAAGGTACTTGCAAATACCTCCACCTCATATGTCCTCTCTCCACCTCACATGTCATTTTTTCCATCTCATTTCCACATGGAAAGATGTGAGGGTTTGTGAGTCCTCAACTCACCATAGCCCTCCATCTTGTCCATGTTGGATAAATCCTAGCCATTCAATCCTCTAGAGAATTTCTCCCTAAAATAGAGGATTTTGTCTCATTTTTCTCATAACACACATTCAAGCATTCACAATTCTACTCTCAAGATCAACCATTCAAACACTTGCATACAATCATTTTTCATCCTCCATTGTTGCACTTCAAGTTCACATTGCAATCATCTCATACATCTATCAAAATAACCACTTCCATCATGGCATTCACCATCTAATTTAGATCATTTTGTATATCATTTTAACTCATTTTCCATTAAGGAGAACACATCTAATCTACATCAAAGGGCCAACCAAAGGATCGACTTGGACAAGGTATATATTTTGTTTTATCTTTCTTTTGTTCAAGTTTAAGTAGGCTTATCTTGAGGTGGTGTTGTGTGTATTTCTCCTTTTGCATTTTTTGTTGATTTTGCATCATTTAGGGTAGAAATCATGTTGCACATATTTCTGGCATGCCTGGTAGGATCCACAAATGGGTCTAGTATTTTCACATACTTTGTTGTTTGAAATTTTGTAGGTTCAAGTTACACATAGGCGATTCTGCCACTAACAAAGGAAATTTTGCAACAACGAGGGTGATCTTGCAATCAAGATAGGCAGGCCTCCCTTCAACAGAGGCAATTTTTCACTTGCAGAATCACCCATATGTGAAACAGGGGCAAATCTACTTCCTGTTTCCTAAACAGGTGACCCTGCTATTGAGTTGGGTGAGCCTGCTTCCTGCAAACAAGTGAGCTTTCCTCTAAACAAGTGATCTTGCTACTGACAAGGGTGATCCTTCCTCTAAGAGGTGTGATTCTACTATCAATAAGGGTTTTTCTACTCCAGACATAGGAAATTCCGATTTAAACAAAGAATTAAAGTTTTATTTCCAAAGTTTTTTTCTTATCATTTTTTAAGTGTTGAGTTTGTAACCTATTTTTTCAGTGAATGTGTTTGGTTTTACTAATGTTTTTGTAGCCTTTTCTTACTTTTTGAAGGCTTGAGGTTAAACTACTAACATATTTTCTATAGGATGAATGGGCCAAGACCCTTAGTTTTTGCTTGTTGTCTTTTCCATACTAATTAGGCATATAAAACTAATTAGGGGGAGCCAATACACTTGTATGTTGTGCTTGAAAGTGGACTATTGACATATCCAACCCCCTTGTGCCATTTGGTGATCCTGGGTGAAGAGAAATCATAGTCCACTTTAGTCCTTTGTGTTACTTAGGGGATACTAGAATGTATAAGCTTTCTCCTTGTACCTATAGAAAGTGAGGTTGTAAGATTATATGACAAGGATAGAATTTGGAAAATTTACTTTGATGGTGCAAGTTCCAAGGAATGGTCAAGTGCAAGGATATTGTTGGTGTCACCTAATGGCAACACATAAAAATTATCTTTTACTTTATCTTTTGTCTACACCTATAATGTGGCAAGGTAGAAAGCATTGTTACTAGGATTATGATTGGCTGAGAACCAAGGAATAAAAAATTTGATGGTGATTGGATATTCTGAGCTTGTGATATCCCAAGTAAGAGTCAAATATTCTTGTAAGAATAATAGACTAAAATAGTACAAAAATGTTGTCTAGGATTCCATCGAGCAGTTTGATGCTTTTGGAATTTATTGGATGGAAAGATGAAAAAATAGAGTAGCTGAATTACTTGTTAACATAGCATTAAAGAAAAATGACATAACTTTTGTGGGTATCACTAAAGTTGAGGTACAATCAAGGCCTTCCATTCCTGACAATGTACACAACTAGTAGATTTTCAATGATGATGAGGATATTCTCAAGTTTTTGAAATGTATAGATGAATATGAAGGTCAGGAGATTAATTTCAGGGCATTTGTTGAAAATATAGATGGAAAGGACATAGTATTTTGGAATGAGGTCATCCAATTAAAGACAAGCAAGATCCCCAAAGGCCTTGTAGCACTTGAAAGGGTCTTTGACAATCAAGATAAAGCAATATTAAGACAACTACTACTCATCTAGAGGTCTTGGAGGAAATAAGTTTTGGGACTGAAAATGCCCTTAAGAAGGTGTATGTAGGAAATAAAATGAAACCAAAGGTTAAGGAAATTTTGATTTCTTTACTGATAAAATATAGGCATGTCTTTGCCTAGTCTTATGATGACCTGAAAGCATACAGAGAGGAGTTATTTTAGCATGACATTCTTCTTAGGGAAAATGCTAAGCCTTTCAAGAAAAAGAAAAGACCAATTAATCCTACTATAGCTCCCAAGATGCAAGAGGAGTTGGTGAAGTAAAGAGATGTTGGCATTATAAAACCCATTTGACATTCTTCATGGGTATCTAATCTGGTGCCAGTAAGAAAAAAGAATGGTGATATAAGGTTGTGTTGATTTTAGGAATTTGAATGTATCCTCATTAAAGGACAACTACCCATTGCATTCTTCATGGGTATCTAATCTGGTGCTAGTAAGAAAATACCAATTAATCCTACTATAGCTCCCAAGATGCAAGAGGAGTTGGTGAAGTTAAGAGATGTTGGCATTATAAAACCCATTATATATTCTTCATGGGTATCTAATCTGGTGCCAATAAGAAAAAAGAACGGTGATATAAGGTTGTGTTGATTTCAGGAATCTGAATGTATCTTCATTAAAGGTCATCCAGTTAAAGACAAGCAAGATCCCCAAAGGCCTTGTTGCACTTGAAAGGGTCTTTGACAATCAAGATAAAAGAAATATTAAGACATCTACTACTCATCTAGAGGTCTTGGAGGAAATAAATTTGGGGACTGAAAATGCCCCTAAGAAGGTGTATGTAGGAAATAAAATGAAACCAAAGGTTAAGGAAATTTTGATTTCTTCATTGAGAAAATATAGGCATGTCTTTGCCTAGTCTTATGATGACCTGAAAGCATACAGAGAGGAGTTATTTTAGCATGATATTCTTCTTAGGGAAAATGCTAAGCCTTTTAGGAAAAAGAAAAGACCAATTAATCCTACTATAGCTCCCAAGATGCAAGAGGAACTAGTGAAGTTAAGAGATGTTGGCATTATAAAACCCATTAGACATTCTTCATGGGTATCTAATCTGGTGCCAGTAAGAAAAAAGAATGGTGATATAAGGTTGTGTTGATTTCAGGAATCTGAATGTATCCTCATTAAAGGACAACTACCCATTGCCAAACATGGAAGCAATGTTACAAAAGGTGACTGGCTCTAAGCTACTGTAAATGATGGATGGTTTTTTAAGCTATAATCAAGTGAACGTTAAGGTGTTCAAGTAGTATAATATTGCTTTCACTACTCCATGGGGTACCTATGTATATGTAAGAATGCATTTTGGTTTAATAAATGAAGGTGCCACTTTTCAAAGGGATATGGATGTAGCCTTTTCTGATTTCATTGATTTGTTCATGGCTACTATCTACCAAGATTATCTAGTAGCCTATTCCAAGGAGGAGGATCATTGTACACACTTGGAGAAGGTATTTACTAGAGCTATACAATATGGGATCTCACTGAATTTTAAGAAATGTGCATTTGGGGTCACAAAAGGTAAGCTATTGGGGCACATTGTGTCCAAATAAGGAGTAAGGATTGACATTGAAAGGGTGGAAGCTATAGATAAGATCCCCCAACCAAGGAAACCCAAGGGAATTTAGTCATTCTTTGGACAAATAAATTTTTTGAGAAGATTTGTAACTAACTTTGTAGAAATTACTAGACCTATCTCTAGGATGTTGAAGAAAGGAGAAAAGGTGACTTGGAGTGAAGATCCAAGTCAGGAATTGAAAAACATCAAATAGGCCATCAAGGCGTCGAGTTTTAATGTCTCTTGATTTATCTAAGCCAATGCATATTTTTTCTTTTGCATATTTTCATACTATTGTTGTTTTATTATAGAAAAGGGTAAGGATCATCATGGAAAAAATAGGCCCTTAAGTGTGAAAAATTAAAAAAAATTAGAGTTAGGAAACTTGATGTAAAAATATGAATAAGTTATCTATATTATTTCAAAAATATGTAAGAATAGAATTTGTAGCAAATTGAATGTAGTTTCTAAACTACTAGGTTTTTTTTTTTTAAATCTATTTGGTGAAAATTTGAAATTTCAATGTGGTAGTACTTAAATTTCAGGGAAAAAATAAGTAGGTGTCCGTCTAACCACCCTAACCACATTAAAATGATAATAATGTTTTATAAGATTTTAGATATAAGTAGAGGACTCATGTCCCAATGTGATGCATATATTTTTGTAATTTTTTACAAGTAAATAATTAATTATGAATTTTTTATTACAAATTTTAAAAAATATAAAAACTTGTATGTCTGACCACCTTAACTTGGTCAAAAATTCATGCAATTCATTTTTTTTGTCTTATAGTATGTGAAGTATAGAATGCGATGCATGTTTTGGATTCAAAAAATGTGATATCATTTGAAAGCTATAGATGTTTTTCAATCAACCTATCAATCAAGACTTTAGTCATAATTCAAATAGAAAATGAATAATAATTATTTATTAAATTCAAAGTAAAGCATAATTTATATAGATGGAACTTTGAGAATCTCCTTTAAAAACCCTTTTTGTTTCATCAATTTTGGGTAAAAAAAAGTTGTCTGCCACATACTCTACACATAGCCATCATATCACCACTTTTTGGCCCATCATGATCATGCAAATACCCAAAAATGAGGAGGGTTTTGAACAATCCATTGCATTCTTTAGTAAATCTCTACAAGCCACAGAACTCAAGTATGACATGATTGAAAAACAAGCATATTCTCTGGTCAAGGCTATGAAGAATTTCAAGACTTACTTAGTAGGGGCTACTGTCATAGATTTTGTGCCAAGTGCTATTGTGAAGGATATATTTTCTCAGCAAGAAACTATCGAAGGTAATGGATCAATAGGATCCAAGAGTTCAATAAAGATGTCCAAATTACCAAATTAGTAAGAGGATAGGGCCTACCTAAATTGAAGGCAGAAGCTGTAATACCCCTCATACTGTTTAGACTTATTAATTTCTATGCTTTAACTTGATACATTGATACTATGATGATACTATTATGGTTTGATTTGGTGGGTTTGAAGTTTGATGATGTTGTTATTCCTTTAGTGGACATGATCATTTGATATGACATTATTAGTATGACTTATGATACTCTGTGTGTTGATTGGATTATTGTTTATTCAAATAGTTGTTCATTAATGTTTTATATGTCAATGTGATGATTCTATGGTGATCATGTTATTTGAGTTTAGTATTATTTTATAATCAAATGGTTTAATAATTAGTTATGATGTAGTAGTTAAGTATCACGTTATCTTATGATCAATTTGGTTAGGAAGGTTAGTTCGTCATTGATATTGTGATTGTTAGAATAGAGTAGGTGAGAGGACAGTGTAGCATCACTCGTTCACGAGTGCCCTGCTACACTGCAATTCCTACTCATGATAGGATGTTTGATTATATATATACATGTGCTACTTGACGTTTATTTGGATGCATGATTGTAGGAATAAGTCTTGTTTCCACCTGCTTCAGCAGGACAGGGCGAGCAATAAATTAACCCAATGGGTAAAATGTTGAAAAAGGGAGTAGGTTTGGAAATGTCCTTGTCCCAAGTCTGTCGTTGTGTTGTAAGTGTTGTGTCATGACTGAAGTGTTGTCCTTGTTGTTATGCATTTTGATTGTTGAGTATTTATTTATGGTTAGTGTTCGAGCAATTAATCTTATTTGATAAGAAAATTAACTAAAGTTGTTTTGTTGTTTTCATTTAATTGTGAGTTGGTAAAATATTAAATTTAAATATTTTGTAAATTTAAAAGTGATTTAATTTATTAAAAGAGTAAATAATTATTTTAAATTAATATTTTTGATAATAATTAAATTAAATGAATATTGATGAGGATAATTAAATATTATATTTTTATTAATATTAAATCAGAAAAATCATGTGCAGATAATATCTTGATTAAATAAATTATTTTAATTAAAATTGTAGATAAGTTGTGCTTTTAAAAGCTAGAAAAAGGACCAATAAGGGGGAGGCTTTTTGAGAAAAGAAAGCAGAAGAGCTTTATTGATTCTTTGTTTTGATTTATTATTTTTATGAGAGAGTGATTCACACATAGAAGTTTTTCTCTATTGTCTTGGTCTATAAAAAAAGAAAAAAGAAAAATAGTTTTTGGTTTTGTGTTTTCTCGGAAAAATTATTGGGGTTTGGAAGAAAAGTGAGATTTAGAGAAGAGAGCGGCAGGAGGAGATCGAGAGGAGACTACAGAAGGGATTCTTCTTTAGACGAAGGACTCCAGGTTTTCTCCTTTTAAATTATTAATACTTGGTTGATCTGCAAATAAATCTGGTTGCTATGTTTTCGAAAAGTGATTAAATGAAGTTTGTGATTTGAAAACTTATTGTATTTATACTCTCGAATCTTCTGTAGAAAATGTTAGCAAAACCCCTTCAAAATCCTTCAATATAGTTAGTAGAGAAACTTGTTGTTTTGAAAAGAAAATCAATTATTGTGGAAATTAAAATTGTATGCTCTATTTATTTTGGCTTTTAGTGAAAATCGATCTCTTGATCATATTGATGATTTTTTTATATTTTGTTCTGGCGAGATATATATATATATTAAATACCTTATCTTCTTGAAAATAATATATATTTACATATGTCCTTCAAAGCTGTACCTGCGAATTTAAAGAAAATCTTCATATAAAAAAAAAAGGAGTTTTGAAAGGAAAATTGTTTTTAATAAAAATAAAAATAAAAATTATATATATAAATGTATTGCTTAGATTTTCGAAATGATTTTAGAGAATAAATTTGTGAAGGAAATTTGTGCTTCGAAATTCATATTCTTTTAATATAGAAAACAAAATTTAAAGAAAATGAAATAAAATAAAATTTAAATTTAAATATATTAAAAAAAAAAAATTATATATACTTTATGGGGAAGGGAGTGGTCAGCGGTGGCCATACCACCCCTGACCCCAGGGTACCGCACAACAGCCACTAGGCTGCACACAGCAGCCGTAGGCTGCTGTACGTAGCCCAGTGGGGGCTGTGGCCTCCCTTGGGAGGTACGCAGTACCTCTCTTGGGAGGTACGTAGTACCTTCACTATAAAAAAAATGAATGTAAATTTATTTTTTTTATTTTTTTTGTTATTCGATATTCATTACCTAATTTGAATATGATTCATTTGAATTTGATTTTATAATTCGATTTATATTTAACTCGAATTTGGTTTAAATATAATTTTATATAATCTATATATATATATAATATTTTTCTGGTTAAAATTTTATAAATTTTATAATATGTTTTGATTAAAATGATCTTCTATAAAAATGCTTCACTCTTAATATATTATATAACAAATTCGTGATGATATGAATAAGAATCTGTTATGGTAATTATTATAGGATATAATATTATAGTGTAATTGTGAATATTAGGATTAAGTTATGTGATTATAATTGAATTGAGTAGTGCAACGTTATAGTGTAGTTGTGGGATCTATAAATAAATTAGATGCTTTGAAATTTAATTGAATCAAATCTTCTCGAGCAATGGATTTACTTTATAGGTGAAATTTATTTGTTATTTAAAAGATGATTTTGTTATGTAGTAGAAGCAAAAGTGGATTCTATATTCATAGGATTTATTTAGAACGTTGAATTTCTATAGTTCAAATGATTTATTTTATAATAGCAGATTTTAAATGATCAAGTGTTTCCATTTTCTAAGGTTGATTTTTATTAATATATGTGATTGGAAAAATGAAATATATTATTGTTTTAAACTCCTTTAAGTTGTCAACATGCCTTGATTCACTATTGAGTTTGTGCAAATAATGTTAATTATTTACTTAATTTCTTGTGTGATGTAATTGTTTGACTGGGTTTAGGAAACCCTAACATTAGATATTGAGTTGCATGGAATTCTTTTTATATCATGTTTCTTTTATTCTCCATGTCGGGCAAATGGGGTTAAGGGTCTATGTAAGTCTTCCAGAGAAGTTCTCTTGAGTGGGATGTTTTGTGTAGAGGTTCAATTTGTGAATCACCTTGGGAATGGTGTAGAGTTGTACTATGATGTTGTACCCGGTTTCCACGAATGGGGATTTGTGCCTCCTGGGAAATAGGAGAGGGTAATGAGATTTGTACCTCCTTTGGAAGGAGTGTGTTTTCGTATTTGGTTTTCTCTAGTGTTCGGAGTGAGTTTCCTTGTTTTGTTTCCTCCTTGGATTGGAGAGGTTATATTGTCTAGTTACTTATTGTGGTATTGCACCTTGTGTGTTGTCGATAGGAGAGTGGCTCTTTGTGGGGGTCCGGCACACAAAGGGGCGCTAGGGTAACTCACCTAGAGTTCAACTAAGTGATAATCTAAAAGAATTAATGGGGATCTTTCACACTAATAAAGATAAAGAATGTCTCTCTCGTGAAGCAAGTGAATGATAAGGCTCGAGATGAGATGGGACCATAGTTTTGCGTGAGGGTCCGGCGGCCAGTAGAGGCAAGCCAGGGTAACCCAGGATGGGGGTCCGGTAGCCTAGGAAGGTTGAGCCAGGGTAACTCATGGCAATTTATGCATGACACTCTTCCTATGTCAACAGTCAGTCAGTTATTGTGTGATGTACATGATCACTATTCTCTGGAAGCATTGTAACCTCGTGTTAAGTGATATTGTGTCTATAGTGGTTAAGTGATTTATTGATTTCTCTTTGGTTATTGTTGGAAGTAGTCTTTGATATTATGCCTTGAGTTTCATTGATGTTGTGAGTGTGACTAGTTGTAATTTGGAAAGGTGTTTTATTGTTATGTTCTGAAGTGATTTGTTGTTGTGCCTTTTGGATTTGTCGTTGTGAGTTTTCTAAGTGGTCTTTGATGTTAAGTTGTCTGTCTGGAGTTAGTATTGTGTTACTGTTAGATGTGCTTGGTCGGGGATCCTTGTCTACTCCCAGCACGGGGGTGGTTGGGTGGAATGTGCTTCGCACCCCGTTGGGTTCCCTTTCTGTTGCAGATGTATCTTTATTGCAGGGTTTTAGCGGGTGATGTTGATCCAGTGTTTCTTATGTACCAAATGTATGTTATACTGTAGATATAATGTATTCATTGATGTATTGTCTCCCACGTGTGTTGGGATGACCTTGTTGTAAATTGTATATGTGGTTATTGAGATGTATGTTCAGACAGTTGTATTTTACTATCAGTTGGATGTAATGTTTATTCAGGCAATGTATTTATTTAGGAACGATAATTTGTTATAGTTGTGTTAAGTTGTGTTATATCTGTGGTAATGTAAATGCCTCATATCTTTATAGTATCTTTCATTGTCATATGTACATATGTTATGAATACGGTTATTGTTTAATAGATATTTTAAATGATGAAATGGGAATGAATAGATTTATGTAATTGTTTAATTATGGTTTAATCTATTATCATTGTTATGGTTTAGAATAGTAATGTCACATCGTGTACCCCAATGGAATTAGTCATGTAGCTTAATTCATTGTTATATTGGAATATTTAAATTCAATCTTATGTTCTTAAAAAAAAAAAGTTGTTCCGTTGTTATTAGTTCCTTTGGGGAATGCATGGTGGGGCGTTACAGAAGCTAATTTGGAGGCTAACCAAATTAATCATACAAATATTGTTGATGTTGCACCCATCTATGATATGGAAATATGTGGATGGTATTAAAGGATTGTCTAGTATTTATAGAATTTGTAGTGTCTTTCAGATATGCCTGATAATTACAAGAGGACATTGAAATTGCATGCCATCAAGTATGTGATTATTGATAATGAGCTATGGTGGAGAAATGTGGATGGTGTACTGCTTAAATGTGTGGATGGAGAGCAAGCATTAGAAATATTGCAAGAAATGCATAGTGGAGTATGTGGTGGTCATTACATGGAAAATACCACTACTCATAAAATCTTAAGAGTAGGATTTTGGTGGCCTACGGTATTCAAGGATGCCCACAAGTTTTTTAAAACTTGTAATGATTGCCAATGATTTGTGGGAAAGCTAAAATGTTTAGGAAGCTTGCCACTTATGCCTATTGTTGTTTAGGACCCTTTCCAACAATGGGGAATTGATTTCATAGGAGAGATACTAGAAAATTCAAGTGGAGGAAATTCATGGATCCTAGTTGCCACTGACTATTTCACAAAATGGGTAGAGGAAATACCTATAAAAAATGCAACAAGAAAGGTAGTGGTGGAATTCCTATTGAATAATATTCTAATCAGGTTTGGAGTCCCGAAAAAGATAATTTCAGATAGTGTTATGTGTTGTAGATCTAAGGAATTCAAAGATTTTTGTGATAAATATGACATACAATTTCCTTATTCTTCACCCTACCATCCCCAGGGAAATGGTCAAGTTGAGTCTAGCAATAAGAGATTGATAAAAATAATCAAAAGGGTGATGGAGAAGAATAAGAAAGCTTGGGACTCAAATTTGAAGCTAGCACTTTGGGAAAATAAAGTGACTATGAAGAAAGCTACTGGTTATTCACCATTCGACTTGGTGTATGGTCTAGATGTTAGGTTGCCACAAAATAATTTGTTAAGGATGTCTAAGTTTGTGCAAGAATATGACAATGATATATGTTTAATGATATGTAGTACAAAATTGAAATTTTGGTACAATTAAATGAAACTAGAATAGAAGCTAAAGCTAAAAATGAAAAAATGCAGTTGCAAGTCAAGAATTTACATGACAAGAGAGATTCTCCTAGAAATTTTGAAGTGAACAATATGGTTGGCCTAGAATGCAAGGGCTTAGGATAAGGGTAAGCACGAGAAATTTGAAGTATTATAGCTAGGCCCTTATCTTATAGCCAACACACATGGAGAAGATTCTTATTTACTCCAAAGCTTGACATGTGAACTTTTAGAACTACCAGTACATGGATAGTTTTTAAATCCATACTTCTCCTAAGTATGTTATAATTCTATGTACATTGTAGGTTTTGTATATATTATGTATATAGGTGTGTTTTCTTTAGTTGTTCCTGGTTTGGTCTTTCTACAAAGTCTGGGTAGTCCTCTAGTTTTTGGTTCACTGTGTTTGGCTGCTCTGCTTCAACTTGAGATTCTACGATCTTTCCATGCCTATGGGAGACATGTGTCCCCAGTTGGCACCACTGATGGAACCCCTAGTTTTATCACCATTCCATTTATCATCCTAAAAATTTTTCTTGTTTCTTTCCTTTTAGGGATTAGGGTTTTTCTTATCATCACTATTGTAGGGTTTAATGTTCTTGGGACCCTTGTTTAACAATCCTTAATATCAAATCATTTTTAGGGTTCTATTTTATAATTGACCTTCTACTACCTATTTTTGGTCATTTTTGAAACATATTATTCCATTTGAACTAATGGTATAGTTGGTCCCTCGTGCCTAGGTCTATTATTATATTTTAAAGGATTGATATATTAATATTATTTTGGCCTTTACATCCTTTGAAAATATTATGTTCTAAGTCCTTGAGGCCTTCTATACATCATCCTTGATGGTCCCCATCCTAAAACAACTTGCAGACATGTACTAATTTGTTTTCACTTAAGTCATGTCTATTGCTTCCCTTTATCACTCATCGTAAATAGTTTTTGAAATGTAAATGTAAATTGCTGATGAGTGATGAGCATTGCTCCCTTGGTTTCATGCATCATGAATGACTTTGAGAACTTTTGAATTGTATTAGTGATGCACAATGTTCTTGTTTCTCTAAAGGTTTCACCCATTGCTAATGGCTACTAAGTTTTTTGTAATGAATTAGAGACAAGTGATGACCTATGGGTTTTTTTTATTGCTCATTGCAGATGTACATGTGATTTTCCTGCTTAAATTGGTGGTGTGATAACCCTTAGTGCTCTTCATAATCTTCCCTATTGCTCATCGTTGATTTATTCCAGGATTTGAGTTTCAAATTAGCGATGAGCGATGAAGTCATTTGTTCAAGTTTTCTTTCATTGATTTGAATTACTCTTGTGAGCAATGTATTTTGTGCCTTTTATTCCCATGCAGATGAACATGTCTCAATATTATTTTGGTACCTTATCTCCCATCGCGAATGTGATATTGAGTTTGAAGAAAGAATTGGTGATACAAGATAGATGTTGAACATGATCATGGAGGGGCAGTAAATTCAATGGCTCATATCTCATTACATAGATGTTAGCGTCACCAATTGGACTAGTGAAAAGTGAAATTTATTAGCGATGGGAGATGGCTACAAAATAAGGGACAACGTGGCAGTATCCTAAGGACATCATCTAAATCAAGAAAAAAACTAGCGAGAGAAAAAGGGAACCATTGATGGAGTTTTAAAAGCAATGAGCAACAACCAGGGTTTGGATGTGGATGGTTAAATGTTAGTTCACTCACAAAAGCTTTCTATCAAACATTAATAGTGATACATTCCATCTCCCAGACATAAAGAAGGTAGCTAGCTTTTTTTTGCACATTTGGAACTGCTCTGGAGAAGAGGAGAAAACTAGAAGTTGAGGAAGCAGTGTGGGAGGCTCCTATATACAATTACAATAGTAATTGTATCAATCTATCACTTGGGTAAGAAATTTTTTGTACCTCTTCCTATCCAAAGTACTAATTTATGCTATTCTGAAAGGGGTAGTAGGGAATTAAGAAGGTAAATTGTTTATGACTTGTTCATTTGAATATCTTTGGGTGGGGTGATGAGTATTGTGTAAATTCTAGGCATACTTTGATCTATAAGTTGTGCCTTGAGGTTTTATACCTAGGTATCTTTTCTTGATTGAGATAACTATAAACCATTGTCCCACCACTTTGAAAAATGAGTGATCCAAAACTTAGTGAATTCAGTATTAGACCTAAGAGGAAGCCAAAGAAAAAGAGGGTTAAAAGGCTTAAAACCCAAGATCTTCCATCCATGATTAAGCCTAAGCCACTTGCAATATCAAACCCTATGTCACATACCCCTACAACATGTAGTAGGTATAGAAGTGAGAGGAAGGAACAAGATAGGATCATGGAAGGTACTGTTGGAGAATTAAAAGAGGGAGGGTCATGAATTGGAAAGAGACCTATGGGTCAAGTTGTTGTGATGACTAGACTAATTGACACTGTAGGTGAAATTAGAGAGTTGGACCAGCCCTAAAGTGGATGGAAATTATTCTTGTATGCTTTCAACAAGCAATATTCTAGCAAGATGAAATGTTACTTATGGGGTTGAATCTTGGGAAGCTAGTGGTACCTAATGTATTTTTTGAAGTAGATGTGATGATGGAATTGGCCACACACTACAATCATGATGATAGAATAATCAAGAGTGAAAATGAGAATGTAGTCCTTGAGGTGATAAGGGATAGGGTTGTGGAGATATTCAGGTTGAATCCCAACTATACTGTACAAATCAAACATCCAAAGCTATATGGTGAATATGAGTATAACAAATTTTCATACAAGAATAGACTACTTGTTCGTCATAGAAGAAGCAAGGAAAATTTCTCCCTAAGGATATTGATCCTTTTGATGTGAGGAATTTGTGGATTATTTCAAGAATACTTATTATTTCCTAAATCAAGTTTTGGCTCAAAATTTTGAGGCAAGGATAGCCCTAGACCTATTGGTGATGGTGGTAGATATACAATCTCATAATCGAAACAATGGTTCTTATTATACCTCATATGTTGTTGAAAAAATGCATCAATATTCTATTAATTTGAAGAAGGAGATTCTCCCTCTATGTTTCCCACATTATTCTTTCCTAATGCATATGCTTTTATATTAGGGTGATTATAGTTGGAAAAGAAGATTGAAATTGAGATTTAGGAACAAGGAGAAAAATGCTTTTCCAATCCAAATATGGACACATATTTGGGATAAAAATTGTCCCAATTCCAACTATTTCATATTTTCTAATGTCATAAGGTATGGCATCTTGGAGATTTTGGGTTTAGCACCTATTCATAGGCTATCTCCAACAATTAGAATTATCATGCACCTAAAGGATATAAAGGGATCCACTATTAAACACAACTAGGAAGACTAGTTTCTACACTCAGGGTATACTTTGATCAAAGCCTATGGAGCTAAGGTGGTAACACATTGCTTACCTTTTTATGTTTTAGACTTATTTTTTTTTATGGAGTTGATGTGGAAAATTGATTTTATGGATTATGAATTGCTCAAAAATCCTAGGAAGGTATTGTGGTGAGTTCCCAATGTATTTTACTTACTTTAAGGTTACTACTCTTGAAGGATATGAGAGATTTGGAATTATGGTGAATAACCTTAGGCTACCTATAAATGAGGTTAGGAATTTTTATCAGGAAGGATTTTTAAATGCAAAGAGAAAGGAGAAAAACTTATCAGGAATATCTCATCAGTTGTTGTACACAAATGATGTGCTTAGAAACTTGCCAAGTGATGAGGCTTCAATAAGAAGAGAGCCTCATGATTCAATATCTGACGAGTAGATTGAAAACAAAGTGTTTGTATCTAGGTATAGTCCATAGATGTATACTCTTACAATTTGGTCTATGGTGGATAATACTAGAAAGTATGAGGTCACTAGACATGTCGAAGAAGTTATGGGTTCCTTGGTGGTAAAGAGAGCTATAGATATATCACCTATCCAAGCAACTAAATTAACTGCAATGCTTAGTGTGGAAACAACATATATTTCTTAGAAAAATTATGATTCTTTGGTGAAGGAATATAATAAGGCCTTGGATGAGATAAACAAGATGAGAGCCACTATCCAAGCTAGGGAGTCAGTAAGGACACTATATTTTCCATCTTTGTCTTTAGACTTGTTTGCACAAGACATGGATACATTAGATTTGAGGATCAATGATTTGAATAATCAATGAAAGGGAAAAAAGGAAAATGTCAGGAAGGCTAAAATTGAAACTGTTAAGGTGGCAAATGAAATCTTTGAGTATGTATTGAAGCATAGGGTGATCAAGTTGGTCAAAAAATCTAATGATGTATGGATTACATATAAGAACATTCATGAAGAAAATATGAAATATCTACAAGTCCAAGAAGCCTTCAAGAATGAATGGAGTAAATTGAGTACTAGGGTGGGTGCTTT
This sequence comes from Sequoia sempervirens, assembly GCA_007258455.2. Lineage (NCBI taxonomy): Eukaryota > Viridiplantae > Streptophyta > Pinopsida > Cupressales > Cupressaceae > Sequoia > Sequoia sempervirens. The sequence goes on along the minus strand of VDFB02058242.1, from coordinate 316,506,451 downwards.
AAAATAAGTTATACCTAGAATGAAGGAGGATCCCAAGGCACCTACTAGCATTCTTGACGTCTTGCAACCTATTGACTCAATTAATGAGATAACCACTTTTCCTAGAAAGCTAGGTATGCAACTCCAAAGTAAGATGAAGTTATTCAAAGAGATGGAAGAATGTGGTATGCCTCTAATATTGAATCACAAAGGTGAGTTACACCAATTTGACATCTAGAGGAATAGTTTGGGAGGACTGCTCACAACAGCTATGATGACATTAACTGTGACTAATTACATCCTACTATATACAAATATTGATAGAATGATGGAGATTGATATAAAAATGGATATTTTTTAGAGAGGCCAGAGCCTTAATTGATGTTAGGTAGACTCAGCATAGTGCAAAGGTGGAGGGTTTATTGGATGTGAAGTGGCCAATTGAAGAGGAGTACTTCACTTGGTTAGAAAAGTACACTAAGTGAACGTGTATGCGGATGGATAATGCACATAGTGAATAATAGATAGGACAAAAACAATACATAACCTAAAATTAGTACATATTAGGCTTTGGATAAAGTGATGTGAAATATTGTTCTCTCCTCAACATAGAATGGGTGGCACAAAATGCTAATGTGGATAATCAATATTTGTCTCTTTATACTTTTCATGTTTTCTAAATTTTGCTGACTGGGTTGCCCGTGGAGGAAAAATTTGAGTGCATGGTGTTAGAACTATAAAATTCTGAATAATTTCACAAAATTTTTGTCCCCCTATGTTTCCAAATGAGTCCCCGTTATGTGCACAAAGGCCCTTTCTTCATAACTTCTTGCCCATTCTTTGCCATGCAGTTCCAAAAGGTCTATCTAGGTCTGAATATTCCATATTATATTTCCTATTGGCATGAATAAATCTGGGTCTCCCCGATCCATATTGCATTTTTTTCTGATATACGTCTGTGTTCCCTATCGGCAAGATGTTTTTGGTGTCACAGCGATTGAAGTTCACTTACAAGCACTTATCGGCATGACACTTGTATTGTTTTAGTGACTAGGGGTTTCCCCATCAGTGTGAGAAGTCATTATCGGGATGTGTCATGGTGAATTCATATGTGTCTCACTGATTAGCTCATGTGGACTTACTTTGGCCAGTGTCATGGTATTCGGGATGAGATCTTGGCGAGACCTAATTTTCTCACCGACTTGTGACAAAAGGAGCTCATCGGCGAGAGATTTTTCTTTGATGTTATATCTTGGAAAAATATTTTTTTTCTTGCCGATCGGCGACTAAAGGAATATCTCAGTAAGACTTGTGAACTTCGGAATAAAGTATCAGAAAAGCCATCCTATCTTGTTGATAGAGTGTAATGAGTTCTATCATTGGTTTTCAGTGTGAGAACAATACTGTCATGGTGATCAAAAGTGAACTCGGGTTGTTTCAGTAGGACAAAGGTATAACCTATAAGATGTCCCCCCGACTATGATTTGTCTCAACAACACACAAGATGGATGAAGACTTTCGGTAAAACATAATATGATCTATGAGGGGTCTCCCTGACATCACAGAGCCATAGCGAAAGCTAGTATGATAAAAGGGCATGTCTCAGTGAGAGGCTTGCTTGTGTCTCAGCGAATGGAAGATGCATTATGAAGAACATATCGGTAACAAATTTTGTAAACTGTATGATATCTCCTTGACTCCATGGGTCACAGCGAAACACATAAGGGTCAGAGGGATATCTATCGATAGGACTTTGGACTTTGACATAATGACAAATTGTTATAGTGATACACAAGAATGAGTGGGATGACTAATGGCGATACATTTTCCTTCGACATAGCTACAGAATGTCTCAGCGACTGTTTCAGTGATGATTAATTGAGCCCGAATGCAAGCTATTGGCCGACATGTGAATATGAAGTGATGTGTCTGTTCAGATGCAGATGTATAAATATTCATTCTCAATTGTAAAGGATGATCATTATTTTTAGATTAGAGTAGGCAGGTTAGAAATGGATTCAGTAGAATAAAATTCTCATAACAGAGACTATGGTGCATGTTTTAAAATGGAGATTTCAATGAAAATCAGTTGATGTTGCAGCTCATTTCTGGTGTCAATTGTCTATTGAATTTATTGAAAGTATTACTAAGTTGTCTCCAAGATTGATGCTTTCTGGTTGTTTAAATTGATATAACAAGCTTATATTCAATTTATCAGGGCAAATTTGTTGTATCTATGTAGTTAATTGATTGGTTCTTTCAAGAAGAGATTAAATCCTTTTGGTTGATTATAGTAATCAGGGAAATTCATATGGATTATTAAAGAACTTAGTAGTCACAGTCTTGCATGTTTATAAAAGTTATAAACAAAACATATGCCATACAATTTGAGTGTTCTCTAGAAAGAGGTTTCCCACTTCTATTTTGTTTGACTCCGCATACCCAATAAGGCACTAGTCTCTGCATTTCACCATTTAGATTCATTTTTTTTCTTTACACCTGTTAACTGAGCATATTAGGATTTAGTTTTGAATATTGCTATACGATTTATACAAAATTTGATTTCATTTGTCCACTTCCATCTGTCATCGTGGATATCACTGCAAGAGAGAAGATAAGTAAGTCAAGTCTGCCCAATTCATATAAGTACACCCGCCTAGGTCTAGCAGCACCTAAAGAGTAGAAGGTCTAAATCTTTTGACCTTGCCTGTTACCCTAAAATGTTGTGAAAGCTTGGCAACCTTTCATGGTTCAAACCTACATTTTTGAGAGCTAACACATGGTAGATGTTTTGAAGTTGTTGTAACAAATGAATGATACCTTTTAAGGTGGGACTAGATCTTTATAGAAAATGAAGGTTGTTTTTACCTCATGTTTTTTCCCACCAACTGAGAGTTCGCGTGTAACTAAAAATGGGATATTTGTTACAGTGGTCCAATAGTGTTGTGACATGTGTGCTTTCTATCCTAAGGCTTGTTTTTCTCTTTCATTTCTACAAGAAAGAATTCAAGGCTAGAAGCAGGGGTTTCATTGAAAATGCAATTGACACAATGAATTGGATAGGGAATATAGAGCATATTTTTGAGTTTGGTCTTAACTTCTGAGTTTCTAGTCATGCATGTAACTTTTATAATAGGATAGCAATACAATACAAAATGATGCAAATTTCATGGCCATTGTCTCTCCTTTGTAATGGTTATAAGAGTTATGAATGAATATAATCAAGTATTGTGTTGATTTGTGTCCATTTCTTTACAGTGGATGTGGAATTTCATTCTTGCTTATTGATTCAATGAATTTGTGTAATTGCTTGAATGAGATTGTTGACTCGTGTGAATTATGTGCTAAGGATATCTTCAAGAAGTAGTGGTCAAGGATATTATAGGGAAGTGTTGTAATGGATTATTTATTATGCTACATGTTGCTATTGTTGAATCATTATCAAATTTCATAGTTTAAGATGGACTCTGTGTTTAGGATTAGGCACTGGTTTTTCTAGATTACTCACAATTCAATTCCTAGGTGAATTTATCATAAAATCACTTTTTATTTATAAATATTTTAGATGGTTTACCATTTTAGTTATGCTACGATGAGCTTTTTTTCTCTCATTCTCCATATATAGTGTGTTATTTAAAAGATCTACCAACTCTTTGATACACTATATTGTTGAGTTGACTATTTGTTGTTTACAATGTATCTATATATACCTGACATTAATCCTTGAATATACATTATGGGATCACCCTCCTAAGTTTCAGAGAGCCCAAAGTATAGGAGTAGGATTTTTTCAGCTTTTACTTGTTTTTTGGCCAATTCCTTTAGAGTTACTAATGATTGGAAAATGAAAAATCCATAGCTAATTCGGGAGATCAACTTGGTTCTAAAAAAATAACCAACATTATGATCTATACAAGCTACTTCGACAACACCTACTAAAGAATTTGAAAGAAATAAAAAAGAATAAGAAGTATACATTGTGATATGACAATTTAATAGTTTTCTTAATCTTTTACTTTATGAAGGATTTATTGGTTATTGGAAAGGTTGAATGGACAAACAAAAAAATGATAGCACACTAGATAAGGAATCTCATGACAAATCTCAATGGTTTGGATGCTCAAGAACTACTCTTACAACATTCTTTGGAATGTTTCAGATGAGAATGAATAAGAGAACAATACTTCTAGAAAGTATGGTGGAAAAATACTCTGAAAATATCAATTTCCTTGTCTCTACTAATTTTTGTTACATAGAAGCAGTTGAATTTAGAATTGTGTGCATTTTTTAATTGGATTATGATGTAACTAAAATAGAAGTTGATCATTATGCAAAATTTCTTATAGAAACCCCCAAGGATCCCAACAGAATAGATGTAGAACAAATGTCTATGATTGAAGCCTTTGGCAGTACAAAGAGAACAGGAAAGAAGAGAAAAAACATTATTAAGCAAGAGTTCTCTGAACAAGAAGGAAGTCAATTTGAAATAACCTAACATGAGCATGAAAGTGAAAACATACAAGACCTAGATGAAGCATTGAAAGATTTACAATGAATTATTCCTAGTGCTAACTTTAATTCATCTATATATACTTCAGAAAATCTTAGGAGTATGATTGATTCTTTGAAAGCATACATCTCTGGATTGAAGAAGAAAATAGGAAATGAACCAAGGTATAAAAAAGAAAATATAGAAGGAATCAAGAAGAAGTGTGTAGTTGCACACCATAGAGTTTTGAAGTAATTCAAGGATGTTCAAGACTATGAAAATGAACCTCGTGAGTTAATATCTTGTTTCTTGAATTGCACTAACTGGACATTAAATGCAAGAGATAAAATAAGACAAAATGAAATTTAGTTGAGCACTCAAGTAGATGTCTATAGCTTGGAAAATTAAAAAAACAAATAGAGATGGTCCTACATTGTGCAACTATAGGACAAATCTTTTTTTCTTCAAAATGAGAGAACAAAAGTGATCAAGCAGTATGCGGCACCAAGATATTTGGTAAAAATCAGGCACACTCCTATATCTAATTCTCATGATAGTGTTGGCACTCTTTCATAAATAAATCTCTACCCCAACACTATGGAAGAAGGTATAGATTATTTAACAAAGCTTCAATTACCATAAAATACTCTTTTAAATGAAAAAGGTTCATGGGAAGAAGGTAAACCTACATGGTAGAGTATTCTGAAGAATCTCAAAGGATCTTCTTCTTCAGGATAACACTTTTTTGATCAATTTTTATGTATATATACACACATTATAGGGAAATATATTGGACCCTTGCATGACCTTTTCTATTGATGTTAAAGGGGGAGAGATAGACAATAAGAGGAAAATCATTTTTGGAAGTCAAGGACAATTTTGTAAGGGGGAGCATTAATTTTGAAAGGAGAATATTTAGTTGGCATGAAAAATGTTTTTTGATATGCATGTTGCCATCAATTCTAAAGGGGGATATTGTTGGAAGTTTGAACATGATAATGAAGTGTACCTACATAGGTTGATTTGGTTGTTCTAGTGTTGTCATTGATGTCAACATTGTGTGAAGCATATTTAGTGTACAATACCATCTATACCGGAAGCTAATCTATCAGAGGACTGGTTGAGGTTTGGTTAAGTGTTCTTTGTTGATAATGTTATGGTATAGTACATTGATTTTTGAGTCTAGAATACACCTCAAGAAGAGATGTGATTATGCTCTCTCAAACATATTATTATGACTCATTCATACTACTATATTCAAAATTCTGAGAAGTTGTGTTGTGTACAAGAAGTTATCAATGACAAAGTTCAACTTTGTATGCTATATTCATTTCTTCATTTAGTATACCAGTGTGGGAGACTCTAAATTTTCTTGAGGACATGTTATGATGCTATAGTTCTAATGGTAGTCTATTTAATATTAATGTGAAGAGAAATTGAAGTAATATCGAATTTGGAAGGTGTTTTGAAAAGTGTAGGTTGGTTTGGAGTATTTGTAATTACGTCCTATTCTTGGAAGACCTAATGCATGATATGTATTAAGAAGATTAATCATGCCTTGTAGATGTTAGTTGAATTTATTTCAAATCCACGTCGACTTAAAATTGAGTATTACATGTTTTTCTTGAGCAAAAACATGTTTTAAATTTTGTATTGTGTCGACCAGGAGTTTTTTTTTTTTTTTTGCTTACATCCAATTAGGCCAACCTAATTGATGTATGAAATGTACTTTTATAGATATATGAGAGTGTGAGGATGCAAAGTGGATGTGCAAGCTTAAATGATTTATTAGATGCGAGTAGTGTATAGTGGTAAAAGTTAAGGATTAGAGTAGAACAATTAAGCTACTACTAAGCAAGACAACACTTCATATTAAAAGCTTCATTGGAACTAAACTTGGCACACAGAAAGTGTATTCCATGAATTCACATTTTTTGTAGTAAGCCACATCATTTTGTACTATGGATGCAAGCCTTTTAAGGATAGTGAGTCCTAGCAGTGAGCCTTATAATATACTCTACATCTAGATATAATATATTGTGAGCTAATCCTCACCATGGTTTTTCCCCTTTTTGGTTTTCCACATAAAAAAATTGGGGTTGATGTGTTTTTTGGTGTCATTTTCCTTTCAATGTTTTCATTCTTGTTTATAGTTATATGTGCTTTAATAATTGGATAGTTTACAGCTAAATAGTTTAAGGGAATATTGATTCACCCCCCTCTCAATATTCTAGAAAATAAACACTATTATTGCCCATGTTTTGGGTGAGAAATTAAAGCAATTAGACAAATATTAGAGGGAATTAAGACTACTTAAGCATTGAATATTTGGTAGGAAATATTGAATATTTGGTAGGAAATACAGTTCCCATTATGGATAAGGAAATTGATCAATAATGGTCAAGGAAAAGAGGTTTTGCATAGTCTATCTGATATAGTAGATGCTAACATGCCTATGGAATCTAGTTGCACCCAAGACTTAGAAATTCTTAGAACCAAGGAGAATTTTTTTTTTATCTCCCCACATATATATCTTATATTCCTACATTTATACTGTCAACTATAGCTTCAATGATACAACACACCAATGACCTAACTCCAACCGTAGAGCTTCTTGGTGTGAATCCTTAGAGTTTTTTTTGCATCACATGCAACACCTCAATATTTGTCATAAATGTTCAACATATTAGTCCACCAAAAATTTACACAATACCACCATATTCACCAAACTCTCAACAAATGCCAAACAATGATTGTCATAAACCAACTTTTGCAAAATGTGACATCACTTCAACAAAAAATCTCCACATTAAATAAAAAAAAATGGAAAACCACCACAATATCTTAAGAGGATCCCATTGTCAATTAAAGTTTGTGTTCTTAAAAATGGATTTCACGGCACATTTCAATGGATGGATGAGTGTTTTGAGGTATTAATGGGTTCAAATTTTCTAAAATTTTAAAAATATTGAGTAAACACAAATCCAAATCAATTTTGATCTAATTTAACTTAAATTGTAACTAGAAGGATGAATAAATTTACTTCAATTATCTCATGTCAACATGATTCATTTAATAAAATTTCTCCAATTAAATGAATGTAGTCATGGAATAAAATAATAAAAAAATTGGAAAGCAATAGAAATGGGTCAACCCTTTTTCTTCTTTTATCAAAGAAAAATTCACTCATGTTATAACATGACATATTTAGGGTTAGTAGTGACTGGCCCTTATGGTTTTTATAATATAATTATTTTATTTAATATTTCAACCCAAAAATATTTGTGAGGCCTTATCTTTATGCGTGTATAAAATAGGAAAGGATAATCTGTTGATGAGCCCCCGAGGCCCCTAAGATAGGTCTTTGGGTTAGTCTCTTGGTCAAAATCTCAGAAAACCCTAAAACATTAGAAATTTTGAAAAACAAAACATTTGTAAAATCTCAAAAATACCAAAAGCAACCTCATAACATTTCAACACATCAAAAGCATCCAGATATTTGAAAAAATCCATCCATCCCATCTCGCTTTCAGCCAAAATAAACATCACTCACAATAAATCATCATCACCCTCAACCTTTGGTGAAATAATCAAAAACAAGTCTAGCAGGTTACAAGTGAAAACTCAATCGTCAAGGTCTCAAGTCTAGGTCAGTAGGTAAACAAGTTGGTCAACTCTTGGTACTAATAGCCCATCATCTAGTTTGTCCCAAATAATTTGATAATATCATGTCCTAGGATGCATCTTTCCTACAATGGACATCAACATGATCATGCATCATCGTAGTTTAGTCTTGGCTAGTAGTATGAATAACATTAGCTTGTTTGTTTAGTTGATCTTTGTCTTTTGACTTATCATATTGCACTCATTCCAATGACCTCTTGATGATGTCCAAACAAAGGAGATTTAGAGAGAAAGGGATGAGGCAACGATCAATATCTTTTTATTTGTTGTGCTTGTTGGATATTCTTCTAATATAACCTTGGTCATGCGTACTTTTTTTGGATGTAGGGAAGGTGTTCTAGGTGTCTTGTTGACCACATAGGAAGCCTTGACTTTCTATGTTTTGGTCTGAGATATTTGAAATATCTGAACTTCATTTTAAATGAGATTTTGTATGTCAAGTGTGAATAGGAGTACTCCTATTCGATTGCCGAGTCAAAGTCCATCACACTAGGTGCAACACCATCCTAGTTATTTATAACTTGATGCATCGTGCTTACATGTGTTATCAAACATAAGGTAAATAGCCCTTTTAAAGTTCCAATTGTTGGTAAGAAAATCATCATTATCATCTCTAATAAGTTGGCTTGATGGATTCTCTTATTTTCTTCTGTCTTCTTTCCCCACTAACAATGGTACCACGATAGTTAGTCAAAAACATTGCTAATTAATCCATCCTACTTCCACAAATAGTCAACAGAATGCATAACATGTCATATCATATAGGAAGCACTAATCATCTCATATGCATTACATTTCATCATTACATAATATAGTTTTTCTATTCTCAGAATCTTAGCTCATCTCATTTGCATAGTCATCATAACCATCCATACATCCATCTTGAACCTCTTTGTTGTGAGACTGACCCTCAAATCAAAATTTTCACTCGATCTCTCGATGGGTCTATGTACTAGTATACTTCTTTCCGTTGGGGAATCCAAAAAAATTAGAAATTTTTTGAATTTTGATCTTGGCAGTTTATTCTTTCAACCAACACAACAGGTACATTGCTTCAAAGATGGGAAAAATGTAGACACGCAAAATATACTGATTGATCTTATACACCTGTTCTTGATTTTACTAGCACCAGTTTGTCCTGAAACGTCTCCTTTACTAACTATTTAATTGAATAATCTTTATTTGATTAAATTCATCATATTTCATCTTTTAATTAAATAAATCATTTTGTTTAATTAATCCTATAGTACCACTTTTAATTAAATAATTAATTTTATTTAATTAAGATCTAAAGTCACCTCTCTTAAATTAAATAAATTAATATTTATTTGATTTAGTCTAACACCATCCCCTTTTAATTAAATAAATCCAACTTTATTTAATTAAGTCTAAATTCATTATTCCTCTCATCTTGATCCAAAAATTTAAGTCAAAATGTGAAATCAGAAAATCTCCTCTTAAATTAATCAAATCTTGATTAATCCTAATCTTAATCACTGAAATCCTCTTAACTTTTGCAACTTTCTCATGAGAATAATTTTAATTAATTAATAAATCCTAAATTTTCATTCAAACAGGTATCAAGGATGGAATATTCTCCAAGTTTGAATTCTCCCCCCAAAAGTACTTGTCCATCTAACAAGACATTAAAGGACTCTTACAAGTCCTTTTTCTTGATCCAAGTGGCATTTAATTCATTTCTTCTCTCCCTCCAACTTGTCACTTCTCCAAATTTGAAATTCCACCTAATTGCATTAATGTGCACATTCATCCAAATGTGCTCTACCTTTGTCCACTCACATGTTGACAAGTGGCATTGTGCTATTGGTTGGTCTTTTATCCCACATTCATCCCTTTTGCCTCTTCCTCCATCCTTCACTCCTATAAATAGAAAGCTTCTCTATTTGTTTGATCATCCACAATCCATGCAATATTATTATACTCAATTTCATCCACAATCTTAGGCACTTTCATCTGAAACTTCATCATTTCATAGCTAGGTTATGGAAAAATTTCACCAAGGAGCATCAAATCTTCACCATTGATCATCAAGCTTGCAAGGAATTGGGAAAGGGAATTTTTTCACATCAAAATGGCACCAATTCCCCCATGGGATTGAGAGTTTGTTTACTTTGAGAAAAATTAGCTAATTTTTATTCATGTTCTTCATTTATTTCTTGTTCTAGATACCTCAAATGAATTTCATGGGGAATGTTGTTTCTAACATGCATATTGGACTAATTATGTGTTTGTTCTTTGTGTTTGTGCAGGTCTAGGATCCCCATTCACAAATACTATCAAGATATTGTTTATAACTCATATTTACTTGATGCACACTAGAGGAACTAGTAAAGGGTTCATTACTTAGTGAAGGGATAGTTGAATCAAATAAATTATTTTCTTATATTTTGGGATCCTCATAATTTAAATTAAAGAAGCCTAAAATTAATTTGAGTGGTACATAAAGCCATGTCAATTTGGAAATATTTAGGAAAAGAAAAAATTTCATGCACTATTTATAGAGAAGGCGGACCAGTTGCTTCAGGACTCTAGGTGACAGGACAGTCCTAAACAAAAGGATTCCCTAAACTACCTCAAGATTTTCTAGGAAAGTCAAAAAGGTTAAGGACTTAAGATGAAAAGAAAGAGAAATTTTGGTGCTACTATCCTTTTGCTAAACTGAATATTCCATGGGTTCAAGAGAGCCGATTATAAGGGTTCAATCCACTACCCAAAAAACTCACTATCTGAGGATGACAATGTGGTGCATTGGCATCTCAGTTGTGTGTTGGTGTGACCCATATAGATAGAGTGTCTTAGGAATAGACTAAAACACTATAAATCAACTAATAGCCTTATTAATGGATATTTTACGCTATGACAGAATATTGGAAAAGTGCAGAATTGAAGTACAAAAGGAAGAATAATACATCTATGCTAAGCTAGAATGGAAAAAGAGAGGGTGAGAAAAGTGTACCATTCTACCTGGGAATCAAATCTTCAAATAGTTCCACATGAGAACACCTACACACAAAAGGCCAACAAAAATTTTGGGGTTATTTTTAGAGGACTTCCTTAGTTAGTCCCATGCTTTGGTGTTTCCACCTCCATTGATAAATAAAAAGTATAGAAAATGATAAAGATATGTATGGAAGTAGAAGTAGCAAGAAATAATACCAAAAAAAAAAATGCTACTATGTAAATATGATGATGCAAAGAGTAATGGATGATGGAAGATATCACCTTCACAACTATGTGCACTCAAGGCATGTAAAGGAAGACGTGAGCCTACAAACCCTCCAACAACAACATCATTTTAACAAAAGGAGTGTAGGAGACAAGAGACCAGAAACTTGCAGCTATGATGGAGTGAAGTGAGAGCTTAGAAATGTGAGAGAATGGAGTTAAGAGTGTGAAGTAGAATGAAGAGGAATCAAGAGAGTGGAGGAATGAAAATATAGAGCATTTAAATGACCAAAAAGAGGTAAAAGAATTGTTTATCAATGGTCAAGAGAGGTAGAGACATTACAATCCATCACCAATGTAGAAATGTAAGTCCTATGTAGATTCTAGAAGCAAGAATCTTGTCAGGATGGTATCACAGTGCACAGATGTATGTGCGATGTGCATGCATCCCTAACAATATTCTTCCACTAACACAACAACGAGCATCCAAGTGGCTTAAGAAAGGTGGTGGATGTGGATTTGGATACTTATATTTTCATTTTCTAAAGTAGGGGTGATGTAAATGGGGAGCTTTCATAGGGGTGAAAATTCACTCCATTAAAGTTTTCCCCCACTTTAGTGAGCATATGTGTTGACCAATGAATACAAGGTAAAGTAGGAAAAAACACTAAAGAGCATATACCTAAAATGTCAAGGAAGTAGATTGCAATGTGACATGCTTAGACATGTAGGAGAGAGAGATTCCTATGTGATCACTGTATCCTATAGAAGGTGAGTAAAATCTTTGCAGGTGCTCGATCTTAAAGAATTGGCTCCACAGATGCTTGGTCTCATAGAAGGTGAACAAAGGCTCTACAAGTGTTGAGTCCTACAGAAAGAAAGCATCTTACAGGTTCTTAGTCCTAGGGGGTTGGAAATGAAAGGCTCCGTAGAGTCCTATTGGTCCTTATAGGTGCTTGATCCTACAATGCAAACTTGAAGAGGTGATCAATCCTCTAATCTTGATTGTGAAAGTAGCTTTATAGGTGCTCAGTCCTACAAAGCAACATGTAAAGCTACATATAAAACATGTTATGTAGAAAAATTCATGCAAACAAACAACCATATCCTAGAGCAAACAATTGAAGGAGAAGCTTTCAAAGGGATCCCTTGGGAACCCTTTAAGATAGCAAGGGTCTCGTTCAATGGGGACACTTTTATTGAAAAGCATTACATTTTTTGTAAATGATCCTATCATAGAGGAATCCTTTTGAAAGATCTATTTCGTCAAGGAATTCAATAAAAATAATGGCCTTCTCAAAGGAAATTTTTTTGATTCTTTTTTGTATGAATTCATTTTTGAAAGAAAATATTGCATTAAGGGGATCCTTGTTGAAAGATGCAATTTTTGAAAAATGTAGAAATTTTAGGGATTTGTTTGCCACTAAATTCACCTTATTGAAAATTAGAGAAGTATTAGCCCCCCTTAGTATGGTGTGTGTGACTCAAAGAAGCATGTGGAATCCTAATGAAAGAAAGAATTTAGGGAGTGATGTTTTGTCTGATGAGAAATAAATGGATGTAAACATGGAAATGTTGTCATGCACGTGAGGGACAACACATAACCACAACATCACACAACAAGAAAATAGAGAAGAAAGAAAAAAAGAAAAGAAAACAAGGAACAAGTAGAGACAAAGAAATCAAGAGACAGGGGGATCTAGGTGTTCAGGGTTAGATAAATTCTTATAAGTAACCCATAATATATGTGTGAATGAAAGATCACCAGTCCCCAAAGTTCCCAGATGTAAAGAAGATCACATGAAGAAAAAACAAAAATAAATAATTGAGTCAACATGGAAGGGGGACCTAAATTCCCCCAAAACTTGGCATCGTCCTCAATTGTTTAAAATCAAGTTACAACATATCGAACAATGATGAAGAACATAAAGGAAGTTTACGACACAATTTCACTCTTGTATCCAAGCACCTACAAGGGTGACAAGGGTCCTCTAGATTTAAGAGTAAATAAAATAGCTACTACCATTGGGGCCTTGGAAACACATTCTAACATGGACACAAATGAAATTTACATTGCAATATTTTCCCCCTTCATGGATGAAGGGGAACACATCAACCCTTGGGAAAGAAAGCAACATTCATTTCTTTAGAAACTTTATTTTTTGTTGATGATCTCAATGTCATTTGGTTCTTTATCATTGATGGATACCTCTTCCTCTTAACAAATGTCCACTCTTGATTTGGAATTGTCTACACAACATTCACCAACAACAGTCCCAATTGTCATGAGAGAAGTTGGTGCTTCCATAGAACCATCACTAGTTTTTATGGTTGCTTTCTCCAATGATAGTGAGGGGATTGCACAAGAGCCACTAACATTGACCTCATGTGAGACACCTAGATGGATATCTTTACCAATAGGAAGAGAGGGAAAATTTGGCTTTGAAATAACCTCTTGAGGAGCCTAAGGAGAATTTAATTCATTTTGGGTTCCAGGAGAGATAACATAATGATGTGAATCTACCCTAATCCAATAGGAGGGCCTTCCCCTTGTTTCTTGGTTGCTGACTTCATGAGATTGCATCTTTTAACATTGGTGGGTAAAGTGATTAGTTGAGAATCATTTCCAGCATCTAAAAGAATTTTTTTCATAGTCTACTAGTTGTCTCTAGCATTTTTTACCCACTTTTAGAGAGATGTTTGTAGGTATCCTAATGGATAGATATATTTATACACTTATGTGTGCATAATTAGAACTCCTATAGTTGACAGTTTCATTGGAAGTGCAATGATACTTACCCAAACCATTTCATATAGCACACAAATAGTCTAATTCCTAGAACTACAAGGGAAGGTATGGTAATCTCACCCAAAGGAATACAAATATAAAGGTCTTGATTCAAAGATCAAAGCAAGCAAAAAAGACTTCATGTAGATGAATTCTCCCTAAAACATCCAAGGACTAGCTTTCAACACCAAATCCATATTATTAGTGGAGTCGAATTCCAAGATAAAAAACCTTGAGCATAGGGATAGATATGAATTTCCTCTTTCATGTGCTCCTTCCAATTATATGTAATCCAAGAATGTAATTCATTTAATCTAGGCCATGATTTCCTCAATATGTAGAGGAGAACATGGTTTTATAGATAGTCATCTTTATCACAAGCAAAACTATCGAGGCTAACCTCAAAAATGTGCTTTGTGAGGTGAATAAGTAAAGGGAAAACCTTGTTTCTATTCCCATATAAAGGGCTAACACCATTTGGAAAGATTTGTAGAGGTAAATTTTAGTGCATTCTACCCTTCTGACCAAATTCATACCGTCCCAGGCTGAACAATCCCTCAAATTATGCCCATTATCCTTATCCAACACCCTATAGCCTTTGGTTTCCCATGAATCGTTCATTTTTTGTAGGTTAGGGGGTGGATGTGGTGGTTTTCAAAGAAATTCCCCTTCACTCTAATCACCAAATTTTCTAGACTGTTGTCCATCCTTGGACAAAAGTTGAGAGCTAAGGTTTTGGCAATATATAGGGGAAACCACCGAGTGTGTGCTAACCCTAGCACCCATTCAAAGAGTGGCCTTCAATTCCAAACATGGAAAGTGAAATCACATATCCTCATGCCTAACTATACAAATTTGTAAGTTGCCATAGTTTGAGGAGCTTCACCTTAGTCATGAGGGTCGTCATCAAAAGCAAGGGTAGCTTTCCTAGTTTCTTGAGCAAAGTGTAGTATTTTCAGAATTCTAAATATAAATACTAGTATATTTGGTAGGATATTTTTTTGAATAAATATAAATAATTAATATTTTAACTAAATTAAAACAATTGAAATACTTAATCAATGGGAAAAAATGGTATATATATAAATATAATTTATTTTATATACACGAAAAAATATTTTTTTTATGTATTTTTAATTTTAATGTTAGATATAGTATTATGAGGGAGCGTATATCTAAATTAGGGCTTCAAGAAAATTTTCTGCCAAAAAACTCACATCCAATAATTCACTTCCAACAATTCATCACCATGAAAAATTCATCTCATGGAAAATTCACTGCCATGAATTGCTGGTGAATTTTTGGTGGTGAATTTTCCATGAGATGAATTTGACATAGTAATGAATTGTTGGTGATGAATTGTTAGAGGTGAATTTTTTAGAGGTGAATTGTTGGTAGTGATTTTTCAATGAGATGAATTTTTCATGGTGATGAATTATTGGTGGTGAATTTTCCATGAGATGAATTTTTCATGGTGATTAATCATTGGTGATGAATTGTTGGAGGTGAATTTGTTGGCAGTGAATTGTTGGCGGTGAATTGTTGGTAGTGAATTTTCCAAGAGCCCTAAACTAGATCTTATCATTTGGTTAAACTGTCACAAGTAAATGATCTAATCCATCAAAATTATTAAGGGATCAAATAAAAATAAAGAATAAAGGAATAAAGAATAAAATTTGACAAATGTTATAATAAAAAAAATATCATTCTCACTATTTAAATATAGCTAATTAAACTAAAACATTTAAATATTCAAACTATATTTAAAATATATTGAAAACTAATTCAAATGAAAAATAATTAATACAATGCAAACACAAGAAGAAAGACATAAATACTAGG
>VDFB02058242.1:316348289-316489337 GCA_007258455.2 Sequoia sempervirens | reverse complement strand
TATATTTTCATCTCTCCATATACCTCTTCCTATACCTCTATATCTATATCGCTTTGCCTCTTTTTCTCTCTCCATATTTCTTCTTTCATCTCCCCATCTATGACTATCTCATTATCTCTCTCTCTCCACCTCTCTTTATATATCACTTCCTATCTCTATCTTTATCTTTCTATCTCTCCCTCTCACATTCTCTCTCCCTCTCTCTCTCTCCCCCTCCCTATATGTTTATCTCTTCCATCTCTATATATACCTTTGTTTGATCACTCTATTTATCCCCCCCTCTTCTCTCCATATCACTCTCCTTCTCCATCTCCATATCCTTCTTCTCCTTCTCCTTCTCCTTCTCCTTCTCCTTCTCCATCTCCATCTCCATCTCCATCTCCATCTCCATCTCCATCTCAATCTCCTCACCCCTTTCTCCCTTGCTCTTCCCCCTCAATCTCTCTCTTTTTATATCCCTCTCTCTCCCTCTCTTTCATCTCTCCCTATTCCAAACATAACATGAGACTATTGGTAATAGAGCCTGATTATCCTTATGATTTATATTTCCTAACAATTTTCCTCATGTACCACATAAATTTTTACAAAAAATAGACCAAAATCTTACCTAGTTGACCTTCCACACCTCTTCGGTGTACCCATTACACACTAAGGTGAAATTGCTAGTAAGAAAAAATGTGAACCTATCAATAACATGAAGTTTCCAATGTACATTACAATTGTGTGCTGAAGTAAAAAATTAAGAGAGTTGAAGTTGGAAAAGGGAGCCAAGAGGCAAAGAAGAGTTGTCATTTACAACTATGAAACCCTAACCATATTTTCTTTTTCATTTTTGCTCTTTGAAAATTGAATTTCTTCTCTTTTTCCTATGATTTGTTGAGCTGCTCATTTTACTATGCCCATGGTCTATTTGGGAGAGGCATTATTTCCTTTTCTTTCCATATTTAGTATGGGTGTTTACTATTTTTGGCTAGGGAAATGGTCACAACCTATTTTTATGTTTTGGTCATAATGGGTGATTCATAGGTGTAATGATAGAAATTGTATGCCCTTGGAAATGGTGCAATTTCACTTAATTTGGGAATAATTAATGATAAATTGGACTTAATATCACCTTGATCTAGTGTTGTGATGAGTTCTACACATCCACATTAGGTTTTGAAATAAACCTAACTTTCCCCTAATATAGTGTTATAAAGTGTATTTATTTACACCTTCGCATTAAATTTAGGAGACTTGTAAACTAAATGGACCTAATCTAGTGTTGTAATGTGTTGTACACTTTCACATTGGATTGGGAACCCTTTTTAGCTAAATAGACCTAAACTTTCCTTAATTTAATATTGTAAATTATATTTATTTACACTTTGACATTGAATTTTAAGCCCACTTGTATTTATGACCTTTATATTAGTATTAATAGGCCCCTAAGACCCTATATTATGTATTTCAAGGTATATTTTAACTAAAATATAGACATAGACCTCAAATAAACTTAATTTCTTCACTCCCCAATATTTTCTCTTCAGAAAGGCCCTATGGGACCCATGCACCACCTTGGGCATATGTGTCCAACCTAGGTGGGACCCATAAGCCAATGATGGTGTATGAGTCCCATTTGGCTCTTTTTTTTAGTTTTGAGAGAGAAAATAAGGTTTTAAATTCAAATTTTATGAATGTCAACCTTTGGGATCTAATAAATGGTCATTTGGATGCATTTCCTATATAAAAATTCTTTCAAATCATTATTTCACCTAAGAATGACTAATAATTCATGATATCAAGTCAAGCACTCAAGAATTAAGCATTCCAAGACTTTACAAGATCATCAAGAGAGCATTCAACATCATTTCTAAGGAATTCAAGGGTAGATTCTTCACCATTTGTTCTAGAAATTCAAGATCCATCATCATGTCAAGGATATCAAGCATCAAGCATGTTATTGAGCTAGTGTTGTGATGTTGCATTCAAGATCCAAGGTCAAGCATTGTTCTACACTTATCTCAAGATCTAGGTCTACATCCTTCATGGCCATTTGATGTTAGATTGTAGATTTACAAGAAATCAATCAAGGTATCACTGTTTATGTTTCATGTTCTTATTTAATTATCTCATCATTTGGTTTACTTACCTCAAAGGGGTCTAACCAAGACAAACCCTCATTTACTAACAAATCAACAAGTTTCTCTCTCTCTCTCTCTAAATTTGTTATTGTAGGTATAGGTGTCTCAGAGCTTGAAGATCCCTTGAATATTAGGTTACAAGCTTGAAAGAAGTTTATGGGGTTGTCTCCTCACTTGCAAGGTCACAAAAATTATTCTACAAGTTTGAAATCAAAGTTTTAGATCGATAAATCAAGTTGGAAGGAAAGAGAAGAGATTGGAGCATAAATCTAAAATTTGAATTCCTAAAAAATCAAAACAAGATTAATACACCATAAGTGGTGTATGAGTCCCACTACATGAATATTTCTATATTTTCTATAGTTCTTGATACCCTCTTTCCAGAAACTAGTTCTTGCACAGAAACCCTGATCTAGGATTGATACACCTAAACTAGCATATGAGTCCCAATGTGCCAAAATTTTAGGTTTTTCAATGCTTTAGAGCTCATTCCATCCTTCTGCAAGTTTCTAGGTGAATTTTTTTTATTTTATAGCCTTCTATTCTAATTTATATATATTTTTAGGTCGTTTATTCAAGTTTCATGCATCACTAGGCTTTAACATTAGATCTTGCACTTAATTAGTCCTTCCAAGCCCTAGCCATGTGATGGAACCCTCTTTTAGTCATTAATCAGACTCTAGGACACCTTCTAACAAATCTCTTGCCTCCATTCCACTCTTGGG
This sequence comes from Sequoia sempervirens, assembly GCA_007258455.2. Classification (NCBI taxonomy): domain Eukaryota; kingdom Viridiplantae; phylum Streptophyta; class Pinopsida; order Cupressales; family Cupressaceae; genus Sequoia; species Sequoia sempervirens. The sequence goes on along the minus strand of VDFB02058242.1, from coordinate 316,486,489 downwards.
TTGAGATTTATAGGGCATTCTTGAATGTGGAGTATAGAAAGTTTGTTGTCCAAGTCTGAAACACTAGTGACAATAATTTTATATCTTACATTTTGGTGAACCTGACTTTAGAACATCATAATTTTGATCTAGAGTGCATCATCATCCTAGATCTTGCTTGCATTAGCTTTACATTAGGGTCTACATTAATTAATTAACATTCTAGGGTTTCTAAAGCTTGCATTAGTGAAATTGCATAAAGTTTTCATTTTTGCATCTTGCATCATTGATAATAATTTGAAATTTTCATTTTCATTTAGTTCAAACATCATCCAAACCAAAAATCATAGAAAAAACTTAAAATTTCCTCAAAATTATGAAAAAAACCCTAACTAGGACTCATACACCCCTCTGGGCGATTTAGGCCCAGTCTAGATTTTAAACTTCCTTTTACAACATTAAAACCCTCATTTCTATGCTTCCTAATCTTCCTAGTAACATATACTATAAGTCTGGAAAGTTTCAAGAACATTTTTTTTATGCATCTAAGTCAAAAACATCAATTTAGGGTAGTCATTTTTTAAATCATTTCAATTGCAGCAATCATAAGATTTAAAAATGTTCACATTTATGAAACTTTGCATAACATGGATAAAAGTAATTTTCACTTTTTCATATACAATGTTAAAATTCATAAAACTTTGCATAAGTTTGATAAAAGTGTTGTTCATTTTTTGATATACATTTTTTCGCATTCTTAAAGTTTTGCATACATCGGATAAGAGTAATTTTCGTCTTTAGATATACATTGTTTACATTATTGAATCATTGCATAATATGGTTAGAAGTTCTTTTCATTTTTCTTCAAACAATTCTAGTACCCTACCTTTCTAGTCATGGTAATAAAAATTCCATATCCCCTCCCTATGAGGTTGTTTTAGTGAAAGAGAATACAACTCTAGACAATCCTAACAATCATATTTGTTCTTCTCCTAATATCTCCCCTATTGACGAAGAAGATATTTTGGTGTTAGAAGAACCAATCAATGAGATTTTTGAGAATCCTAGATGTTTCTCTCCTTCTACCTCTCTTATTAGGCAAGATGTTAATGAACAAGAAGAAACAACCATAGGTAATCATGATGATAACATAACACAACAAGAGACCATTGAAACTTGCCTACATAACACTTCAACTATTCTACATTCACATCTCAACACTTTCCCCACTTGTGATAATGTTTTAAAGGATGAAATTAAATGTGAGGAGGATATATTGTTGAATTATCAAAACTTTATGATCTATGACAACCCTCTTTATGTTTCTTTCCCTACCTCTACTATTTTTGAAGACATTACAGGACAAAGGAGAGAAAAATTGGACAATCTTGACAATCACATATTTTCTTCTCCTAGTTGTGAGGAAGATGGTTTGATGTAGAAAATACAACCAATGTGATTCATGAGAATATTATGTATCTCTTCTTCTAGTAAAAACATTATTAAACAAGAGAATGTCATCATTGATAAACAAGACAATTCAACCATTGGTCATTCCCCTACATGTGATAAAGTCATTTTGGAAGAACCAATCCTTAAATGTCAAGAACATTTGGTTTGTAGTTCTCCTAAAAAATATCCTCCTAGGGAGTATATCATGGTGCAATAAAATAACAACAATAATGATGTTACTTGCTTGGATTATGGTGAAAAGATGATACTATATTGCCCTTTATTAGAAATACATGAAACCAAGACCACTAAGGTTATGAATGCATAAGTGTTCGTTAGATCCCTCTAAATTAATGAACCTCCTACATACCCTGTAATACATCTTTTGAATCCTCTAATTCTTTACCTACCCTCACAACAACCACAAACTCAAGAAAAACCTGAACTTATCCTTTACCCACCTAAGAACAATGCTTTCAGCAATCAAGTCATAATACAATTGCTCATACATATAATACTAGGAACAATCTGCAACCAAGAAGAACACCTTCAACATCCCTCCCATTGCCTAATCATATCCTACCTAACCCTATCTTATTGGGCCCTCCTCATGCAAAGGAGTATGATCTTGTCAAACAACTAAAGAATACTCCTGCTAAGATATCATTGTGAAACCTTATCCAAGCATCCCCTCACTATCATAACATTATTCAAAGTTCCTTGAAATAAGTTGAGAACCCCTCTAGTGAAACCCAAATGACATATCAGCAATGATCGAAGGAATAAACACTGAAATTTCTTTCCACCAAAGTGAACTTCCCCCTTTGGAAGTGCAAAAATAAAACTATGATTTCATGGCAATCATTCACTACAAACGAAGAGGCATAAAGTGAACCCTTGTTGACAATGGATCCACCCTTAATGTGTGTAGTGTATCCCTTTTGGATAAGATTTGTGTGGATAAATAAAAAATTCAACCTGAATCTTTATCTATTAAGGGATTTGACAATGTAGGAAAACAACCACTTGGTATGATCACTTTACCTATTATAGCTAGAAATGCCACATTAGAAACACCAATCCATGTTATGCCTCATGATCTTTCATACAACCTTCTTTTAGGAAGACCATGGGTTCATGCAATGAATGGGGTGCCTTCTACTCTTCCTTGGGTTGAAGCATCTAGTTCCTCTTTCCATTTCAGCTCATCCTTTTCCTACACTAAGTGGGGGCAAGGGTTAGATAGCCTTGTCCTCATATGTCACTTGTCATTATCCCTTTTGGCTATTTGATCACCTTTCATGTACATATAGGAGCAAGATTGGGATGTGGATGACTCGCATTAAGTTGAATCGCATGCGACACACTTATCCATTAGTTCTGTAAACTTGCAAAATTGACATCATGCATCTAATGCTCCTCATATTTAATTAAATCTCTAATGTTACCACTTTAATTAAATAAATAAATTTTATTTAATTAATCTCCTAAAGTTAATTTAATTAAATAAATCCAAATATTTAATTAAATCTCTAATGTTCAATTTCTTCTCATTTAATTTAAATAAATCCAAATATTTAAGTTGAATGTCACAATCAACTAACCTCCATTAAAATTAATCAAACCATGATTAACTTCTAACACTAATCCTCTTTTCTCTAGCTTTTTCCACTTGCACAATAAATTATTTACTTTGATTTATTAATTATTCTAATTTCCCTCAACATGGTATCTTTAGGGAATATTCCTCCAAATTTGAAAATCCCTCCAAATGGGACTTTTCCTTCCAACAAAGCATTTAACTCCTCTCTTACATGTCTCCCACTTGGCATTTAAGACCCTTTCTTCTCCCTCCAACAAGCCAACTTTCAAATTTCAAATCCACCTAATATCATTTATTGGCACATTTGTCAAAATGTCCTCATCCTTCATCCTCTCACACCTTGACAAGTGGCATCTTGTCATTGGCTCTTGTTTTGTCCCACATCCTCCATGTTCTTCAATCCTCCATCATACTTTGTTATAAATAGAGGCCTCCTCTATTGTATTACTCCTCCACAATCTTCTCCACAATCTTAGTCATTTGAATCCACATCCATCATCCAGGAGCTTGTCAAGGATTGGGAAAGGGATTCTTTCCACATCAAAGAAGCATTGATACACTATGGGATAGGGTTTGATCATGTTTTTTCTATGTTATTTCATTTAGTTGTTTTCGTTCTACTTACTTTGTTTGCATATTTTAGCATGATTAAGTATTTCATAGGGATGGTTTATGTGCTTTGCTTTAATTGATAAAACAATGTTAATAATTGTTTATTTTGAGCATTTAGAGATTTTAGCATCCACAAAATTGTGCTAGAAGGAGGGCAGACTTGCCTTACACATTTATGATTTTCCTTTATTGCACATTTTCATATCAAATCAAGTCTAAATCTCTCTGCTGATCTTCTTATACGTGGATGTTTTGTTTAAATTCTTAGCATCTATTCTTTTGGGATACATGCTTGCTTTATACTTGCATGTGTTATCCAATCATATACTTGATATACAATTCAAATTTTTTGCATAATTATGTTTACTAAATCCACTTCACTGCCATTGTGGGAATTACTTTATACTTTTGTTGGATGCTAAAAGTAGGAATTGATTTATACTTTTATACTAACGGTTTCCAAAGGAGATAATACCTGATTTCCTCCATATTTTCTTTTAATTTTTATTGTACTTCCACTTCTAGCGAGCACATATTTTTTTTTCCTCCAGACCAAAGAAAAAATATTGGTGAAGAATTTTTTATTTTAGATAGACGAGGTAGTTGTACGCTATCATTTTCGTAGTCTGTGATCAATGGAAACTTCACTATGGTTACAATAAGTAGGAATGTTACAATAATTAAGAAGCTTGGTGGTTGCCTGTGTAATCTATGTGCTGGTTTGACTATGTAATTTGTGCACTAGTATGCAAAAATCCAATTGAAATACCTTTCAATGATCGACACCTAGTGAGGAAAAGGCAACTACTCGCCAAAATTGGAGAAGTGAAAGGAATGATGGCATAATGTAGGAGTATTTTATTATGGATTTTAACACTTGCATTGCTTTTAGACCATGGTTGGTAATATTCAATAGCTAAGCCATTTTTGTTATATTTAATGATACATTCAAGTGAAGTCTCCATCCATCTATCTATGCTTTGTTTTAAATGCTCATCAATCTCAATGTTACTAGTCAATTCCCATCATTCTGATTAGTATTTATATATGGAAATCTCTTTCTAAAATTTGTGAGAGAAAAAGAAGTGTCTAGAGTCTATTTATTCCTTGTATCTTCTAACAATCCTTCCCCGGTGAATAGCCAATAGACCAAGGTATAGACTATGCAAGCTATTTCCAATCGTACCCATTGTGATAAAATCTGATTTTTACTAAAAAATGTATGTTTTAGATTTTCCAAAACATGAAATAAATATTTTAATGGCATCAAAATTTTGACTTTTCTCTACACAACTCATCAATTTTGTAACAAGGTCAGCATTAAAAATACAAAACACAAGGTGGTAAATGGGTTGTAGGCATGAGCACATAATTTTGTAGGCTATTTGGGAATTAAAAAAAGGAAGAGAAACCAAAGCTATCGTTTTGTTGTAATTTGTGGTACTATACACACTGCACTCCATTGCACACTATGTATCATTACTTACAAGTGGTCGTTTCATTTGATCTAGATTTAATCAAATGTAGCTACACAACAAAATCATTAAGTTAACAAGTAGAGAGGTGAAGAGATTTTCTTGTACACGTTAAGTAGATTATGACACTTGTCGGAAATCTCCAAATGTGCATACCTTTGAGGGTGATTTTCCTCCCATACTCTTGCATAATCTACTCTCTGACACTCATTGTCAATCACCTAGCCAAGCCTAGTTTCATGGTTATCCTAGAGTCCTCTATTGGAACCCAATCACTCAATTTTGGTGTCGAGTGATTGTGCCTTCCACTGCCAGTACTCCCTCGTATCCTACAATTCTCCTAGGTGCCTTGTCTAGAAATACTCCATCTGCATGTCAATATGCCAACTATTAGTTTGGTGTCTTCTATAAATAAGCCACTACAATAGCATAGATTGTAAAATACTAGCTATAGACTTGAATGGTCTCTCGTTAAGTTTTCCACTTCATTATGTCTTTGAAACCAAATCTTTTTTAATTAAGAAAAATATAGGGACTCATGCCCAAGAAAAAATCATAGGAATGCATTTTCCATTTTGAAAATCCATTACCATTTATAAATGTATTGCTTGAATGTTTAATGATAATCCATATCTTGGTGAGGAATTGCAGAACAAGGGTTGGCTCTTTGTTAAGCCAGAGCTATCAGAGCCTGATGGTGATCAAATTTTTGTCTCTCATACATTTTTATCCTAAATATTCCTTAATTGGCAAGAATTTATCATATACCAAAAGTTTACACTAGAATTGAAAGCTTTGTATGAGTACTGTCTTGCACTTGAACATGATTTAACAATTATGAGTAGTAGATAAGTATGGATTTAGGAAGTTGTTGAATTGAGCTACCATTCACAAAAGACAACAATAACTTTTAGAAGGCTTTTGTTGAGGTTAAATTATTGGTAGGAGAGGATTTTTTAGAAAATGGTCTAGTTCTGACTAATATTTGCTTTAAATTCTAAGAGAGAGGGGTTCTTATTAATGCTTTTCTTTTTGTTTTTCTTCAAAATCATTCTATTATTTGAAGTTAATGCCTAAGACGAGTTTAATTAATAACTTGATCTTCATATGATTTGTCTTTTTTTATCTTGTAGGGATTTCATTTGCACAAGGGACTTGCCACATTGAAACATAAGAAGTGATCTTTCTTGGAGTTAAAGAGAATTGAACATTAAATTTGATGTTGGCAAAGAATTTTTTAATGCTTAGAGATTCCATTTTATGCTTTTGTTTTATGTTTTAGACCAACTCATAGCTTTTTGGATTCTAAAAAGAACACTACAAAACCTATCATTTTTGCTACAAAGGGCTTAAAAATAATTTTAGGAAAACTTACTATATTTTGTTTAAAGTTAACAATTGAACAAAGCAACTTTCATATTTCATTTTGGTGCAATAAAAAGAATCAAATCATTGCTTTGTGGATTTAAAATGAACATGTGCTTCTTTGTTTTGTAGTCAATTACCTAGAGTAATATTATTAAAAGGACATATGTGCTTCTCTCACACCTCATGGTGATCTTGAGAATCAAAATGAATTTTGGTGACATTGAGTTGTGTAAATTATTACCCACATACTTCAATTTGGATCTTAAAATTGGAAAAATATTGCAAGTGTGAGTGCAACATATCACGTGTGTTCTCTCATTGTTTCTAAACAAAGATCGATCAAGCTATGGATGTGTTTGCTCACTTTTGTGTTATCTTAGAGGGCCTAACTTGTGGGAAAAAGTAATCACCCAATGGAGCGACCCAACCGAGAACAGGCTAAAGCCAAAAGACTTCCACCTAGGATATAAGTGTGGGTACTTGAAGAAATGAAAGAATCACAAGGATTGTTCTGATGAGAATGGAAGCAATGGTCTCTCGCCACATGGATGATCCCACATGAATGGAATTCCCACATTAAAACCCCTTGTTTAAAAGGCCAAAATCTTAATCTATTTGTTGGTGCACGAATGGTCATTTGGAAGCCACACCAAAATTTTACCGCTTTTAGTAGAAATGGGAAGTATGCCATGGGAGATTCATGGGTATTGATGCTTGGCTGACCTAAGAAGTGACTATACTATAAGGGGGAGCCTGTGTGGTCAAGCATCTAACTATTCCCTAAAAGTACATGTAGCTAGAATTTTCCAAGTGGGGATTCAACAAATATTGTCTCAAATATCCATAGGGTTGTGCATGTTCTTAAAATCAAAACACTTTGTTTGATTGAAAACATTGGAAAAAAACAAATATTTCCCATGAGTGTCAAATTACAAACCCTTTAGGAGAAGCAAATACCCTTGAACAAATTCACATGCTATTGCTTGCCCTTGGGATTAGCATCCTTAGAGGCTTCTAGGGATTTGTATTTCATCTCAATTTTCTCCTACTAAAGTCAACATTAGGAAACTTTTTCCTTGATTTCCTCATGTAGACATGGAAAATATACCCACATACTTTATCTTGATTACTAACACCATTTCATCCTAAATCATCCTTCGGTCTAACCATTTAATCAAATATCCCTATTTGATTAAATTCATCAATTTTCCTCCCTTAATTGAATAAATCATTTACTTAATTAAGTCACTCTCTTTTGCTAATTAAATCAATAAACCTAATCTAATTATCCCTATTTAATTAAATAATCCATTTTATTTGATTAAATCCCTAAGGTAATCCTATTAAATTAAATAAACATTTATTTGATGTAATCTAACATTCACCTTCTTTAGTTAAATAAATCAAAAATATCTATTTAACTATATCTATAATCATATTCTTCTCATATTCGATTTAAATCAATCCATAAATCTAAGTCAAATTTGTCACATCAACTAATCTCCCATTAAATTATTTAACCTTGATTAATTTAATCTCCCCTCATGTCCCATCATCTAGATTTTTCCACTTGCACATGAAAATAGATTTAATTCATTTATTAAATCTCTATTTTCTCTCAACATGGCATAATGGAGGAATATTCCTTCAAATTTGAATTCAAAATGCAAGTGGACTGAGTCCTTCCATCAAGGAATTTATTTCATCTTACATGTCCTTTTTCCTTGAGCCAAGTGGCATTTAAGACATTCATTTTTCCCTCTTACATGTCATTTCACTAATTTCAAATATGACCTAATTGTATTTATGGGCACATTCATCAAAATGTGCACATCCTCCATCCACTCACATTTGGACAAGTGGCACCTTGCCATTGGTTGAAATTAGTCCCACATTGTTTCATTTTGGGAATTCTTCCATCTCAACATTCTATAAAGAAGAGGCTTCATTCCTCATTCTATCCATCCACAACTTGAGTAAACTTACTATACTCAAATCCATAACAATCTTCATCCATATCATTGAGTTTATAGCTAGTTATGCAAATTTTATCTTGAAGCACTCATCAATCTTCAACAAAGTGGATCACAATCTTCATCAAATCATCAAAGCTTGCATATGAGTTGGGAAAGGGCCAATTTCCACATAAAATCGGCACCAACTCCTCTAAGAGATCAAGATTTTTCATTGCATTTGAATATGATTTACTATCTTTTGTTTATGCTTGTTTATGTTCTTCATTTCATTCCTTTTCATTGCAATTTGAATGGATTTCTTGGGGAATCATGATACTAACTTGTATTGGATCTAATATAGTGTTTGTCTTTTGTGTTTGTGTAGGTTGGGAATCTTAGTTCACATTTTTGGGCTAGGAGGGCTTGATTGAAAATCTAATCTCATTTTTCATCAAATTTCATGTTTTTCTTGTTGTTTTTATGCCTATAGGAAACTCCACCACTAGAAGCTCAACATTGTTGTTTAGCACCACTGGGAACCCAATGTCGCTATATCGCACCACTACAAATTTTAAACTATGATGCTCCCTACTTCCCACATAGATTTCAAAATTTCAAATGGCTTTGCTATGTCATTCTTGCCTGCTAGAATCTTCTCAAATCTCAAACTGCACCACTAACCAAAATAGTGATGCCTTCATGCCCTAGCTATAGAGTGATGATGAATGGTAAGTGGTACTATACAACATTGTTGGTAGTTTCAAAATTTGATGCCTTCATGGGTTGCACCACTGGAGGGAAGTAGAAAGTGAAAATTAATTAATGAAATATGCTTTTTGTCAAGTTCTGATTATTTGGTCTATTTGTTAATGTCCTGACTTATGTTTTTGCAAAACCTAACTGATTTTCTTATAGATTGGTTGGTCCAAACTTGGTGAAAAGGAAAGGAAGCATAATGACATCATTTCATAATACCAAGTGTTTTTGAACACTCTAGTGTTTGTTTAACACTCTTAGAGGATTCACTAATTCTCTTGAGGAAAATTGGTTATCTTTCATGCTTAGGACATACTAGTTTCCTTTTGGGCTTTAAAAAGAACATTTTAATTTCTTGTTACAAAAGGAGCTTAAAATGAACTATAGGACACAAACTTACTAGAGTTGGTTTTCAAGTTTAATAATTGAACAAAGGAAATTCTCACACTTCCTTTGGTGCTATAAAAAGAAGTCATTATTGCTTTGTTGGATTAAAAATAACATGGGCTACTATGTTTTGTGATTTCTTACTCAAACTAACACCATTGAAAAGAAGTATGTGCTTCTCTCACGCCTCATAGTGATCTTGAGAATCAAAAGGATTTTTGGTGGTCTTAGGTTGGGATAAAGTGATTTCCTCCACACTTCATTTTGGTTCACTAAAATTGAACAAAAAATTATGCGAGTGTGACCCAAACCTATCACGTGTATTCTCTCTTTATTTCCTAACAAAGATCGATCAAGTTACAGATGTGTTTGCTTGCTATTGTTTATCTTAGAGGGTCTACCTTGGGGAAAAAGTACTCACCCAAGGGAATGACCCAGCTGGTAACACTCTAAAGCCAGGATTATTTCCAGTTGGGATATAAAAGAGGGTACTAGAACAAAGGGTAGTATCATGCGATTGGCTTCGACAAGAAGGGAAACAATGGTCTCTCACCACGTTGGGTCAACTCCTACAAACGGAAAGTCCAAATTAAAACCCTTGTTGTAGAAAGGCCAAAATCCCTATCTATTTTTTGGTGCAAGAACAGTCATTCTAAAGCTGCCCCACACTTTTACGTTTTTTAGTAGAAATGGAAAATATGCCATGGGAGTTTCATGGGTAGTAATGCTTGGCTTCCCTGATAAGTGAGTGTCATGGATGGGAGCTAGTGGGGTCAAGCATCTAACCATTCACTAAAAATTAGTGTAGCTACACTTGTCCAAGTGGGGACTTAACAAATATAGTCTTTCATATCCATAGGATTGTGCTTGTTCTTGGTTACAAAACACTTTGCTTGTTTGGAAACATTTGGAAACAAACATTTAACATTATCATCAAACTTCAAGCCCTTTAGTAATCAAATACAATTAACCAAATCCATGTGTTATTTCTTTCCCTGAGGATTTTATCCTTAGAGGTTTCTAAACACTTGAATTATATCTCAATTTTCTTACAAGAGTTAACAATAGGTAACCCTTGCCTTGATTTCATCAAAATTCCACATAATATACCTTGTGGAATGAGAAGAAATTAAGAAATTGGACAACTAGTTTGAAAACCTAATCAAGAAGTGTGTGTGGTAAAACCAAGTCATTAAGCAAAGACTAAAAACAATTGGACCCCACACATGTGTCTTTCATGAAAGATCAAGATCAAGAAATCGAAGGTAAAAGCTCTTAGTCTGAAAAATCACCAAAAATGTCTCTCAACGCTATACGAATTCAAACGAAGACTGCTTTTTAATTTTTACAGGAAAGCCTCAAGAAACAATCCTGGATTATACTCATTTTATTATTGTTAGAATCCCAATCTTTTTCATGAATTTGAACACCTTGTCTAGAGAAAAGCATGTTCTTCAAAACCGAGGTCTAGTAAACAATTGTCTCTTTTGGTAAACCTAGGATCAAAATTAAACATTCATCCATCCTTGAACATCAAACCAAAATCACCTCATCATCATCTTTTGAAAAATCTTGAAATTATCCTCCATGCTAGGGTTTTTGGAATTAAAGTCAAAATCATCAAATCCTTAAAGAAAAATCCTTGAAATTTTTGAATCAAAACATCAAATAATATTTGGCTAGGTATATGTAGATGCATTATTTTTCATATGCTTAGTCAAATTATCAAACCATCTTGTTTAGCTAGGTATATGTAGATGCATCCTTCTTCTTATGCTTGGTTAAATTATCATCTTGTTTGAATAGGTGTGGCTAGATGCATCCTTCTCCCTACACATATTCAAATTATAATCCTTGGAGAAAATATACCCCCTAGATAATCATCCAACATCTTAGGGTCTATTTGTTCATAATCCAAAATCAAAGCAAACCAAAAATCAAGTCAAGGTCAATCAAAATCCAAAATCAAAACAAATCCAAAAAAAAATGTCCTAAAAGTATAGCATCCCCTCAATATTTCTCAAGAGATCAAACATCCACATCCACCATAATTTACATCATCCCCATCATATCACCTTTGATCCTCAAAATATCCTAAATTTTCTCTTTTGTACCTAGATCAATCCAAAGAATTAGAGATTCATCTCTCATATTCTTGAAAAACTGATCCCTATTTTATGGTGCAAACTAGATCTCAACACAAGAAGGACATGGAAGCCAACAAGGAAACATCTATCTCAAGCGATCTCAGTCAAACGAACACCGACATAAATCCTGTTGGATCAAGAAATCCTAGAAATAATCTTTCACTCCCTCAAGACCATCAAGAGGATGGAAAAGTGGAAGAACTCATAAAAAACCCTCATGGTATGACCCAAGATGAGATCAATGAGATGGTTAAAAATCATAAAAATCACAAGATAATTAACATCATGATGAGACTCCATCCTCAATAATACATGCTCGAACCACTAAAACGAGGGATTAAACTTCCCTCTAATTATGATGTAAGCACTATTGTGAAACCACCTTCAACACCATTCACATTTCCCATATCATCCACACCCCCCATCACATCAACATCCCAAATTCAAAATATCACTCCAAACATCCCGCAAATCAAATCATTAATTGCTCCAACTCAACCAATCACTAACAAAGGGAGTGCATTTCTCAATGCATTGCAAACACACCCTCATGTAAACAATCAAGATTTGGATGCAAATACTATCTTGGGTCAAACCGTCCCCTAAAATCCAATCCATCACATCCATATGTCCCCCTCACCTTCCATAATGACCCATCATCATCATCATTTAATGCAACACCATAAACCTCTCTCCGCATGACCTCACAAGAATAAGATGACCTATTTGTACTAGGGGGCATTTTTGATCCAAAATCATCATCATCATTTAATGCAACACTGCAAACCTCTCTCCCCACGACCTCACAAGGAGAAGATGACCTATTTGGACCAGGGGGAATTTTCGATCCAAAATCATCATCATTTCCCCAAGGGAGCTTACCATTCACTTTCCCACCACTTCCACCCTCACCATTAACATTTGTCTCACCTTTTGGTTTGGGGCTACCACTAATCCCACCACTCATTCAAAATCCCCTCCCAACCATCAATCATGGAATCATACCAAATCCTCCTCTCTTTCCATCAATATCACAACAGGTAGAAACCATCCCCATATCACAAACAAACAACACATCATCTATCATTCCTCAAATCATGGTCTCTCAAGGACCAAGCATATCAATTGCACCAACAACTACAATGGTGCCTCCCATCACCACAACAAACACTATTCCAAATCCACCTCCACCACCACCACCGATCTCCAATAAATCAAGAAAATATAGTATTGTGTTGCAAGTTGCTCAGGAAGCTACCTATCAAAAGGCACTACAACAAGTACAAAAACAACAAGCAACACAATTAGCTACTCAACAAGCCACTCAAGGCACACAAGTTGCTCAAGTAGCCCAAGCCACATTACAAGCACAACAACATCAGTAGTCTACACAAGCCCAAGCCACATTACAAGCCCAACAAGCATGACAAGATACTCAAGCCCAAATCTTATTGCAACAACAACAATAACAAGCTGCATAGGAACAAGCATAAGCTCAAGCTCAAGCTCAAGCTCAATCTCAAGCTCAAGCATAAGATCAAGATCAATCACAAGCAACACAAGCACAAGCTCAAGCACAAGCTCAAGCTCAAGCTCAAGTGCACACTCAATCCCAAGCCCAATATCAAGCACAACAAGCACAAGCACAAGCATAGTATCGTGCACAACAACAAGCAACACAACAACAAGCATATCAACAAGCACTGAAGCAATATCAAGAACAACAAGAAGTAGCCCAATTAGTGGCTCAAAAAAAAGCATTGTTGTCTCAACAACAATAGCAAGCACATCAATAAGCCTTAATAGCACAATAACAACAAGACCAACAACAAGTTGTTGTACAACAACAATTACATGCATATTTGGTGTAGCAGCACATGCAAACCAATCCACCCATCCCATCGACAATTGAACCACCTAAAAACACTTTCATTCCACCCCCTAATCCATAAAATGATGTAACAACACAAATCAAGTTTCTCTCACAACAAGTGCTCAACCTTCAATCAAGGTGAACCACAAAAACCCCCAGCAACTTGTGCCCTTATCCATTCGACAGGAGCCTTGCAATGAAACCATTCCCAAAGGGATTTGAGATCTGAAAATTTAATAAATATTGTGGGATGGAAAATCCTGAAGATCACATCATGGAATTCCAGGTTCATTACATGGACGTCGCATATGATGATACCTATCTAATGGGGCTATTTCCTAGGAGTTTGGCTAGCCATGCCATGGAATGGTTCTCTCACCTACCTATAGGCATTAAGACATTCCAAGAAATAATAGACACATTCATAAAAAAAAAATGCAATATTGCTATGGATGTTAGTCTAGAGGAATGATTGGCTTTGAAACAAGGTAAGAATGAATCATTTTCTTCATTCCTACAATGATGGCAATCTAATGCCAATCAGAGCAAATAGGTCATGCCCAAGGAACAAAAAGTGTGCACTATCATATCCAACCTCGACAAAGCCTTAGTATTCCATCTCAAAGTCCAAGGTATCACCACATACGACCAGTTGATTTCCAAGGTTCTCAACATCAAATGAGCCCTTATGACACAACCTAGAGGATCAACTACATACCCTAAATAGCAGAACAATCACCCACCCCCAGTTACAATGACAAACCCCACACATGGGAAATAAACAAAAATGTTACCAATGATGGTGTCGTCAATGCTAAAGTTGTCATCAGTTCCCCTCAACAAAAAACACCCACACCACAACAAAAAATCCAAAATAATCATCAAAGCAAGCATCAAGCTAATGCAACACCACAACATCCAAATAGTCAGGTGATCAATAATGTCAATGATCAAAGGGGACCACCCCAAAAAAATAACTCTCCCAAGCGGAAGTACACTACCCTTGGGGAACCACTTGAGGTCATCATGAAGAAACTAATAAATGAAAACCTCATCAAAGCACCTACTTATGAGAAATACCAAGAACCCAATGTTAAACCTCCTTGGTACAACAAAAAGCAGCTTTGTGACTTCCACAAAATCAAATGGCACACCACTAACAATTGCATGAGGTTAAAGAGCCTAATCCAATACCTTATTGATCAAAGGATCATAAATGTGGAACATCCAACAAGAAATCAGAACCTCAAAATATACATGAATCTGGTGCCTAACCATAATAAGAAAGGGAATAATAACATTGATAAGGGGAAAGGTACCTTCAAGAATGTGAATCATGTGTATGACCATGTTGTCACATCCCTAAATGATTATTGTGATACCATCACTATCAAAGGAGCCCATGCTAATTGTGGAGTCACCACAAGAGACAGAAAAATTACCATTGCAAGGTCATCTTAGCCAAACAGAACACCCATACCTAACCTTAGATCTATTCCCAACGGTTATATATCCTTGATCAACTGAAAAGAACCCCAACACAAATATACATCATGGAGTTGTTAAAAATCTCATCCGCCCACAAGAAAATCCTTGAAGAAGCATTGGTTTCATCCACCATCCCCATAGATTTTGATGTGGAACAATTCCAAGCTATGGCCAGAAACATCATCACTTTGAACCTCCTTACATTCTCCGATCAGGACTTTCCCACTCAACCATCTCACAACCATGCACTCCATTTAGAGGTCATAGTGCATAAAAATAAAGTCAAGAAAGTCTTGGTGGATGGAGGTGTAGGCTTGAATATTTGTTCCCTCAAGCTGCTTAAGAACCTAAAAATCTCAGAGGATTCCATAGAAAAAGGAAAAGGTATTACAATCAACGCATATGATGATCAAGAAAGAGTGTCCCAAGGCACAATCCAAATCCCTATTCAATTAGGGCCAGCTATCATAGAAACCACCTATAAGGTCCTGGACCTTGACTTGCCTTATAACATCCTCCTAGGATGTCCATAGATCCATGCAATGCAAGAAGTAGCATCAAATTTTCATCAATGTGTCAAGTTCACATATGAAGGACAAGAGGTCACCATCCATGGAGATCATGAACCATTCTCTTATTGTAAGAACCTAGAGGAAAAATACTACAAAATTCCTTAAGTGCCTAAAAATGATGAAGGACCATCAACACCATACATTGATCCAACCACTCTCACTTCCACTTCTGTGATAGAGACACCCACCACTCCCACCATTCCCACCATCTTTGATATCAAATTCATCATCTAGGAAAATGGTTGCAGCAACTATACAATTCCCAAAAATGCTTTTGTGGTAGAAGAGTTACCATAATCTCCTAAATCACAAGGAAGTCCACAATCAAATGAAGCCTCCACACCTCAAACATCCCCTAAATAATATCCCAACTTCAAAGTTTGGGGAGATCTTGTCTAAGAAGTCATAGAGGAGGACCCATATCATCTCCTATCCCAAGATAATAGACCAACAGTTAATCCACCAATGGATGACAAAAGCAAAGGTTTGCAAATGATCCTCACAATGGGTTATGACAGAAACCAGAAACTGGGAAAAAATGAAAATGGGCTTATAATACCCCTCATTCTTGAGACATGAATGAGAAATCTTGGCCTTGGATGTACCCCTCTGAGTATAACCAAATGCAACCAAAATCCCCCAACTAAAAAGGTCAAAAATCCTTAGCAAACAACAACTACCCTACAATTTCACGTATCCACTGGCTTACCCTTAGATAACTTCACATTTGACATAACCGATGTCTGTAGTAGTAGTGATGATGAGGATCACATAACCAACCTAACCATTCTCTTCGAGGACACCTCCCTTCTCATGATTAACACCCTATCCTATGAGTCTAAAAACCAAAACCATGAAATCCACCTTGTTTATCCCCAACTCATCGATTATGACCAATGACAACCACCAATTCTTGACACATTTGAAAATTATGAGGTGCTCTCATAATTCATGGGATTGTGGGATAATATTCCATGTGGGGATCACAAAGCATTTTTCATCATCGAGTTGGATACACATGCATATTATGGGGAAACGATTGAATCCCTCAATCACAAAAGTGAACAATTGAGAATAATCTCTAGGTCCTTGAGTGAAAACCACATTGTGGCACTCTCTGACCCAAAAATAGTAAAAAGAAAGGATGCATCCAATGGTGAAAACCTCTCTAAGGCACCTGAGGATGGGGGATTCAATCTTCCTTTCAGAGCTCTCCATCAGGAAACATCAATGGGCCTAGTAGAAAAATGCAATCCAGTTAATCTAGGAACAGAGGAGACCCCACACATCACATTCTATGCGGAGTCATTACTGTTAGAAGAAAAAGAACTCCTCGCAGCCTTCTTGAGAGAGATACAGGTAAAATTTTCATGGAGCTATGAAAAAATGCTAAGGCTCGATCCATAAATTATAGTTCATCACCTAGTAGTATACTCTAAAGAAAAGCTCATTAGATAAAAGCTCAGGAAAATACACCCTTAGATCTCCTTGCTAGTGAAAATGGAACTAGAAAGGATACTAGACACATGATTCATTCAACCAGTTGAATATCCAGAATTGGTGTCAAATCTGGTTCCTATTTCCAAGCCAGATGGGGGCATTTGAATCCACACAAACTTCAGCGACTTAAACAAAGCATGTTGAAAAGATGATTTCCCATTGCCCAACATTGACATGATTATGGACATGATGGTGGGACATGAAATTCTTTCCTTGATGGATAGTTTCTTGAGATATAACCAGATAATGATTGCTAAAGAAGACCAACACAAAACGACCTTCACTTTCCAATGGGGGACTTACTATTGGAATAGGATTCCATTCGGCCTGAAGAATGCAAGAGCAATGTACCAAAGGGACATGATGTTAATCTTCCATAACATGATCCATAAAACTATCAAAGATTATGTTGATGACATATTAACTAAATCAAGAAAGAGAAGGGATCACATAGCAACCTTGAGTGCTATTTTTGATAGGCTAGAGGAGTACAAGGTTCGCTTAAATCCAAAGAAGTGTGTCTTTGGTGTACAATCAGGAAAGCTACTGGGTTACATAGTGTCAATGAGAGGTATTGAAATAGATCCAGCAAAGGTAAGATAAATCCTTGAGATAGAGGCACCCAAAACATTGAAACAATTGAGAGGCCTCCAAGGTAGGCTTCAGTCCATCTGAATATTCATAGCACAACTGGTGGATAAAAAAACCCCTTATTCTCACCTACTTCACAAGGGAGTAGCATACAAGTGGTATGACAAGTGTAAGGAAGCCTTCAATAACATCAAAGAATATCTACTCACACCACTAGTCCACATGCCATCGATCCAAAGAAAGCCATTAATTCTCTATGTGTCAGCAACAATAGTAGCCCTTGGAGCTCTCCTAGCTCAACACAATGAAAATTGGATAGAAAGGGCCATCTATTAAATCAATAGAACAATGGTTGGGAATGAGTTAAACTACTTGTTCAATGAAAAACATGTCTAGCAGTAGTGTTTTCTTCACAGAAATTCAAATATTACATTTTGGCACACAAAATCAAACTCATCACCAAAATCAACCCCCTCAAGTACTTACTGTCAAAAGAAATGCTCACCAGAAGAATGGCCAAACTGGTCATGATACTATCAAAGTATGACATTGAATATGTGGAGAAAAAAGCAATCAAAGGCCAAGTCATAGTAGATCAGCTTACAAAAGCACCAATCTATTTAGAGAATCCACTTATATCAGAGTTTCTAAATGAATCCATCTTCAATATCATCATGGTTGACCACTAGAAACTCTACTTTGATGCCTCATACACACGACATGGATCAAGAGCCAATGTTTTCTTCATCACCCCACAAAGCGATTGTATTCCCAGATCCTATAAACTGGTATTCCCCTACACTAACAATATTGCAGAATATGAGGCTTTAACCATAGGTCTCAGAATAGAAATGTAGTGGCACATCATGGCCCTCAAAGTATATGTAGATTCCTAGTTGATAATAAATCAAGTAAACAATCAGATCATTACTAGAAATCCCTCGCAACGTCCTAAAACATGAATTCTTGGTAGAACAGCTTCTCATGCTCACATTAGAGGTACCAGACTTCGAATTTGTGTGCAAAATCATTGGTCCCAGTGATCCCTAGTACCATGACATTTATACCTACCTAAGAATAGGAGACCTCCCTATCGACCTACCTTTAACCTTAAAATGAACCTTTGTCAAAAAGGCATCCCAATTCGTCATCCTAGGAAATACCCTTTACCATAGGAGCATAGAAGGAACCCTACTACACTGTTTAAACATTGAGGAGGCATCGACCACTTCAATTGAGGTGCATAACAAAATTTGTGGTTCACACTCCAGTGGAATGACCCTAGCTGAAAAACTACTAAGGATGAGGTATTATTGGCCCACTATGGAGAAAGAGGCACATGACTATGTCAGAAGGTGTCTACAATGTTAGCAATATGGGGACCTCATCCATGTTCCAGCTCAAGAGCTCCATCCCATCATTACACCATGGCCCTTTTCATAGTGGAGGCTTGATCTCATTAGGAAAATCACTCCCACCTCATCTAGTTGCCACAAGTTCATCATAACTACCACTGAGTATTTCACCAAGTGGGTGGAAACTATACCAATGACCTACATAACTGAGAAGCAGATATCAAAGTTCATCCTTAACTATCTCATATGTTGATATGGCATTCCCCAAGCTATTATCTCTAATAATGGGACACCATTCAAAAATTAGGATTTTCACAACCTTTGTGAAAAATTCAAAATCCAACATCGCTTCTCCACCCCATATTAGCCCCAAGGCAATGGCCAATCAGAAACCACCAATAAACCATCGTAAATATTCTAAAAAAGATAATTAATGACACAGGTCATGACTGGCATCTGCAGCTCAATCCTGCCCTCTAGGCCTATCGAACTAGTATCTACACACCCACTCGCTCCACCCCATTCTCCCTAGTCTATGGATCATAATCCATACTACCCATTGAGATCGAGCTCCCATCACTAAGAATATCACTACAAAATCTTATCACAAATGAGGAATACCGAGTATCAAGATTAAATGAGATGGAACTACTAGATGAGTGGTGTATGGATGCCTTAAATCATTTGCAAGTCTATCAGAACAAACTAAAGAGGAGCTATAACAAGAAAATTAGAAGCATGACTTTTCAAGTTAGAGAGCTGGTGCTAAAGGAGAATTAGAAGAATGTCCCAAATCATAATAGCAAAGGAAATTTTGAACCCAATTGGTTGGGACCATTTGTTATTACAGTGAGCTATAAGTCAGGGACATACAAGTTATCAATACCTGAAGATGGAACCTCTACATGAGCCCATGAACAACTCCCATCTCAAAAAGTTTTATGCCTAATCTTTCAACGTATAGAACCGAAAAAATCAAAAAAATAGAAAATGTCCTAAAAAAATGGTTACCTTGGTGAAAACCTGGCAAACAGGCATCTTGGTGACAATAAAAAAATCAAAAAAGGGATTAAAAATAGTATAGAGAAAAATCACCCTCTAGTGAAAACCACTTCAGTGGCACTTTGGGCAAGTACCTTGGTGAAAACATGGCAAATAGGAACCTTGTGTAAATAAGTACTTTCCATCCACCAAGATCTTTGCAGATCATTCTACATCATCCATCCATTATGCTTCCATCATTTGTTTTGTATCCACACCATAGCTTGGTCCTATGTTCGTATCATGATCCCTCCTAGTACTAATCGGCCCATCCTCAAGGTCAATGTGTCCTGCCTTTATTAGAGTAGTCTATTGCACCATGCTAGGGGCATGTTTTCATCAGATTGGATTTGTGTATAGTTTTGAAGTCCTTAAATCCAAAAATCCAAAAACATCAGAAAATTGGAAAATCCAAAAACATTAAAAAATAAAAAAATCCAAAAACATTTGAAACATATCAAAATCCCAAAACTAGGTTAAAAAGTCAATCAAAAAAGTCAAAAAATAGAGTAATCTTGTTGAACTATGGGTCTCTAATCCTTGAATGTAGGAAAGGTTGATCTTTGATCATCCCTCAAGACACTTAGGGCAGTCCTTTAGGAGTCCATCATAATAAACTGACAATCCATTTGTTTATATCTTCATTTGTAAATTGGTCAAGTCATTAGTCGAACTACGTGGTCTCTACATGTATAAAGTAGGAAAGGCTAATTTTTGATCAGCCCTCGAGGCCCCTATGATAGGTCTTTAGGTTAGTCTCTTGGTCAAAATATCAGAAAACCCCAAAACATTGGAAAATCGAAAGTCAAAACATTTGTAAAACCTCGACACTACCAAAAATAGCCTCAAAACATTTTTAAAACTCTAAAAAATATAAATATTTGAAAAATCCATCCATCTCATCTCAGTCTCACCACAATAAGCGTCACTCATAATACATCAATCATCATCCTCAACCTTTGGTGAAACAATCGGAAACAAGTCTAGCAAATCAAAAGTGAGACTCAAAATGTCAAAGTCTCAAGTCTAGATCAATACGTAAGCAAGTTGGTCATCTCTTCATGTCAATAGCCTATCATCCAATCAGTCTCATATCAAAAATCATTTGATATCATCATATCCTAGGATTCATCCTTCCTACAATGGACATCAACATCAGGGATCATCATAGTTTAGTCTTGGTTAGCGGTAGTGAAGAACATTAGCTTGTTTGTTTACTTCATCTTTATCTTTTTTATTTATTTTATTTGCACTCATTCTAATGACCTCTTGATGATGTCCAAACAAATGGATTTAGAGGGATAGAAATGGGGCATCAATCATTATCTTTTTGTTTGTTGTGCTTGTTGGACTTTCTTATAATATAGCTTGGTGAATACTTGCTTTATTAGGTATGTATGGAGGGTGTATTAGATATCTTCTTGACCACATAGGAAGGCTTTCCTTTCTATGTTTTGGTTTGAGATGTGGGAAATACCTAAATTGAATCCTAGTAAGGTTTTTGTATGTCAAGTGTGAACAATGATACTCCTATTTGATTGTCGAGTCAAAGTCCATTGCACTAAATACATCATCTTGGTTCTTAATACTTGGATGCATCATATTTATGTGTGTTATCAAACTTAAGGTAATTGGCCCTTTGAAAATCCTAACTCCTTGGCAAGAAAATTATCATCATCATCATCTCATGTCTTGTTAGAATCTCTTCTTTCTTCCATTTTTTCTTTCTTTTCATACTAATAAGGTACTATGACAGTCAATCAACATTTATCACTAAGAATGCATTCATCCTACATCCACAAATCGTCAACATAATGTATATCATATAGAAAACATTGATCATCTCATAAGCATATAATATAGATTTTTTATTCTAAGCACCTCATAACCATTTCATTACAAACATCTCTTACATAATCACAAGAAACACAAATAAATCCATCACATTTAAGCATACACACCATCCATTGCATAATCATATAACAACCATCTCATCACATAAATAGATCATCATAAGCATAAAGTATAAGCATTTACATAATCATCCATCCATTGCATAAATCATACAAGAAATACATCATCATAAACATGCATATCATCCATCATCCATCCATATCATGTATCATATAGAACATCTCATAAAAACATCCATTATATACCCATGATCATCACAAATGCATATCATATGGAATCATACATTAGGGGCATAATATAGATCTGTTAGTTACATATCATCACATAACACATACATCATCTAAAAGATATCAAAAAAAGGAATGCATCCATACATAGTATATCCATAACATACATCATAATACCATAACATCATTGCATCACATATAGAAATAAGAACATCCATAATGCATAAGGTAAAGTTAGAACATGCCTTATCACATCAAAATCATCATCTCATATATCATCAATATACTATCATAGTGCAAAATAATAATCAGATCACTATACAGGTGTATGTCAATAAATACAAAGGCCCATGGGGCTATAAAAAATGAGCCCATAGGGAACAAAAGAATAATATCTTGATTAAAGGTAGCCTAACCCTCCTGGATGTTTCCCTCACCACCGCCTTTGTCATCATGGCCCTCTGAAAGACTGTGAATGGTCCTTTGTGAAAAATTTGGAGCCTGGGCTACTCTCGGTATGGCTTGATGATAATGCATCTGATAATAATCTGCCTCCTAGATAGCCTCCCTATATGAACGAAGTGACACTGTGTTTTGAGAGGATGAGGAAGCCATGCTCTCTATCTGTTGTCTGTGGCTCATATCTGCCACTACTTGAAGCTCTGTGGCCTACCTCTACAAAATGACCTGATCCCTCTCGGCCCTAGCCTAATCCCTCTCTGCTGTCAAAACCTAAATTTTGGCCTGCAACTATAAAATTTGTCCATCCTGACGATTCGACTATCCTGCTAATTATACTGGTAGAGGCTGCATGTGATGCTAATCCTCACCCCCATCTCATGGTTGTGTGGCAACCCGATCCTAATGCATGTCTTTCCCACAATCCTAGTTGTGCATAATGGCATCCACATGGGGCTAATGAGTCGGATCCCTAATTGGTTGATCCTATGCTAGTTGGTCTTATGCTGGCCAATCTATTGGGGCACTACCACCTCCCTACCCTCATCCTTCCCCTCTTCCCCCCGCTCTCCATTGATCAGATGGTGCACCTGGGATTGTAAGTCTCAATGGAATTTTGAACCAATCATGATAGGCCTATGTGGTTCCTAGATTGGAAACTCCCTAATCATATGCCCATTGCTAGGCCACTAGTTGCTTGAAATTGTCCACTACCTCAGAGTTAGGAATGTATTGCTCCCATGCACTCTATGACATTTTCCTAGGAAAGATGGCCACATAGCCATCATTTGGTCTATCTTGTGCCTCACCAAACTAGAGTTGAACCCTGACTAGCAGGTACATCTCTAACATAGTGTGCTCTTGCCCCTACATTAGGTGATCCTGATGAGCAAAGAAAATTTGTTGTACTTAATCAATCCATCCAAGCTGACCAAGGTAGGGGTGCCATGTGAAAACTTGCATATCATTGAGGACCCTCCTCCAATGAGGAATCTTGCACTCCCCTATGTGTGTGAATGAAACACCACCTCTATAATGCCAGAATGCTAGCTCATCGGGTCCCATCGACATTGGAACATCTCATAGCCAAAGAATGGAGATATTCTCCCATGCCTATACATGAAAGAGTGTGACCCTTTCACCAAGTTCTTTTCCTTCCAAATACATGTACTCATGAAGATCCCTCTAGAGGGAGGCTAGTAGAACCAAACCCCATGCGAAATGTACCATCTTGTCACGAACCATCTGCTTCCAACAGATTCCCCAACAAGGACTAAAATACCAACCTCACCAATTGGAGAAACAAGACCTAAAATGATAGAAGCAATAACTAGACAAAAGGGTGACATGAGCAATCAGGGACACTCTAGCTCTATCTGACCCTCACAAAACACAATCTCATCCTTGGCCATAATGGCATGGAATGCCTCCCATCCAGCATCCATATCATATATAACTCACTGCTCATGTATTGACAACCTAAGGATCCGCGACACGTCCTCCAAAGTAACAATAGCCTCACAGGTTGGAAGATGGAAGGATGAGGTCTCACTGTACCATCTCTCGGCAAGCCCTAACATCATGCCTAGATGGGTCCACATAGGTGGTGCATAAGTGATATACCATAGCCCCATCTCTCATAGTTACTACTGCTCCTTGTCGGTCAGATCCCACAAATAGCCAAAAATATTCTATGACCTGTGCTCGTGAGAGTAAACCTCTTTTGCTGCCTCCTGCATCAGGAAAAATTATCCCAAGCTAATCTCAGTGCTCAAGAATCCAACCCAGCATCACACTCTGTGAAGGCGTTGCAATTTGAAATTTTCAAACTACGATGCTAACACCTTCAAAGTCCCAAACTACACCACGACAATGCACTTTTCCAAAGTAGTGTAGTTTAGCCCAAAACCCTAATTCTAAAGTTTTTCATGACGCCAGAGTTTGAAACCCAATGATCCATTTCATGAATGTCTTGGAGTTTGAAGTTTGTTCCCAAACACCAAACTCCACCGTGGTGATCCATCTTGTGATGGCAGTCTAGTTTAAACACCAAGCGGTGTTGTTTGAAAATTTGAGCGGTGCAGTATAACACCACATCTAGAAACCTAAGTTTGAAAGCATTAAATATGCACGTTAAACAAAAAAATGAAGCTCAAGTCAGGATAACTTATGGGTAGTCCAATGCCGTAAGGTCACTGGTACATCCGTACTCGGTAAAAAATGTGCATCGGGAGCTATCCTTGCACCATCTTTTCAAGGTATTAGAGCTTAGATTCACAAAAAACATTGAAGGCTAAGTGTGAAAATAAAATGGAAGTGGCCTCCTAAGGCTCGTTTTATCCTGAAAGTTAGGGTTCGTTGACCCTGTTTCACTGTCCTACTATGATGTTGATCCCCCAAACCTATTTTTTCCTAACTGGAGGTCATCTTGAACCATTTTTTTTCACTTTACCTCATTTTTTGACCTCCTAGAGCCTTTCTAGACCTGTCGGGCACCTTGTACTCTTTTTTTTGTGAAATCACCCAAAAATCAAAATTTTCATCCGATCTCTCAAGGGGGCAATATAATGGCATGTTTTCCTTCACTGAGGTAGCATTGGGAAAATTGAAAATTTTGAAAAAATTGTGGCGTTTGATGGAGACAGCTTATTCTTTGAATCAATGGAACGAGTACATTTATTCAAAGAGGGGCAAAATGTAGATATGGAAATATACTGACATACTTGATCCCAATTACTAACACCATTTCATCCTAAATCATGCTTCGGTCTAACCATTTAATCGAATATCCCTATTTGATTAAATTCATCAATTCTCCTCCCTTAATTGAATAAATCATTTATTTAATTAAGTCAGTCTCTTTTGTTAATTAAATCAATCAACCCAATCTAATTATCCCCATTTAATTAAATAATCCACTTTATTTGATTTAATCTAATGTTCACCTTCTTTATTTAAATAAATCAAAAATATCTATTTAACTATCTCTATAATCATATTCTTCTCACATTTGATTTAAATCAATCCATAAATCAAAGTCAAATTTGTGACATCAGCTAATCTCCCATTAAATTAATTAACGGGTATGTGTAGGATGATGATGGGCCAAAAAGTGGTGATATGATGGGTATTTGTAGGGTATGTGGCTAACGACTTTTTTTTACCCAAAATTGATGAAATGAAAAGGGTTTTTAAAAGAGATTCTCAGCTTTCCACCAATATAAATTATTCTTTACTTTGAATTTAATAAATAATTATTATTCATTTTCTATTTGAATTATGACTAAAGTCCTGATTGATAGGATGATTGAAAAATATCTATAACTTTCAAACGGTATCACATTTTTGGAATCCAAAACATGCATCACATTCTATGATTTTCATACTATAGGATTAAAAAAATAAAAATTGAATTTCATGAATTTTTTACCAAGTTAAGGTGGTTAGATATACGGTTTTTTATATTTTTTAAAAGTTGTAATAAAAAATTCATAATTAATTATGTACTTGGAAAAAATTTACAAAAAAATATGCATCACATCCAGACATGAGTTCTCTAATTATGTTTAAAATATTATAAAATAATATTATCATTTTATTGTGGTTAGGGTGGTCAGATAGACACCTACTTATTTTTTCTGTGAAATTTAAGTACTACTGCATTGAAATTTCAAATTTTCACCAAATAATTTTTAAAAATAAATAAATAAACCTAGTAGTTTAGAAATTAAATTCAATTTGGTAAAGATTCTATTCTTACATATTTTTGAAATAATATAGATAATTTATTCAAATTTTTATGTCAAGTTGTCTAACTCTGATTTTTCTGATTTTTTTGCCACTTAAGGGCCTATTCTTTCCATGATGATCCTGCACATACCCTAACCTTGATTAATTTAATCTCCCCTCAAGTCCCATCCTCTATCTTTTTCCACTTGCACATATATATAGATTTAATTCATTTATTAAATCTCTATTTTCTCTCAACATGGCATAATGGAGGAATATTCCCTCAAATTTGAATTCAAAATCCAAGTGGACTTAGTCCTTTCAACAAGGAATTTATTTCATCTTATATGTCCTTTTACCTTGATCCAAGTGGCATTTAAGACATTACTTTTCCCTCTTACATGTCATTTCACTAATTTCAAATATCACCTAATTGCATTTATGGGCACATTCATCAAAATGTGCACATCCTTCATCCACTCACATTTGGACAAGTGGCACCTTGCTAGTGGTTGAAGATTAGTCCCACATTGCTTTTTTTTTTTCAAAATTTTGTAAATAAGAGGATTCATTCCTCATTCTATCCATCCACAACTTGAGTAAACTTACTATACTCAAATCCATAGCAGTATTCATCCATATCATTGAGTTTATAGCTAGGTTATGCAGATTTTATCTTGGAGCATTCATCAGTCTTCAAAAAAGTGGATCACAATCTTCATAAAATCATCAAAGCTTGCATAGGAGTTGGGAAAGGGCCAATTTTCACATCAAATTGGCACCAACTCCCCCAAGAGATCAAGAGTTTTCATTGCATTTGAATAGGATTTACTATCTTTCATTTATGCTTGTTTATGTTCTTCATTTTGTTCCTTTTCATTGCAATTTGAGTGGATTTCTTGGGGAATCATGATACTAACTTGCGTTGGATCTAATATAGTATTTGTTTTTTTGTGTTTGTGAAGGTTGGGAATCTTGGTTCACACCTTGATTTTGACATAATACACTTTGTGACATGATAAAAAATTGGGACATTAGACATTTAGTTTGAAACCCAATCAAGAAAGTGTATTTTTGGAAAAATAATCCATTAAGCAGAGATAAAAGACATATTGAACCACACACATTTGCCTGGTATATTGTGGTCATATGGTTTTCATGCAAACATTGGCCTTTTGGTTTGAACTACTCTTAGGGAAAATCATGTTTTTCACTATCTTGGTTTTGTAAACAAGGTCCTTGTTAAGCTCATTTAGAATCAAATCAAACATTTCATCCATCCTCAAAACATCAATCAAATCCCATCCCACAAACAAATTTTGAACCATTGGAAGAATCCTTCATACTAGACTTTTGGTAAAATCCTTCAAATCAACATCAAAATCACTTTGTTTGCCTAACATTGTGTGGATTAATCCTTCCTCACACACTTAGTTAAATTATCACTTCTTTGAAAAAGTTCATCCCAGGATAACATCTAACATCTTAGGGTTTAGAAGTTCATTATCCAAATCAAACCAATCAAAATCAAACCCTAAGTCTAGCGTTGATCCAAAGTTCCTAAAATTTTTGACACCCATATCATTCACCCCTTTCATCCTTCATCTCATCATTGGTCCTAAATTCCTTAGGGGTTCACTTTTGTAACAAGGTCAAAATGCAAGAGGAACATGGAATATAAACTTGCTCCAAACATCATGAGTAATCCAAATCAACCAAACTTTCAAAACCTTACAAAACCAATGGATTATCAAAAATCAAATTTATACAATCCATACATGGGATCATTATCCCATACAAACCTCAATTGTACAAAAAATGTGAGTATGCCCAATCAAAATTTTAGAATACCTTTCCCAATGGTAGATTTAAATCCAAGGCCAAACTTACAAATTTTTCAACCAGACAATCAATGTGTGAGTCTTTAACAAAACACCATTATCCCACCAAATCCATACATACCAAAGATGAATATACCAAGTACAAGTTTACCAAACATGAATCCACACTTCGTAAAATTTGGGATAGATATGTTTGTGAATCATACAAATTTTTTTCAAAGTCCAAAAAATATGTTAACAACTCCATGTATTAATCCAATTAAAGGTAACACCATGCAAAATAAAAGTTACCTAAACCAAGGCAATATGTTTCCAAATCAAAACAATGTTCAAATTCAACCTATAATGCCAAATCTAAGCATCATCAAAAATTAGAACATTGTCCAAAATCAATTTGTCCATAATCCCATGCAAACACCACAAGTACACATTCCAAATCTGCTTGAACAAAATAATCAACTATAACAAAGGAGTCAAAATCAAAATCGGGATCAAATTTCACTAAATCGAATTGCTTCACTTACCAAACTATTTGAATTATTAATCCAAGAGAAATCTTCACTCCAAAATCAATACACTCTTCCTTTGGTCAAACCATGCCATCAAATCATTGAGTTGTGTCAACAACCACATCAAGAACAATATCTCCAATGTCAAAAGGTTGGATATCAAGATCAACAACATCAACAACAATTCAAACATCCACATCTTTAAAATCAATCACCACATTTGCAAAATCAATCACCACAATTTCAATTTAAAGTAAAAATCTCACAAGGTAACAAATGAAAAATACACACCACTTCGAAAACCAATCGAATTGGTCATGCAACAGTTGCTACAGGAAGATCTCTTTAAAATACCTGTCTATGAGAACTATCAAGAACCCATGGTAAAACCACCTTGGTATGATGAGAAGCACCTTTGTTATTTCCATAAAATAAAGGGATACACAACATTAGATTGTATTAGACTCAAATATCTCATCCAAGACCTAATTGATTAAAAAAAACTATTGGGGAAAATGATCAGGATTCAACCACTAGCGATAGCATTGACAATCTCTCAACCGCAATTGTTGAAAACAATGATCAAGATCGATCCATTAATGAGCACCATGAAGAATTTTCTACCCCATCGAATGATCAAATCAACATGCATCAAGAGTCATTTTTTAGTCATGATCAAAACCCCTCAACAATATTCAGCCATGATCTATTTTAAGATGATCCCACAAAGTTGGTTTACAATTTCTAGGGGATTCTAATTTTTGTTGAAATCACATGCTTTTAGAAAGTATAATTATTCAAGCCTTAAAATGTTCCATTTAAAGTATTCCAATTGAATATGGTTTGATCAAACTACCTTAGATCAAACCTCCTTGGATAGAACCCCGCTAGTTTTAAACCATACCTATAACAAAGTCTCCTTTACACCTATCAAAATGCTAATAAAAACCCACTTTTGACTTACCTTTTGGGGGATCAAATGAATTCATTTAAATTTTTTTTTTTTTAAGTATGTAGTCCTTATTATAAGCTTCCCAAAAAGTCTAATTTTAAATAAATTTAATTTTATTATTATATTTTTTTTATTTCTTGTGAA
This sequence comes from Sequoia sempervirens, assembly GCA_007258455.2. Classification (NCBI taxonomy): domain Eukaryota; kingdom Viridiplantae; phylum Streptophyta; class Pinopsida; order Cupressales; family Cupressaceae; genus Sequoia; species Sequoia sempervirens. Next base: position 316,456,560 of record VDFB02058242.1, on the reverse strand, counting down.
TATAGGTTTTCACTGAAAATCAAGCTCTCTATTCTGCACATGTGGAAAAATAGTAGATTATCAAAAAAATTGAAAAATATGAGTGCACCAGATATTGAAGTCCTTGATCCAACAAAAAAATAATAATTTTGATACATACAAAAAAATTCACGCGTTATACAGTCGCGCTATGTCTGAATTGTAATTGGTTTGACTTTTAAACTTGATTAAAGAAAAAATATTTAATAAAAAACTATCTAACCAAGTGGAAGCACTAGATATTGGAGTGACAAATATAAATTCAAAATAATTAGAATTTTATCCTTCATGGAAAAAAAATTGTGTGTTATATGTGATACCCCTCATGTTGTTGTTACTCTTATGGACAGATCTTGTACTTGGTTGTGTGGGTGATCAGTTCACCATTTTGGTTGTGCATGGATTTATGGCTTGGTTGATTAGTTGCATTAGATTTTATATATGTTGTTAGATGATAATTTTTATGTTGATTATGTTATATGACTTTTTGTGGTGTTCTTTATTAATATATATATGATGATGTTGCGAGTTTTATACTGTTATATTCTTTGGTGTGTTTATTTGTGAGTCTTGGTGAAAGGACAGAGTGCCATCACTTGCTTGCAAGTGCCTTGTCACCCTGTGATTACCTTTCATGGTGTGTTTTCTATGGAGATTTACATGTTTCATGACATTTGTTTCTATGCAGGATGCAGGTACTAAGTCTCAATTCCACCTGCTTCGGCAGGACAGGGTGAGCATCAAAATAAACTCAATGGGATTGATGTTTAAAAAAAGGAGTGGTTAGGAAAGAATTCCCGTCCCAAGTCTATCTACTGTGAGTCTTTGGTTGTATTTGTTTTATTTGTCTTTGAATGGGAATGTATTAGTGTTGATTAATGTTTAGTTGTGATTTAATTAAATTTTGTTAAGTGTGACTTAATTAATTTTGTAAAGAGTTGTTAAAGTTAATTATATTTAAATGGATTAAGTAATATTATGGTTTAAAAGGATAATTTAAATAAAATATAGGTTGCTTTGTTATTATTTAGAATGTGAGAATTGCTATTTTAATTTATAGTTAATTAAATTTTTTTTTAAAGACTATATTGTTATTATTTGAAAGTTAAATAAAATAAAATATAAATAAATAAATAAAAATTGATTTTTAAATTATTAAATTTCTTGCATTGAAGTTTTACGGGAAGTAGTGGGAATTAATGAATTGTTGTTAAGGAAATTATTCCCGAAAGAAAAAGAGGCATGGGTAACAGAAGCTCTTCATGGGAAAACTTTGGCAGAGGATAGTGAAAAAAAAAGAAAGCTGGGTATAGAATTTGGGTTTTTGGGGAAAAATTGGGGAAGAATTTGGAATAAGCTGCAAGGTTCCAGAAGATTTTCTTGTTGGCTGGAGGTGAAGCTTCTAGGAGGAGTTTTTAAAACTGCAGGCTTCCGTGGCAAAGTTTGGTACAACTCTTACTTCTACAGCCTACAGGAAACAAGTATTTCACTGTATCTCATTTGTTTTCTTTGTAAAATAATATGTCTTATTTGTAAAATACTTTCTTTTGGTGTATAAGAGGAATTGTCTACTTTCTTTGAGGAAATTAGAATCTTACTGTAGAAAACCATGTTCCTGGCTATTGTCGTTAAGCTTGTGTTGCCTTGTAGATTTTAGTCCAAAACCCCGCTGTTGAACAGAGGAAATTTAGAGTATTTTTGTGCAAGGAAAAATAGGAATAAACACAGGAAAACTAGAAGAACTACTATGCAAAACTTCTTATTGCCTGTGGTAGTTGTAGTGTTTCAATTTCTCTGTATTCTATCAATGGAAAATAAAATTAAGTTTCCATTTGTTTCTTTTTGTTTTGGTGGAATTGTTGTTCCTCTGTATTCTTCTGGCTATTGAATTTAAATTAAAATATATAGTTATATACAAATATATATATATGTATTGAGCGTAAATTGTATTTTACAATTTCTCTGTCATATGTAAAATAGATTTATATTCCCCCGGTACAAAAGAATTAAATTCCTTTATTTCAAAATATATATATATATATATAATACTGAAGAAATTTTGTACTCGAAATTCGTCAGAAATTTATATATATATAGTGATGATTTTATTTTATAAGTACTGAACTTTTAAAAAAAAAAAATTTAAATTTTTTAATAGAATTCATATATTTATGGGAGGGGACGGCTACAGCCGTACCCACCCCTGCGCAGCCCATAAAGGGCCGCGCACAGCAGTCCTTAGACTGCTGTACATAGTCCTTTGGGGGCTGCGTCCTCCCCTATGGGGAGGTACGCAGCTCCCAAGTGGGCATACCTCTATTTGTTTTTTTTAATTAATTTTTCTTTTTTGTTAAATAAAATACAAAGTTTAATTATATATTTTATTTAAATTTATAATTCAAAAATTTAGAATTATTTAAATTAATTAATGTTATTTAATATATATATATGAATATGTATATGTATATATATATTTATAAAGTGATGTATATATATATATATACAAATACATATATGTTTTTATTGAGGAGTATTATATTTTTGATGATTATGTAAATATGATTGTATATTTTCTTTTTGGTGATATTTGTAATGAATGATTTATTAAATTTATTTAATTGTCTTTCATTAGTGGATTTGAGGAAAAATTAATGATTTGATTTTGTAAACGAAATTCTTGTGTGGGAGGATGATTGTTTGACTTATGGAATTATATTATAAAACTAATTCTTTGATTCTGAATAAATAGTAGGTTTATTTTATGGAGTTCGTTATTGAGACTTTTGAGTTGAGTTAATTTGAGTGTTTATTTATTTGATTAACGTTATTATAGGAGATAGGGTTGTCATTGAACTTCCAGAGGTTAGAGAATTTGGTATATTCAATTTGGGTTTTTAGTTCTACTTTCCTTGTGGATGTAATCTTGTGATTACTTTGAGTTTCATTCTTTTGTTAAGTTACTGTGTTATAAGAGTATGACAAGATGGTTTTTACCTTGCGAATCTCTATCCCGTGTTTTGTGAACTTGAGAGTTCGGTCCCTCACATTTTGTGGTATGTTAGGGAATTCTAGGGAGAGTGGCTCTATGTGGGTGCTGGCACACAAAGGGACTGTCAGGATAACCCATAGTAGAGTTAGTATAAAAAGTGAAAACCTAACTAATTAATTAGGGGATGGGTAGTTAAACACTAAAAGATAATGATATATACCTCGCTCACCTGTTAGGGCTACCAAAGACTAAAGGTGGTTGAGAAGGCCATGGTTGGCATAATCGTGATCTCGTTTCCACGAGTAATGCACGATTCCGCATGAGTCACCCTATGGGGTGGCACCTTGAAATAGGCAGTCAGGATAACCATAGATGGAGGTGGCACCTTGTGATAGGATGTCAGGATAATCCATGAAGGCCATGCGATGACACTCTCCTCTAGCCTTCCCTTTAGTCATTTTAACTAAAATCCTCTAGAAGTAATTTATTGTTTTGTCTTGGAATCATTTGTTGTCATGTTATGTTAGTAGACCTTTGTTGTCACATTTTCTTTGTGTATGAATTTCTTTTCCATGATTGGTGTTGAGTCATATGTGTTACTTTTGATGTCTTGGTCAGGAATCCTTTCTTAACTACTCCTAGCACGGGGGTGGTCGGGTGGAACGTGCTTCACACCCCGTTGGGTTTCCCATTCTGCAGTCATTCCTTCAGTGCAGAGATTGTGGTGATAGTTTGTACCAGATTTATGAACCTTCAGATGTATACATTTATACTTTATTCATGTCTTGTAATTGTATTGTAACTCACCCATGTGTTGGGATAATGTATCTTGAAACTTGGATAAATGGTTATTGGTATTTAGTTTGTAATATGATGTATTGTTATAACACACTTTGTAATTCAAAAACATTATTCACAAATGTAATTATATATATTTGATGTTGATATGTTGAGTAAATTAGTTCTAATTATTTCCAAGTTATGTAATCTTGTTTAGCATCTGTGGTTCATTCTTATTTTAATGCTTATCATTTATCACTTTTATATGAGAGCTCATATCTGTGGAAATGAATGTTAGATTAGTTAAGTTTGTTAATGGGTAGTTAATGTAATGTCTCTTCGTGTACCCCAAGGGACTTAGAAGTTTAGTATGTATTTGTAATTATGTTAGTTGCAATTGATAACATTGTACTTTTACTTTATTTAAAAAAAAGAAAGAAAACTTATGGTGTAGTTAGTCGTCCTTTGGGGTTTGCGCGATGGGGTGTTACATTATACGATGAGTGTCACTTTTTAAAAATATACTTTAAAAAAAAAAACTAGCTTTTGAGGGAGATGGAAAAAGAAGTGCAATATGATTGAATTTTTTTTGAAAAAATTATATTTAGAATCTATAGAGAAAATTTCATGAAACTCTAGTTTGTATCATCTTCAAATTCCTCATGGTTTAGCCGCTATAGGTGCCCGAAAGTGAAGATTTAGTTAAAAATAATGATTTCAGTGTCTAGTTTGGCCAAACATTGTAAACCACTATTGTGGGATTACCCTTCAAGGAATATTAGAGTTATTTGATCCTATTGACATAATCCATGACCCATTGACCAATGATCATATTGAAAATGTATCTACATCACCTAATGAGTTATAGAACATATCTAAAAAATTTATTCCAAAGCATGATCAACATCTTTCACCAAGGTCTAGCAATGGTCCTTTCCAAGACATGTTGACACCCTTTGACCTCATGATTACAAATACTGAAGGAATCCTCAACTCCACATTTGATCCAAGTCCATGCAAAGATCAAGAGGATATTGAGCCACTTTCCATGTCTAATGATGATGTCCAAGAACCCTTTGTAAGCAATCCATCCTATACAATTGACCCATGTCAAGAACTTGATCCAAAGTATGTCAAAAGGAATTCCAACATTAATCAAGATCAAAAATTTGTATCTCCAAGATACTATAATTATCTAATGGACACTCTCCCATCTATATAAGATGTCGTAGATGATGATCATATCCACATAGCACATACTCTATCTACCCATGAGATGCTTTCTTTAGATGGACATGTAGATGATCTTAGTTCAGAATAGGATTCCTTTACTCCTGAAATTATTACACAAAGTGAGAAAATTATTTATTCCTATAGTAAAATTGAGTTGTCAACATCAGGATCAGATATATCCCAATTTTAGACTAAAAACATCATGTATGAAGATATCCAACATATCCAATCAAAGAAATAGGTCAAAAAAAATAGGATATTCTAGAGTCAGCAGAGCAACAAATTGAAATAATGTCATCTGCAGTGATAATTTATTAGAGAATGCTTACTGAACAAGACATCTCAAAAAAAGTAGAATCAAAGAAAAAAGGTGCTACTACCACCATACTGGGAGAAACTTTGTCTCAAGAAAACATTAGCATAGGGAGCGTGAAGAATCCTTATGATGAAACCAATGCCAAGACTACAACTAGCCACGTCATAAATATTCATCCACCCATCACCCCATCCAAAAATTGGGACCAACATCAAAAGAAGGATGTAAATCAAAGCAAGAAGAACCTCATCAAATGAAAATAAGAAGTGAAGCTTGAAGGACAAATCAAATAGACACAGATACCAAAAAGTACAAAGAAAGATTATCCCTATCAAACTCCATTAGTCAAAGAAACTATGGGGAAAAATAAAAAAGGGAAACATATCCATCAAGGATGTCCACACAAGCAAAAGCAGGCTTTTGAAGTGACGCACAAAGTATATCAAGTAGTTGGTCCTAATTCCATACACACCTCCATAGCCACCCATTATTGGTCATCTTCCCAAGTTTGGAGAGTTAAGGGTTCCAAGTTGTCAACCAATCCATATTTGATTCCTAAACACACACCATCCATGCCTCCACACATAATATCCAGTTCTTTCCTTGACTATGTATTGGAAAAAACCCTTCATCATAAGGATTTAGAAGGAATTCTATTCGGATGTGTGCATAATGACAAAGTTATCTCTAGTATCAACAAAGCATATCAGGAATCTCAAAAGTTTCTTTCAAGTGCATGTATCTTGGCAAAGAAGCTTCTTCAAGCAGGATATCGATGGCACATCACGACAGAAGTATCTACATCAACACCACAAGGTGATTCAACATGAGCTTAAAATCTTTTAGAAAAATCCAAAAAAAAAAAAAATGAAAAATAAAAAAATAAAAAAAATAGAAAAATCATGAAAATATCAAAGATAAAAATCGTCCTCTAGTGAAAACCACTACGGTGGCACTTTGGGCAAGTACTATGATGAAAACCTGGAAAATAGGTGTCATGTGTAGAATTGAGCATCTACGTGCACCACTTTAGGTGGAAGCATCTCATCTTATCCATAATAACCCCAACATTCCATCCATTTCATCCAAAATAAATCCATTCATCCATGAACCATTTATCTAATCCATTTTCATCCTTCTATATCCATAGTCCAAATTATCTTGATCTTGAAAAATGTTGGTGTATACTTTACACTTGCTTATGGTAAACATCTTAACATGAGTCATTTTCAAAGATCCTATCCTATGCAACATTATCTAATCCATGAAGCATTATCCAAATGAGCATTATTTATTCGAACGCCTTATCTTATCGCAAGATAATCCATATACATCCATCCATACACCTATCCAGGCATCCATTCATGACATTCCATACATTACTAGACACTCGGGGCATATATGTACATCTTACTTTGGGAATAAATATTGACATATATCCTCCAACTTATGTGGTGATCCGAACATTGGAAAAATGTGAAATCAAATTGGTGAAAGCATTTGTGAGCCAAAAATTCCAAATTACTAGCCCATGGCACATTTTGACAAGAATATGTTCCTTATCAAGTGTTGTCTTTCATCGAACATCAATCCAAACAATCAATATCAGTCGCATCTAGTTTACACGTCAACATCACATCAAATCATTCAAAACAATTTTGTTCCAAAACCAAGCTTCAAAATTCTAATAAATCAAATCCAATCAATCCCTCATCATCTCAGGATATCCTTACCAATCCTTGTGTTGCTTAACACTATCCTTGCATTGTTGTGCATCCTCAACAATGTTATCCTCATCAATCTATTGTTCTCACCAATCAACCTTAGCTTGGTTTCCAACAAAATCCCAAAACAAAAGCATTAATATCATCACACATATCCATATCCAAATCATGCAAAAAATCCAAAAATATTAAAAAATCAGAAAATCCAAAAACATCCAAAACATATCAAAATAAAAAAACACTCATAAAAAATAGATAACATCAAAAACATTGGTCATCCAAAATACGTTTTCTTTGAGCTTAAACATAGGCAACGCTGATATTTGATCGGTCCCTAAGATCAAAAATCTAAAAACATTAATAAAATATCACAAAACAAAAAAACATTGGAAAATATGAAAATAAAAAAATTTGCAAAACATCTCAAAAATACCAAAAAATAGCCTCAAAAAAATTCAAAATACCAAAAGCATCCAAATATTTGAAAAAATCCATTCATCCCCATCTTGATTTCACCTACAATAAACATCACTCATAATAAATCAATCGTCATCCTCAACCTTTCGTGAAATAGTCAGAAACAAGTCTAGCAGGTTAAAAGTGAAAACTCAAGCGTCAAAGTCTCAAGTCTAGGTCAGTAAGTAAACAAGTTATTCAACTCTTGGTATGAATAGCCTATCATCCAATCAATCCCAAAATAATTTGACAACATCATGCCCTAGGATGCATCCTTCCTATAATGAACATCAACAGCAAGCATCACTGTAGTTTAGTCTTGGCTAGTGGTATGAAGAACATTGGCTTGTTTGTTTATTTGATCTTTTCTTTTGACTTATATTTTTATGCGCTCATGTCAATGACCTCTCAATGATGTCCCAAATGAATGGATTTTGAGAGATAGAAATGGGGCAATGATCATTATCTTTGTATCTATTGTGCTTGATGGATATTCTTGTAAAATAACCTTGGTCATGCATGCTTTGTTTGGTTTGTAGGGAGGGTGTTTTGGGTGTCTTGTTGACCACATAGGAAGGCTTTCCTTTCTATTTTTTGGTCCAAGATATTTGGAATGTTTGAACTACACTCTAAGTAGGTTTTTCGTATGCCAAGTGTGAACAGGAGTACTCCTATCTGATTTCCAAGTCAAAGTCCATCACACTAGGTGCAATGCCATCCTTGTTCTTTATACCTTGATGCATCATGCCTATGTGTGTTATCAAACATAAGGTAAGTGGCCCTTTTAAAGTCCCAATTCCTAAAAATAAAATCATCTATCTCTCATCATCATAAAGTTGGCTTGTTGAATCCTCTTTTCATCATCTCATTTCTTCTTTTCCACGCTAACATTATGCCATGATAGTTAATCATCATCACCAATGCATCCATCCTGCATCCACAAATCATCAACATACTGCACATCATATCATATAAGAAACACTAATCATCTCACACGCATGTTCATCATCATAATATATATATGTTAGTCTAAGCATCTCATAAACCATACATTTGAATAAAACATCTATTCATAATCATATAGGCATTATCACATCATTCATCGCAAATGTAGTACATCATCATTTAAGTTGTTTAGGATAATATAGATTGGTTATTCTAATAATCTTAAAACCATCTCATTTGTATCATCATCATAACCACCCATACATCCATCTTGAACCTATTTGTCACGAGATCGACCTTCAAATCAAAATTTCACTCGATATCTCAAGGGGGCAATGTACCAGTATACTTCTTTCCACTGGGGCATCCGAAAAAATCATAAAATTTTTGAATTTTGATCACAACAAGTTTATTCTTTGAACCAACATAGCAAGTGCATTGCTTCAAAGAGGGGAAAAATGTAGACATGGAAAATTGACATCATGCATCTAATGTTTCTCATATTTAATTAAATCTCTAATGTTATCTCCTTAAATAAATAAATCAATTTTATTTAATTAATCTCCTAAAGTTCCTTCATTTAATTAAATAAATGTAAATATTTAATTAAATCTCTAATGTTCAAGTTCTTCTCATTTAATTTAAATAAATCCAAATATTTAAGTTGAATGTCACAATCAACTAACCTCCATTAAAATATATCAAATCATGATTAACTTCTAACACTAATCCTCTTTTCTCTAGCTTTTTCCACTTGCACAATAAATCATTTACTTTGATTTATTAATTCTTAGATAATTTCCCTCAACATGGCATCTTTAGGGAATATTCCTCCAAATTTGAAAATCCCTCCAAATGGGATTTGTCCTTCCAACAAAGCATTTAACTCCTCTCTTACATGTCTCCCACTTGGAACTTAAGACCCTTTCTTCTCCCTCCAACAAGCCAACTTTCAAATTTCAAATCCACCTAATATCATTTATTGGCACATTTGTCAAAATGTGCTCATCCTTCACCCTCTCACATCTTAACAAATGGAATCTTTTCATTGGCTAATATTTTGTTCCACATCCTCCATGTTCTTCAATCCTCCATCATACTTTGTTATAAATAGAGGCATCCTCTAATGTATTACTCCTCCACAATATTCTCCACAATCTCAGTCATTTGAATCCACATCCATCATCCAATAGCTTATCAAGGATTGGGAAAGGGATTCTTTCCACATCAAAGAAGCACCAATCCACTATGGGATAGGGTTTGATCATTTTTTTAATGTGCTTTCATTTAGCTATTTTTGTTCTACTTACTTTATTTGCATATTTTAACATGATTAAGTATTTCATAGGGATGTTTTATGTGCTTTGCTTTAATTGATAAACAATGTTAATAATTGTTTGTTTTGAGCACTTTCAGATTTTAGCATCCACAAGTTCAAATTAGAAACATATGACTTGGCATAGGGATTTTCCGAATAAGCTCCCATGTCTTCTTCTACTTTAAATCAATTTCTCACAACAATGGTGTTAGCAACCACTTTAAAGTGGGGGCATACATCGACACTCATGTTTCATTGTGTGATTTTTTTAATTCTTGTGATGTGTCCTTTTCTTGGTGGTGTCATTGAGTTTGATTTCCTCTTAGAGTGTGACATTTCTTTGACTTGTCCTCTCATGGAGACATTAGACACAATGTTACCTAAGAAGAGGCCCTACATGAACTAAGAAAAATCCCTTTGAATGCACCTTACACTATTTTCCATTTACAATAATTGTTATATGGCCACCTTGCATAATACACTATGCTTTCCTATGGTGCCATATTGTTTGTTCATGAGTTCCAAGCATATAATGTTTTTCTTGCCTCACAAAGCTTGAAGTTCATTGTTTGTTCATGAGCTCCAAGCATATGAATTTTTTCTTGTCTCATGAAGCTCGGAGATCATTATTATGTGGCACCTTGTCAAAGTTATTAGGAGGTATAACTTTGGTATGGTTAACATATGATGAGAAGCCTAGAGATGGGCATGAATTTCTCATTATGTGATGAGAAATTGATATAGAGGCATGAATTTCTTACTATGCCACCCTTTAGATACTCACCCAATGAACAACCTGAACTTTCGTTTCCTCAAAGTGAGCATGCATTTTTGGAAAAACAACTTAGATTTGATCCACATCATGTTGGAAAAATGGTCGAGGCTTGATCCACCTCTTCTTATTTTCACTTGTTTTTGTTTTTCTCTCTTTTTATTGACATTGCATGATCGTGTATCTTGATGCTACATATTATACACCTTGTGTGTGTCCTCTTGTGATGTGTCAATTTGATGTAGGATCTTAGACCCTAGGGGCTTTACCACCTCCTCGATCTTTGTTATGCTAGACCATCCACATCGGTACACTTGGACCCCTCTTGAATGTCTACTTTAGTGTGAGTTTCAAGCAAGTTCATCCTTTAGTACTAAAGTGGGGGCTAGATGTAATGATGAAAATTGTATGCCCTTGTGAATGGCCTACAATTTCACTTAATTTAGAAACAATTAATGATAAATTAGACTTAATATTGCCTTGATCTATTGTTGTGATGAGTTTTACACAACCACATTAGGTTTTGGGCCCTTAATTTAGTGTTGTAAAGTGTATTTATTTTCACCTTCACGTTAAATTTAGGAGGCTTGTAAACTAAATGGACCTAATCTAGTGTTATAATGTGTTGTAAATTTTCACATTGGATTGGGGCCCTTTTTAGTTGAATAGACCCAATTTTTCCTTAATTTAATGTTGTAAAGTATATTTATTTACACTTTCACATTGAATTTTTTGCTCCCTTACATTTATGACCATTATATCACCATTAATAGACCCCTAAGACCCTATATTATGCATCTGAAGGCATATTTTAACTAAAATCATGACATATACCTTGAAAATAAACTTAATCTCTTCACTCCATGACATTCTCTCTCTTCAAAAAGCCCCTATTGGACCCATATACCACGAATGGTGTATGAGTCCCATTTGGCTCCCTTTTAGGGTTTTGAGTAGGAAAACAAGGTTTTAAATTCAAATTTTATGAAAGTTGGCCTCTCGAATCTAATAAATGGTCATTTGGATGCATTTCCTATATAAGCAAGCTTTAAAATCATTATTTCACCTAAGCAAGTCTAAGAATTCATGATATCAAGTCAAGTACTCTAGAGTTGAGCATTCCAACACTTTACAAGATCATCAAGAGAGAATTCAGGATAATTTCTAAGTCATTGAAGGGAAGATTCTTCATCTTTTGTTGTATCTATTCAAGATCCATCATCATTTCAAGGATATCAAGCATCAAGCATGTTATTGAGCTAGTGTTGTGATGTTGCATTCAAGATCCAAGGTGAAGCATTATTCCACATTTATCTCAAGATCTAGATCTACATCCTTCATGGTCACTTCACGTTAGATTGCAGATTTAAAGACATCATTTAAAATATCATTGTTCATGTTTCATGTTCCATGCTTCATGTTTCATATTCCTTATTTCATTATCTCATCATTTGGTTTTATTACCTCAATTGGGTTTGACCAAAGAAAGCCCTTGTTTACTAACAAATCAACAAGTTTTTCTCTCTCTACATGTGTTATTGTAGATCTAGGTATCTTGGAGCTTGAAGATCCCTTGAATGGGTATGTGCAGGATCATCATGGAAAAAACAGGCCCTTAAGTGGTAAAAAAATCAAAAAAATCAAAGTTAGGCAACTTGACGTAAAAATTTGAATAAGTTATCTATATTATTTCAAAAATATGTAAGAATAGAATCTTTATAAAATTGAATGTAGTTTCTAAACTACTAGGTTTTTTTTTAAATCATTTTATGAAAATTTGAAATTTCAATGTAGTAGTACTTAAATTTCGTGAGAAAAATAAAAAGTAGGTGTCCGACCACCCTAACCACAATAAAATGATAAAAAAAATTTATAAGATTTTAGATATAAGTAGAGGACTCGGTCCCGATGTGATGCATATTTTTATTATTTTTAAAGTAAATAATTAATTATGATTTTTTTTTATTACAAATTTTAAAAAATATAAAACTTGTATGTTTGACCTTAACTTGGTCAAAACTTCATGAAATTCAATTTTTCTTTTTTAATCCTATAGTATGCGCAAATATAGAATGTGACACATGTTTTGGATTCAAAAATGCGATATCATTTAAAGCTATAGATGTTTTTCAATTTCCTATCAATCAGGACTTTAGTCATAATTCAAATAGAAAATGAATAATAATTACTTATTAATTTCAAAGTAAAGCATAATTTATATTGGTGGAAAGCTGAGAATCTCATTTAAAACCCTTTTTGTTTCATCAATTTTGGGTAAAAAAAAGTCATCAACCACATACCCATCATATTGCCACTTTTTGGCTCATCATGATCTTGCACATACCTGAATACTAGGTTACAAGCTTGAAGGAAGTTTTCAGAGTTGTCTCCTCACTTTCAAGGTCACAAAAAGTATTATACAGGTCTGAAATTATAGTTTCAAATCCAAAAATCAAGTTGGAAGGAAAGAGCATAGATTGGAGCACAAATATGAACTTTGAATTCTCAAATAAGTAGAATGGGACTAATATGCTACAAGTAGTGTATGAGTCCCACTACAGGCATTTTTCCATATTTTTGTAGTTCCTAGTGCCCTTTTTCCATAAACAAGTTCCTACCCAGAAACCCTGAATTGGGACTAATATGCCTAGATTGGCGTATGAGTCCTAGTGTGCCAACATTTTAGGTTTTTCAATGTTTCAGAGCTCATTCCAACCTTCTTCATGTTTCCAGGTGCATACTTATGATTTTGTAGCTTTCTATTTTAATTTATATGCATTTCTAGGTCATTTATTCAAGTTTCATGCATCACTAGGTTTTAACATTATATCTTGCATTTCATTAGTCTTTCCAATCCCTAGGTTGGCAGTGAAACCCTCTTGTAGTCATAAATTAGACCCTAGGACACCCTTCTAATAGATCTCTTCCCTCCATTTCACTCTTGGGTTGAGATCTCCAGGGCATCCTTGAATGTGGAGTATAGAAAGTTTGTTGTCCTATGTCCTAAACACTAGTGACAATAATTTTCTATCTTATAGTTGGAAGGTTTTCTTTTGGGTTATTATAAAATTTCCGCTACATCTCAATGAGACTTAAAGTTGAAGCTAGAATCACTGGTGAGGATTTTAACAAGGTTAATGATGGGGAACCTAGTGATGAAGTTGAACCAACAAAGTTTGACACTGAAAAATGGAGAATTGGTTACCATGAGCACAACAAGTAGACATGGAGGCAAGAATGACAATGCAATGGAGGAGAAAACTAGCAAATGTGGACAAAGATTTTGGTGCCACTAGACTCTCTAACACTTCTACGGTTTTTTTTCTAAAAGGACTAAGGTAAGCCAAAATTGGAAATTTCTACACTCAAGATTAATGTAAATATGAATAAAATGTGTCTAAATGTAATGTCCTAAATGTATAAAACTAATTAAATAGATCAATTATTGAAGGAAAACTAAAGAAATGCAAGATTTTTTAAAACATAGTGTTGTATACAAAATACCTAGAAATATAAACAAACAATAAATTTTTTTAATGAAACTAAAGAGGTGCACCTGAGAACTTTCTGGAGACTGGAAATGACTCTAAAATTCTAAAAATGTTGATATTTAGGCTTGGTGGGACTCATTCACTATTCTGGGAAAATTAGTCCTGATTCTAGAAAACTACACTAGGGCTTGTTTTAGCCAAATGAGTGTCCAAATCTACAAAAATATCTATAAAATAGGTACAATGGGACTCATTAACCACTAATGGTGAATTAGTCCACTTTGGATTTTCTAAAAACTCAAAAATTGAATCTGAAGCTCCCGAATTGCTCAATCTATACCTACATGTGTCCAGATCCAAAACCCTAATTTTATAGGTTGTAAATGAATTTTTGTGAGTATTTTTACCTTTCTAAAGTGGAGATTATTTCAAAAAGTTTTAAACTTATCCTTTAATCATTTCCAAGCCATCCAAGCACCTAAATCTATAATCACACAAAGGAAGAGAGAGAAAATGTTGATTGTTAGGGATTGAGGGTTTTCCTTGGTCAAACCTCATTTAGGTAATTAAACAAAAATGATGAAATAAAATAAAATAATGAAGCATGAAATATGAAACAATGCAATTAGAAACTTTCCATGATGATAGATATTGTATTGTTGCAACAATTGAGGGTGCTACCACAATAGTGGTTTAGACTTTCTGGAAGATCCTGGTTTTTGTTGAAATCACATATTTTTAGAAAATATAATGATGTAAGCCTTGAAAATTTCCATTTAAAGGATTCCAATTGAGGAGGGTTTGATCAAACCACTTTAGACTAATCCCCCTTGGATAGAAATTCGCTAGTTTTAAACCATACCAATAATAGAGTCTCCTTTACACCTATCAAAATGCTGATAAAAAACTACTTTTGATTTACCTTTTTGGGGATCAAATGAATTCATTTAAAATATATTTTCTGTAAGTATTTAGTTCTTATTATAAGCTTCCAAAAAAAGTATAATTTTAATTAAATTTAATTTGATTATTATATTTATTTTGCATTTCTTGTGAATGTGTTTTTTTCACCAAAAATAAAGCTCTTTGTTTTGCACATGTGGAAAAATAGAAGATTATCAAAGCAAATTGTGAAAACTATGAGTGCACAAGATATTGACGTCCTTGATCCAACAAAAAAAAATTGAATTTTGATACATACAAAAAATGTTGTGTTATACGATCTGCTTATGTTTGAATTGTAATTGGTTTGTATTCAAAACTTGATTAAAGAAAAAATATTTAATAAAACACTTTGAAAACAATTGGAAGTACTAGATATCATAGTTACAAATATAAATTTGAAAACAACATAATTTATCCTTCATGAAAAAAAAAAAGTGTTATATGGTGAGCCTCACTCTTTGAAAATGGTGTTTACTTAAAAAAAACTAGTTTTCGAAGGAGATGGAAAAAGAAGTGCAATCTAATTCCAAAAAAATTGAAAAAAAAATATTTAGAATCTACCAAAAAAATGTCACAAATCACTAGTTTGCATCATCTTCAAATTCCTCATGATTTATCTGCTATAGGTGTCTGAAAGTGAAGATTTAGTTAGAAAAAAATCAGTTTAGTGTCTAGTTTGGCCAAAAATTGTAAACCAATATTGTGTGCTCACCCTTGATGGAGAATCTTTCTCTTGAATGATTTAGAATTGGGTTTGAATGTTGTCTTGAATTCTTGATTCTTTCTTTGCTTGAATTTAAAATATGAATGAATGATGAATGGTGATTGAATTATGAATTAGGGTTAAAGGACTCCTTTTATAGTAAAGAGCTAAGAATAAGGATCATGATCAAGGGCCAAGATTGAATTAGAAAATAATTTAATCAAGGGTGGAGATTAATTGAGAGAGGAAAGACATGGATAGATAAATACTTGAGGTAGAAGATAAGATTGGCACAAAAAGGAGGTTGTTGGAGAAAATTATTTAATTTTGGTGGCCAACATAAAATATTGATTTTATTTATTTAAAAAGAAAGGTGAGAAAAAATAATTATTTAATGGAGAGGGAAGGAAAAAATAAATAATTAAAATAATTATTTAATTGGGGAGATAAAGAAAGGATAAATAATTAAATAAATAAAACATTTATTTAATTATAGAGATAGAAAAGGCTATGGGTACGCACAAGATCATGATGGGTATGTGTAGGGTATGTGGCTGACGACTTTTTTTACCCAAAATTGATGAAACAAAAAGGGTTTTTAAAAGAGATTCTCATCTTTCTACCAATATAAATTATGTTTTACTTTTAATTTAATAAATAATTATTATTCATTTTCTATTTGAATTACGACTAAAGTCCTAATTAATAGGCTGATTGAAAAAAATCTATATCTTTCAAACAGTATCACATTTTTTGAATCTAAAACATGTGTCACATTCTATGCTTTGCATACTATAGGATTAAAAAATAATGAATTTCATGAATTTTGACCAAGTTAAGGTGGTTAGACATACGAGTTTTTATATTTTTAAAAGTTGTAAAAAAAAATCATAATTAATTATTTACTTGGAAAAAATTATTAAAATATGCATCACATTGGGACATGAGTCATCTACTTATATCTAAAATCTTATAAAAAAATATTATCATTTTATTATGGTTAGGGTGGTTAGACAAACACCTACTTTTTTTTTTCCCTAAAATTTAAGTACTACTATATTGAAATTTCAAATTTTCACCAAATAGATTTTTCTTTTCTTCAATAAACCTACTAGTTTAGAAAATATATTCAATTTACTACAGAGTCTATTCTTACATATTTTTGAAATAATAAAGGTAAATTATTCAAATTTTTATGTCAAGTTGCCTAACTTGGATTTTTCTGAATTTTTTGTCACTTAAGGGCTTGTTTTTTCCATGATGATCCTGCACATACCCTAATGAATAATTAAATAATTGAAATAATTATTTAATTATAAAAGAAGGGGGAAAAGCTAACTTTATAATTAAAATAATATTTAATTCAAAAGTAGGAAGGGAAGAGACCATTAGACTTCAAATGCTTAAAAAAAGTCTAGAAAAGTGTGAAAGTGATTTATAACACTTTACAACACCTTTACAAGACATGCATTTTATTCAATTTGCAAGGGTCTAAGACCTAATATGGATGTGTTAAACATCTAAAAACACTAGATCAAGGTGATACTAAGCCCAATTAAATCATTAATTATTCCAAAATCAAGCAAGGAAAAAGGAGTACTTTCTTAGTCTCCACAATGAATAAAAAGGTAAAGCCCTAGAATTTTTTATCCCAGATGATGTTATGGAATGCATTACTGAATGCCAACATAAAACTACAATTTTTTTATTTTTAAGAGGAATTCTTTTTGAATCATACTTTTTCAAATGGACAAAGTTAAATTGGGAAAATAGAGGGTGGGTGAACTACAAAGTTTTGTAGGGGGCTTCTTTCTTACACTTCTAGGGGCTTTCACCTAAAAGGAGAAAGGCATCCCACAAAAACTTGGAGGTTCACTAAAGAATAATTATAATATGATTGAAACATTTCTACACAAAATGTCCTAAATCCAAATAACTACTAAAATATGATGAATATCAATACAAAACCTAAGATATGCAAGTTGTTTGAAAACACGGTGATGTATGCAAAATGGCCTAAGAATGCAAGTAAACAATAACAAAAATAAACAAGATTGGAGAGGTGTACCTAGGAAATGAAATGTGATATAGGGAGGCTCTAGAATCCTACAAATTTTTTTGTTGAAGCCAATTGGGACACCTACACTAAGTTGTGCGACTTAGTCCTATTTCGAGGAGATTTTGTCAAAAAAGGTTTCTGCCAAAAGAGTACTCATAAATGCAAAAATCACTTTTTAGGCCTGGTAGTGGGACTAATTCACCACAGATGGCAACTTAGTGGACCTTGGAATCTTAGGGAATTCAAGGTAGGAATCTGTAGCTTTCTATCTACACTTCCCTTCCTAATAGGTGTCTAGTTCAGATTTTGTAGAAAATGGGTTGAAAGAGGTCTCCAAGCTTCAATTAAGGATTTGTTGACTTGAATTACTATGATGAGTTTTTAGTCACTTTTTAATAACTTTCTTTTTGATAAATCTACATACAATACTTGCAAAACACACATGTAAAGATGGGAAAAAGGATTAAGGGTTAGAGAATAGGGGTTTGCCTTGGTCAAACACCAATTTATAATCAAACTCTAGAAAATGAAATGAAATAAAGAGAGAATGATGAATGAACAAAATGCAATGTCACAAACTCACCAAACCCTTGATGTTGAAATCTAAAGATATGCAAGAAGATGATCCAATCGATGCTTGATAATGCTTTGAAATGCCTGAGTGAATGCTTGATAATTGCTTGAATGATTAAGTGAATGAATGGGGGTGAAAATGAGAGAAAAACCCTTTATTTATACTTGATTTTACTAAATTTCCTAAAAAATAACATATCACGAGCCAACCTTAAGGTTAAGAGAATAAAATCTCACCTAAAAATTAAAATAATTTTAATTTTTGTCCCGAGTGGGACTATGTCACCTGAGGTGGTGACTTGGTCCCACTAGGGAAATTTTATTGGGTGTTAGGGATTAAAGAGTATTTAATGATATTTAACAAGAATATTCTAAAAAATACACTTAAGTAGGGTTGGAAATTGCATTAAGGGGTCATTTAAACATAAGAAAGGGTTGAATTATTGATGACAAGCCTAGAAAAATGTAAGGGTTTGTTACAACTCTTTACAACACTTTGAAATTGGACTTGGTAAGTGATAAAAAGAGGTTATTTAAGTGAATTATAATGAAAGGATCATAGAAAAGTTTGAAATTGGGTTACAACACTTCACAACACTTTTAGAAGACATCCTAGAATTCTTAGTGTTTCATAAGGGTCCAAGACCTAATGTGAATGTATTGGCCACATTACAACATTAAATCTAGGAAAAATCAAGCCAAATTCCATAAGAAAGACTCAAGTTAGCATAAAAATGTCCAACTATACATTTTTTGGCAACACATTAAGCCCCCACTTTAGTGAGAGGATGAACTTGCTTCAAACTCATACTAAAGTATCCCAACATGTAGATCAAGAGGGATCTAAATGCACTAATGCTTGGTAAGATGAGATGACAACAATCAAGATGGATGATCAATCCCCCAGGATCAAGACCCCATGGCAAACCAAACATAAACACAAAGGAAAGCACATGAGAATGATGTAAATGAAGAGAGTGAAGGGAAGAGAGAGTTGAATCAAGCTTTGATATTTCTCCATCCTATTGTGGATAAGATCTAGGTTGTTTGTCTAGAAAAAAAATGTATACTCACAATGAGTCAACAAAACTCATAGTTGTCTGCCAGGTGAGAAGGCCAAAAAGGTGAGAAACATACACTCATGGCTAGTATGCACTCACACACATGTAGGTGGCTATGGGGAAAATTCATTCCTTGAAATGGGCTTCCCACTCAACCATGCCAAAGTTATACCTCTTAAAAACTTTAATAAGGTGCCACAAAATAAAATGACATTTCGAGCTTTATGAGACAAGAAAAAATTTGTATGCTTGGAGCTCATGAAAAAATGTGATGGCGCTATAGGTATGCAAGTTGTGTTATGCAAGGTGGTTATATAACAAATGAAAAATGCAAAACATGTTCATAGGATTCTTGCTTAGTTCATGTGAGGTCTTTAACTTACGGAACATTGTGTCTAATGTCTCCAAGAGAGGACCAATGAAAGAATAGAAGATTCACAACTTAGGGGATGTAGTGCATCACATCAAGCCACCAAGAGGAATGTAATATGCTAAGATAGATCATGCTCATGAAGGAAACTACACCCAATGTCATCCACATAATGACAAAACACATTGTATTAAGTAACAAGGTTGCACCAAGAACCAAGAAAAAGAAAAATGCAAAATGAATAATTCCAATGTATGGCCCCACTTTAAAGGAATTTCTATACATTGTACTATGAGAAATTAATTTAAAGTAGAAAATGAAAAATCCAAAAAGAAACAAGACATGACAGCCAACTTGGAAAGCCCCTATGTGAAGTCATACATTTACTTGTAAGGATACGTCATGTGAGAGAAAGGAAAAAGAAAAGAAAAAAAAGGTTGCCCCAAAAATAAAAACACCAAACATATAAGTGATCTATGGATTTTGGGTCAATGTGTTCTTTGCTGCAATATTTTGTTTAGAGAGGTCGGAACTATCATCATTCCCTAAATACATAGAACTAGAAGAACGACACAAAAAGAGTGAAAATAAAGAAAAAGAAGGATCTATTTGGGTCAATATAGAAGAGACATAGGATGTCTCGACACTTTGAATCATCCCCAAAAGAAAAACACAAGGAAATGAAAATGAAAAAGGTAAAAGAAAAAGGAAAAGCTTTTGGGTCAACATGAGATAGACATTTTGGTCCCAGTGCCTTGCGTCATCCCCAAAAGGAAAGCACAAGAAAAAGACAAAATAAAATGCAAAGAAAAAGAACAAAGGGTCCTTTTGGGTCAACATGAAAGAGACATTTCGGTCCCAATTCCTTGCATCATCCCCAAAAGGAAAACAAATGAAAAAGAAAAAGGTGAAAGCGATGTATGACATAGAGAAGAATGAAGATACAAATAGAGGAATGTCACAAAGAGAGAGAGAGAGAGAGAGAGAGAGAGAACATCAAACATCATGTTACAAGGGAACATGATATGCACATACAAACACACAAGAGAAAAAGAAAATGCAAAATACTAGTAAAGAAAATGCAAGTCAACCATATTGAGAAAGTCATCCACCTCCCAATCTCAATTGGTATAAGAGAGGTGAATAACGCAACTAAGTTACAATGAAAAATACATTATTTCCAAAGCTATAGCAATGAGAATTAAACAAATTGTGAAAGAGATAGTCAAACCTGAAAAAATCAGGTTTCTTGGAGGGAGGTTTATATTGGATAATCTTATCCTTGGTTGTGAAACTATGGAATGAGCACAACAATCATCCCAACAAGCTCTTCTAGTCAAGATGGATTTTGATAAGGTATATGATAGAATGTGTTGGAGCTTTATAATCAAGATGTTGCAATGGTTTTGTTTTGGTCCTAAACTATGTGGACATGTGAAAATGTTGTTTAATGACACCAATTATTAGTCGGTGATTAATAAAGAGCTCACCCATACCTTTTCTTTACAACATTCAATTAGACAAGGTTATCCCTTATGTATGTTCTTGCTACTAATGCTCTAGGTTATCTACTGCAAAAATATAATCAATTGAACCTAATTAAATGTATTTCTATCCCCCATAATGCCTTGGTGATTAACTCTCATTTCATAGATGATAGCATGTTGTTTATCCAAAATTCTGAGACAGAGATCAACAATGTTATGGTAGTTTTTAATCTTTATTGTGAAGTGTTTGGCTCAAAACTTTCCCACCATAAGACCAAATTTTTATGGTACAATATGGTTCACTTCCATGTTGGATTCCTAAAGAGTTGAAAAAAATTAAGCATTGGTATATTACTAGGTACTTGGGCATTCCATTTGGGATGGGTGTCTCAATTTCTAAAATGTGGAATTGGTATTTACAAAAACTAAGAAAAAAATTGTGTACTTGGGAAAATAATTTTTTTTGTTCATTGGAAAGATTCAAGTTGTGAATTGAATATTTCTAGCTTCACATGTATATTATTCTTCTTGTTGGATGTCATTAAAAAAGGGTTATGAGGATTTTATCAAAATTGTTCGTAGCTTTCTATGGGTGAATTTGAATGGTAAAGTAGGTTTTAAATATTCCTCTTAGCTTCATTGTATCCAACCCAAGGCTAAATGAGGGTTGGTCCTTCTAGATCTGAGGACTCAATGGATTTTCTTGGTAGAAAAATGGATTGTGAGATCAGTTAATGGTGATGCTCTGTGGAATATCCTGGTTCATTTTCAGATCTCTCAAGCTACTGCCAAAGGTAAATGGCAAGCTATTATCTAGGACATGATAAAATTTTACAAGAACCTTTCTTCCACTTTAAAGCTTCCTTTCCCTTACTTTCAATGTCGAAGGAATGGAAACATGCTAATATTTTTTTGTTTTGGAGAAATTCCCTTCAACATGGGTTCAACTTTAGATCATCATGAATATGGTGGAATAAACAAGTGCAATATCATGGTTTTCCTCTTGTTTCCTTTCCAAGGTTGGCATTGTTGGAAAACTGAAATCACTTATAGGGGGGGTGAATCAATGATTTATGAAAGTCACAAATTTTAAAATTTGAAACAAGAATATCAAATGACTATTGAAGAATAGATTTCAAATGAACTTAGACAATATTATAGGTATTACAAATCAGATAAATATTTTCATTAACAAAGACTGGCTTGATAAATTTTACACATATATCAGAGCTTGTAACTAAACCTTTTATGCAAGATTCTTTGGTTTAAAGAATGAAAGAAATGAATGAATGACATCAACATTTTTTTATGAAACTCAAGAAAATAAACCAACCACACATAGAAACATCACATAACACCAAAAATTTTCCTGATTGGAAAAACCTCTAAGGGAATAAAAAACCACTCAATTTTTTTTTCCTTTATTCACTTAGAGCACCAACTCTTTTTCATTTAGGAGCATCAACTCCACAATAGTCAAAAGAACCAACTTTTACAAGATTACAGGAGCACCAACTCCTTTTAATGCATAACAAATTATAGCATTTTATCAGAACCCTTGAAGTGCAATTTTTTGCAGTCCTATAATTTCAATAGAAGACTATGAATATCCTCATCAAGTTTATTGAAGAATGTTTTGTACCAACATCTTCTCAATTAATAAATAGATTTTCAATATAGAACAACTTTTTGTATCAAAATAATCACTTAAGAAGTACTCATGAAAATATATTTTTCTCTTCACTGATGCATCATCAAAAATACCAAAAACTGCTCTTTTGAAATAGGTAGATAATCTCTACATATAGTTTTTGTAACTGTAAAAACCATCTTGAGTTAGGATTTTAAAAGAACAACCATAAAATATTTTGTTTAAATAAACCTTTTAAAGATAAGTATTTTAGATAAACACATTTTCTCAATTATGATTCGAGCTTCAAGAAGTATTAAATTCCTTTTCTTACTTTCCTTAAACAATAGGAGTAATACTTGATTATGCAATGAAGAAATCAAAAAAATACCAAATAAATATCGATGGAATCAACCAAAACTTCCCAACTAAAGGATCCGTTGTCGCTTTATTAACAACTACCAAGCTTTTGCTGGCTTGTAATCTACTATCCATGCTTGTAACAAACTCATCTAACTCCTCAAGTGTCAGCCAAGAAGAGAAAATTTACAATTGTGAACAAAATATTCTCATGGTGGCTAGGGTTCCAAACCCTTCAACAATAACATTTCCCTAAATCTTCTTTCTTCGAAGTTTGTTAAAGACTTTATCAAACACAATGATGATTTGAAGTTTGAGATAACAAAAACCAAATAATTAATAAACCATTATTGTTTTTAAATCTGATGACAATTTTCAATGTTGACAAAATCATTCCACATCATAGCCAACCATTCACTACCAATGCCAAGTCACAATAAGTAAAGTGAAGTCACATGAGTGTTGAATTCCAAAAATCCTGATACAAACATTAAAATCATGTTAAACAACAATATCTGATCCTTAATATTATCAATATTCTCAGGAACTTTAAAAAACTATTTCATTTAAATTCAACCAATGCCTTTATCACATGCTTCAATACTCATTAGGAGTATAAAGTAAACAAAATATTTTGACAAGAAGTGTCAATCAAGGAAAAGCATGGTGTAAACACCTTTTCAAATGGAAGTCAACATTAAACCAATTTCCTTATTACCACATCAAATACCGATGCAATGTGATCAAAAGCACATGCATTGCGCTCAAATACAAAATACCATGCAAGCTGCCCAATGCCATATATGTTCAAAAAAAACAAACTAAAACCTTATTAGGATGAACCCAAAACCTTATTAATATAAGTCCAACCGAATCACCTTTTAAAATTTATTGCAAAACAAAAACATTTATAATGTCGATATCACCTGACCACAATGTGGTTGTATTTAGTATTAAACCTTGCAAAGTGACTTGGATAATGTCACATGTATATTTTTAAGATGACCAAGCAAGATTCCAAAAAAAATCTGTCAAAAACCTTGTAACATTGAATTTTTTACCATATATCAAATTTTGTCACACTATGTGTAACAAATAATCTTGTATGTTTTGTTTAAACATAAGATGTGCCACTCATATATCATTTGATTTGTTAGCCCAAACAAATGCACAAATGTTTACACAAAAGTTATACCTTAAATTTATCTACCAGTATGTGTAAATCATTGTGCATAGTGTCTAAGATACCTGTTTAATAAACAAAATTCATCATGTATACCATGTCATCAACCATATAGCTAATCTATGTAATATACCTGATCTATGATTTGAAATCTTGAAATCGTGAAAAAGATAAATCTAACTTCATGAAAAGGATAAATCTAACTTGTAGCACACTGTAAAAAAATGATAACAATATTAGTAATCAACATGTATCAAAATTTGAAGAATGGAAATCTAAGACCTGTAATTGCATGCCATGAATCATGTACATCTGAAGCATGGAAATCTAAGACCTATAATTGACATTTGAAGCATGGAAATATGAGACCTATAATTGCATTCCATGAACCATGTGCAAAGACCATGTACATCAACTATTATATCAACTTTAATCAACATAAGATCATGTAAATGGATGTCACCAAAACCCAACATATATCACCAAATCTTGTTTTGTCATCAAGGAAAAACAATCAAAATAAACTACTGAAAGCCAACAAACTCCCCCTTTGTCCTCGATGGAAAAACACATCATCTCTCCCCCATTTTTCCTCAATGAAAAAGAAGAACAAAGGAGAATGTGAAATGCCATGTATATAAACAACTGAAACCAATAAATTATCCAATCAAAACTAGCTATAAGAGAAACAATTGAGCAAAAAATAAAAATAGATAGGAGAGTTGTAAATGACAAACCATAGACCCAAGCTCCCACTACAAAGAAGATTCATATAAAGATAAATCAAAACCAATATCATTATTCCTTTCTGAGTACCACATTTTATTCTTCCAGTTAACATTGAACCGTGATTCACCATTCCTTTTATTGAACTACATTATCAATACATATAGTGGTGCAGCCATGGTTGGAGGGTCCTCAAAGAGAACAATTTGGATCATGCAACAAGAGAAACACAACGAAAGAAACACAAAATATGTAGGAAAAATTAGATTAAAATATTTACATTAACAGAACTCTCAGTTACATTCGGCCGACAACATTTAGGCTTTACAGATTTGGATCACAAGCCTGATAATACATGCTAAAAAATGTGACCTTCATATATGTGAGAAAAATCTTACAATTTAGATCCTCTATTCTATCTTCACTACCTTCTAATGATCAATTACATATATTTATATCCTATCCAATGATCTGGAACCATCCGTGTCGACCAAGATCATCACAATATCAAATGAGGGAAATTGTAACAAGTGCATGAACAATTCAACCTCAAATTTGAATTGCTCTTCGGTGAGTGCATAGGACGAAGTGTGGACCTATAATGAAGGTTGGCAACACCCCAAGGGACAATTAAAATCACATCTTTGAAATCCACAAGCTACAAGAATGATCCACAAAAGATCAAACTATTCATTAGACCTAAAAATTATTCTAGTGTCAGCTCAAGAAATTGTCATGAAATCTAGAATTGATAACTTACCAGAAAATGGTCCAATCATGCACAAATCTTGAAATAAGGAAAATTAACATGTCCATAATGTACGCAAATATCCATAGGGTCTGGTGAGCAAATATGATGAGTCCACCAACAAGAACTGAGAAAGAAAAAAAAAGAAGAAAAACTAAAAGGAAAATATTTTTGGTTGATGCAAGATTGCCATGAACCAAGGGGTATGTGCAGGATCATGATGGGCCAAAAAGTGGCGATATGATGGGTATGTGGTTGACAACTTTTTTTTACCCAAAATTGATGAAATGAAAAGGGTTTTTAAAGGAGATTCTTATCTTTCCACCATTATAAATTATGGTTTACTTTGAATTTAATAATTAATTATTATTCATTTTCTATTCGAATTATGACTAAAGTCCTTATTGATAGGTTGATTGATAAACATCTATAGCTTTCAAATAGTATCACATTTTTTGAATCCAAAACATGCATCACATTCTATGCTTCACATACTATAGAATTAAAAAAGAAAAAATGAATTTCATGAAGTTTTAACCAAGTTAAGGTGGTCACACATGATTTTTATATTTTTTAAATTTTATAATAAAAATTCATAGTTAATTATTTAATTGGAAAAAAATTACAAAAAAATATGCATTACATTGAGACATGAGTCCTCTACTTATATTTAAAATCTTATAAAAAAATATTATCATTTTATTGTGGTTACGGTGGTCAGAGACACCTACTTCTTATTTTTTCCCTAAAATTTAAGTACTACTGCATTGAAATTTCAAATTTTCACCAAATAGATTTTTTTTTTTAAACATACCAGTTTAGAAACTAAATTATATTTTCTATAGATTCTATTCTTACATATTTTTGAAATAATACAGATAATTTATTCAAATTTTTATGTCAAGTTTCCTAACTCTGATTTTTCTAAATTTTTTACCACTTAAGGGCTTGTTTTTTCCATGATGATCCTACACATACCCAAGGATGCTCTAGCATTAGGAATCTGGGTTTGATTTAAAAGTGAGTCCCTCACTTTGGGGTTAAAGGGAAACCAAGATAGTCTACCTCAACTTGAGTAATCCAAGAAGAATCCTCAACTGGTCTACCTTTCCACTTCACAAGATATTCTTTGTACTATCTTCCATGAGTCTTCCTCCCATTTCTGATATCCAAAATCTCTTCAATTCATCCGATTGTTGTCTAGGAAATTGGTTTTTCAATTTTGCTTCTCTATCTTCACTAAATTCTATGTCATGGTATTGATATAGGTTTCAAATATTGAATATGGGTGATATACCCATGCCATCCGATAACTCTACTTCATATGCATTTCCTGAGTCAAACATCTTCAAAACCTTACAAGGTCCAAACTTCCTCATCTTTAGCATATTGTATGTCCCAACTGGAAATATTTCTTTCCTCAAATATATCGTCACTTCATCCCCAACTTTGAACTCCTTATGTCTCCTCTTATCATCTGCTTTCTCCTTATACTTCTGATTCATATTTTCTTATTGTTGTTTCACTTGAGTATGCACTTCCTTCATGTGTTCTACAAATTATTCTACTTCTGCACTCCTTTTATCTTCCATATTGATGTCTCTCAATTTTGATATACCTCTAGGATGAACTCCAGTAACAATCTCAAAAGGTGTCTTTCATGTACTCCTATTCACTGAATTATTATATGTAAATTCTACTTGTTCTAGGACAAAATCCCAGCTTCCGGTCTTCTCTCCAACCAACCATCTCAATAAATCCCCTAAACTCCTATTTACAACCTCTTTCTGGCCATCATTCTGTGGGTGAAAAGTAGAACTGAACTTCAAATATGTCTTCAATTTCTTCCAAAGTGTCCTCCAAAAGTAACCAACAAACTTTGTATCTCTGTCTAAAACAATACTTCTAGCTAACCCATGCAATTTGACTACTATGAAAAATAAGTTTGCTACATGTATTGCATATGTTGTCTTCCTATAGGGTATGGAATGTGCCATCTTAGAAAATCTATCTACCACCACAAATACAAAATCATTACCTCTTTTTGTCTTCAACATCCCAAGTATGAAATCCATGCTGATATCTTCCCAAGGTCTTTCTAGAACTGTCAAGGGCTTATACAATCCAACATTCTGACTACTCCCTTTTGCAACTTGAAAAAAATTTCAACTCTGCACAAATCTTCTAACATCCTTATGAATCTACAACCAAAAGTAATTCTCACTCACTAATGCTATTGTCTTATCAATCCCAAAGTGTCCCACCAATCCTCCACTATTTTTCTTTCACCAAGTTTTCTCTCATGGAACTCTAGGGTATACACAACTGATTACCTCTGAACAACATATCCTCCTGAATGAAATAATCCAACCACCTGCTTCTATTCTCTGAAACTAGTTCTTTACAAGCTCTCCAAGGTTCTACAAAATTTGGGTCTTCCTCATACAAATTCTTCAACTCATCAAAGCCTAATACCTCCACTCTCATCTTTGTCAGTAAATTCCTTCTCCTACTCAATGCATCAACAACTCTATTTGACTTTCCACTCCTATTCTTCAAAACAAAAGTAAAACTCTATAAGAATTCCACCCATCTCATGTGTCTTTGATTCAACTTACCCTGACTGTTCGAATATTGCAATGCCTGATGATCCGTATACAACACAAACTCCTTAGGCAACAAATAATGTCTCCACTTCTTCAAGGCTTGAACTATGGCATAAAATTCTTGATCATACATTGAATACCTTCTCCTAGCATCATCTAACTTCTCACTGCAATAAGCTACAAGTCTCCCTCCTTGATTCAATACTACTCCAATTACATTTTGGGTATGTGCAGGATCATGATGGGCCAAAAAGTGGCAATATGATGGGTATGTGGCTGATAACTTTTTTTTTACCCAAAATTGATGAAATGAAATGGTTTTTAAAGGAGATTCTCAGCTTTCCACCAATATAAATTATTTTTTACTTTGAATTTAATAAGTAATTATTATTCATTTTCTATTCAAATTACGACTAAAGTCCTAATTGATAGGTTGATTGAAAAACATCTATAGCTTTCAAACAATATCACATTTTTTGAATCCAAAACATGTGTCACAATCTATGCTTCGCATACTATAGGACTGAAAAAAGAAAAAAATAATTTCATGAAATTTCAAGACCAAGTTAAGGTGGTCAGACATACGATGTTTTTTATATTTTTTAAAGTTGTAATAAAAAATTTGTAATTAATTATTTACTTAGAAAAAAATTACCAAAAAATATGTATCACATTAGGACATGAGTCCTCTACTTATATCTAAAATCTTATAAAAAAATATTATCATTTTATTGTGGTTCTGGGTGGTCAAACAAACACTTACTTTTTATTTTTTCCCTGAAATTTAAGTAATATTGCATTGAAATTTCAAATTTTCACCAAATAGTTTTTTTTTTTTAAACAAACCTAGTAGTTTAGAAACTATATTCAATTTTCTACAGATTCTATTCTAACATATTTTTGAAATAATATAGATAACTTATTCAAATTTTTATGTCAAGTTGCCTAACTCTTATTTTTTCTAAATTTTTTGCCACTTAAGGGCCTACTTTTTCCATGATGATCCTGCACATACCCTTTCCACTTGCATCACAATCTCCTTGAAATACCTTATTGAAATCCGGTAAATCCAACATAGGCTACTCAGTGATGAGGGCGTAACCCGAGACACAAAAAATAACCCACAAACAAGAGGATAATTTTATTATTCAGAAAATGGAGCTTCTTACATGTAGAGGATCTCAAATCCCCAAGTTTTACAACATATGCAAGCTACAGAAAGCTACAGAATAACCCTTTTGCAATATGCGAGCTTGTCCCCAAAAAGTTACCCAAAAATTAGAAAACCCGCCCATAAATAGAGCTCCTCATTAGTTTGGAGCCAAAACAACATTCAATTTTGAGTTTAGGCGGGTTTGGCGCCAAAAATTTACAACATGAAGGGTGATCCCATAATAGTGGTTTACAATTTTTGGCCAAACTGGACACTGAAATTATTATTTTTAACTAAATCTTCATATTTGGGCACCTATAGTGGCTAAACTGTGACGAATCTGAAGATGGTGTAAACTAGAGTCTCATCAAATTTTGTCTGTAGATTCTAAAAATATTTTTTTCAAAATTTTTGGAATCAAATTGCACTTCTTTTTTCATCTCCCACGAAAATAGATTTTTTTCAGAAAACAACATTTTTTAAAAGTGACACACACCGTATAACGCATAACTTTTTTTCCATGAAGGATAAAATTCTAATTCTTTCAAATTTAGATTTGTAACTCTAATATCTAGTGCTTCCACTTGGTTAGATAGTTTTTTATTGAATATTTTTTTCTTAATCAAGTTTCAAAGTCAAGCGAATTACAATTTAGAACCTGTAGCGTGTATAGCAGCATAACTTTTTTATATGTCAAAATTTTTTATTTTTTTTTGTTGGATCAAGGACTTTAATATCTGGTGCACTCATATTTTTCAATTTTTTTTTTGATAATCTTCTATTTTTCCACATGTGAAGAACAAAGAAATTCATTTTCAATGAAAAACCTATGTTTAATAAAACTTAAAAACAAATACATAACAAAACCAAAACATATTAAAATTATATTCATTGGATAGCTTGTTCTGAGGAATACCATAATCATTTGAAATAAATTTTAAATGAATTCATTTGATCCCCCAAAATATAAATCAAAACTGATTTTTTATCACATTTTGATAGGTGTAAAGGAGCATTTATAGGTATGGTTTAAAACTAGCAAGGTTCTATCCAAGGGGTTTGATTTAAGGTGATTTGATCAAACCCTCTTCAATTGGAATCCTTAAAATGGAACTTTTAAAGGCTTAAATCATTATATTTTCTAAAAATATGTGATTTCAGCTAAAATTCGTTCCTCTCAGGAATTGTAAACCACTATTATGACAGCACCCTGAAGTTCAAATTTTAAAAGAGCATTTGCAATTGTATCTTCTAAAAAGTGTGCCAACTTCTCGAGGCCATAACTTTTAATCCGAGACACTGATTCGCGAACCGTTTGAACCGTTGGAAAGGCCTCGACGTCAAAAATGGGCTCAAAGTTTGCTACACCAATTTTGGCAAGTTTCAGGGCCATTCTGGAAGCTCTAAGTGCCTCAAACCCAACTTAGAAGATTTTCAGGTGCAAATCTGGGAAACTAAAACTACAATATCTTTCAACCCAGGAATAGAAAATAAAAACCGTAAATTGGGAATTTCATTATGACGAAAAGGGTATCCAAAAATGTAAAAACATCTAAAAAATGATAAACTTTAAATTTAACTATTTGTAGGTGATGCAAGATTGCCCTTACACTACTGGATGCTCCTGCATCAGACACCCAGGGTAATTTGAGAAGTGACCCCGTCACGTCTCAAATGGTTGAGGAAAACCCAACCGGTCAACCACTGCCTTAGATAGCCAGGATGAATCTTCCATAGGCCTTCCTCTCCATTTCACCAGATATTCTTCATACTCCCTGTTTCTGGTACTCCTTCCCACACGACTATCCAAAATTTCCTCAATCTCATCCTCTTCTGAAGTAGATGCTGGAATCCCACACTGTTCCATCATTGGTACTTCCTCTGCACCACCTTCATGATACTCTGTCAAATCTAAAATTTTGAAAACAGGGGAAATGTTGAATCCATCCGGCAACTCTACCTCATATGCATTCCCTGAATCACGTTTCTTTAAAAATTTTGTAGGGACCGAACTTCTTAATCTTCAATTTGTTATATGTTCCCACTGGAAACCTTTCTTTCCTTAGGTGGACCATCACTTCATCACCAATCTAAAACTCCTTATACCTCTGCTTCTGATCTGCCTTAGCCTTATACTGCATATTCATCTTGTTAATATGTTATCTTACCTTCTCATGTATATCCTTGATGTGTTCTGCAAAATCTTTAGCTTTAGCACTTATTTTCTTCTTTTGATCCATCTTCCTCAATTCTGGAGCTATTTTGGGGCTACCTCCATACACAATCTAGAATGGTGATCTACCAATGCTTCTATTGACAGAATTGTTGTAAGAGAATTCTGCCTGGGGTAAGATCAAGTCTCGTCCCTTGGGTTTATCTCCTACCAAACATCTCAGTAGGTTACCCAGACTCCTATTAATAACCTCTGTCTGCCCATCTGTTTGTGGATGGTGTGCAGAATTGAACTTCAGCTCTGTCTTCAGCTTCTTCCACAAGGTCCTCCAAAAGTACCCCATAAATTTGGTGTCACGATCTAAAACAATACTCTTTGGCAGACCATGTAGCCTCACCACCTCTTTGAAGAACAAGTCAGCAATGTGGACTACATCATGGGTTTTATGACATGGAATGAAATGTGCCATCTTTGAAAACCTATCAACCACCACAAAGACTGAATCATTCCCTCGTTGTGTCATTGGAAAACCAAGAACAAAGTCCATAATTATATCCTCCCATGGCCTCTCTGGTATAGGTAAGGGTTGATATAAGCCTGTATTCTAGCTCACTCCTTTAGCCATCTAACATACCCCACAAATTTGTACAAACTTCTTCACATCTTGTGACAACTAAGGCCAATAATAATACTCACTGATAATGGCAATGGTCTTATCCCGACCAAAATGTCCTGTCATTCCCCCACTATGCTTCTCCTTTATCAAGTTCTCTCTCATGGAACTCCTCAGGATACACAATTGACTTCCCTGAAATAACATGCCATCCTAGATTATGAAATCCAGCCACCTTGTCCTGTCCACTGTAACAGGTTCCTTGCAAACTTTCCAAGCCTCTACAAAATTAGGATCTTTTGCATACAATTTTTTGAGTTCATTGAACCCAACCACTTCAATCTGCATCTTTGTCATCAATGTATGCCTCCTACTTAAGGCATCTGCAACCCTATTTGACTTCCCACTCCTATGTTTCAAAACAAAGGTATAACTCTATAAAAACTCTACCCATTTCATATGCCTCTGATTTAATTTTCCCTGACTATTTAGGTACTGCAAGGCCTGATGATCAGTATATAGAACAAATTCCTTGGCAACAAATAATGTCTCCATTTCTTTAATGCTTGAACTATTGCATAAAATTCCTGATCATATATAGAATACTTTCTCTTGGCATCATTTAACTTTTCAACTGAAATAGGCAATGGGCTTACCTTCTTGGCTCAACACTGCTCCAATGGCACAACCACTAGCATCACAATCCACCTAAAACACCTTGTTGAAATCTGGGAGGGCTAGAACAGGTTTCTCTGTCACCTTCTACTTCAACAGTTCAAAACTTTGCTACTCAGTGCTCCACTTGAATTCTTTTCTATCCCCTCTCATTGTTTCAGTCAGGGGTCCACAAATACTACTGAAGTTTCTAATGAACTTTCTATAAAAACTAGCCAAACCATGGAAAGATCTCACCTCGGTAACAGTTCTTGGGGTAGGCCATTCCATAATATCCTTCACCTTCTCTAGGTCCATCTTGAGACCTTTTGTTGAGACAACAAACCCCAAGTAAACTAACTACCTCTTCACAAAACTACACTTCTTCAGATTAATCAACAGTTTCTCTTCTCTTAACTTCTCAAAGGTGCTCCAAATATGCATCAGATGCTCATCCAACATCTTACTAAAAATCAAAATATCATCTAAATACACAATAATAAAACTTCCCAGAAATTCTTATAGTACCTTGTTCATAAGCCACATGAATGTTCTCGGTGCATTGGTTAGCCCAAAGGGCATGACTAACCACTCGTACATGCCCTCTCTGGTCTTGAAGGAAATCTTCCATTCGTCTCCCTCTCGAATCCGGATCTGGTGATATCCACTCTTCAGATCAATCCTTGTGAAGTACTGAGCTCCACTTAAACAGTCCATCAGGTCATCCATCCTTGGCAGGGGAAATCTGTACTTGATTGTTATCTTATTTATGGCTTGAGAATCTGTACACATCCTCCACTCCCCATCCTTCTTTGGTGCTAGTACTGCAGGTATTACACATGGACTCAAACTCTCCTGTATCAAACCCTTTCTCAACAACTCTTGAACTTGTATGTTCAACTCCTCATTTTCTGTTGGAGTCATTCTATGAGCTGTTTTATTTGGAAAACTGGCTCCAAAAATCAAGTCAATCTGATGACTAATCTTCCTTATTGGCAGTAAACCCTCAAGTACATTATCAGAAACAATATCCTAAAACTCATCCAACATCCCATAAACTTCTTCTGGAACCTTCTCACTATCCTCATTACTCACTCTAGGAATCAATGCATAACACACATGCTCATGCTTCATACCTTCTAAAAAATTTCTTCCATCTACATAACAAATTCTAGCACTACTGAATACCTTTTCTTTGGTCTCTTTTAGTGGTTTCAACTTGTGATGAACCCCATCCTTTGTCAAGGAATAAGTATTTGCATGGCCATCATGTATAGCTCGCCTATCAAACTACCACAACCTCCCCAACAACATGTGACATGCATCCATGGGGATGATATCACAGAGCACCTCGTCATGGTAGCTCCTAATCTTGAACTTTACTAGGCACTGCTCATTGACCAAAACTTTGTGGTCTTTCTGCAACTAGGAAATCCGATATGGATGCGGGTGTCTTTCCCTCTTCAGCTTCAACTTTGTGACCATCTCCTCTGACACTAGATTATCAGTGCTCCCACCATCAATAATGACATCACAACATTTTCCTTCACACTTGCACCTTGTGTGAAATGGATTCTTCCTCTGTTCTAGTTCCTTTTCTTCAGTCACTAGGGCTCTCCTAATCACTAGGGTTTCTCCCCTTTTAGCATCATCTGAATGTTCAGATTGGGCCTCCTCATCTGCATGTGCAACCCTTCCATGACCTTCTAGCCTTTTGTCTGCCCTTCCTTGGTGTTGTGGACATTCATAGGCTCGATGCCTTTCTTCACCACACTGGAAACACGTTCCTCTGAAACCACCTCTTCCAGATCCTTGTCCATATCTCCCTCATCCTCTACCTCTTTGATCACCACTGTTTTGATCATGAGGGTGGTAGAAGTTGTCATTCCTTTAGCTTCGACTGGTACCCACATCTTCAATTTTATTTTCATTATCATTTCGGCTTCCTGAAGGTCTTCCATTGCCCCTTTCACTTTGACCTCCTTGTCCTTTTTGCTTGCCATCGAATCTTTTGTTTAGCTTCTCTTCCACCTTAAGAGAAAACTGGTACACATCCTCAATGGTGGTCATTCTGACTAGGCTTAACTCCTCTTGAATGCTTGGTCATAACCCATTAAGATATCGGGCTACCTTCTCCTTATTGGCCTCTGTGTGACCAGTTCTGATGATTATCTTGTGAAAATCTTTAGTATATTCTTTCATAGATCTACTTCCTTGCTTCAACCCTTGTAATTTCTTCAACAGATCTAACTCGTAGTCCACTGGTATGAACTACTTCTTCAGACCATGCGATCCCATCTGGTGATCTTGACTTTTCCTCTTTGATTTCTTTCCAACTGGACCTCTTTCCACCAAATACTTGCATGACCCTTCAGTTTCATTTTTGCAAACTTAACCCAATCTGGGTCCTCTATTTCCTCATACTCAAAATATTTTTCTAGCTCGTTGATCCAATTGATCAACTCTTCTGGGTTCAAACTTCCAGAATAATTGGGGACTTCTGCTCTGGGTCTTTTCCCAATCTTCAAAATGGCCCTTATTAGCCGCATTTGATCTTGATCAATTGCTTCTTCTTCCTCTTCTACATTTGAACCTTCTTCCTCTCCTTCATCCTCACTTTCCTCTCTCAGGTTTAACCCTCTTCTCAACTGCTCTTGCAACGCATCAACCTGTCTCTGGAGGGCTACCAGTGCATCTCTTCCACCAGCATCTCTGCCACCTCGACCACCTCTGGCACCACCACACCTACCAGGCATCACTCTTGGAGGCATCTTTCTTGACCTCGACCCACAACCACGGTCCTGGTGTGAACTGCCTCACGATCGGTGATCCGTCCACACGCTCAAGAAGAACCCGCTCTGATACCACTTGATGAGGGCATAACTTGAGACACAGAAAATAAACCACAAATAAGAGGATAATTTTATTATTTAGAAAATGGAGCTTCTTACATGCAGAGGATCTCAAATTCCCAAGTTTTACAACACATGCAAGCTACAGAAAGCTACAAAATAACCCTTTCGCAATATGCGAGCTTGTCCCCAAAAAGTTACCCAAAAATTAGAAAACCCGCTCATAAATAGAGCTCCTCATTAATTTAGAGCCAAAACAACATTCAATTTTGAGTTTAGGTGGTTTGGCACCAAAAATTTACAACATGAAGTTCAAATTTTAAAAGAGTATTTGCAATTGTATATTCTAAAAAGTGCGCCAACTTCCTGGGGCCATAACTTTTGATCCGGGACTCCGATTCGTGAACCGTTTGAACTATTGGAAAGGTCTCGAAGTCAAGAACGCACTCAAAATATGTTATCCCAATTTCAGAAAGTTTTGGGGCCATTATAGAAGCTCTAAGTGCCTCAAATCCAACTCGGAAGATTTTCAAGTGCAAATCTGGGAAACTAAAACTGCAATATCTTTCAACCCAGGAAGAGAAAATAAAAACCATAAATTGAGAATTTCATTATGACGAAATGGGTATCCAAAAATGTAAAAATGTCTGAAAAATGATGAACTTGAAATTTAACTATTTTTGGGTGATGCAAGATTGCCCTTACACCACTGGATGCTCCTGCATCACTCAGTCACCTTCTGCTTCAACAACTCAAAACTTTGATCTGCTTCAGTTGTCCATCTAAAATCCTTCCTATCTCCTCTCATTGTTTCTATCATAGGGCTACAAATAGAACTAAAATTCCTAATGAACTCTCGGTAGAAACTAGCCAATCCATGAAATGATCTTACCTCTCCAATACTTTCAGGTGTATGCCACTCAACAATTTCTCTAACCTTCTCAAAATCCATCTTCAATCCATCCACAGATATCACAAATCCCAAATATACAAATTCCTCCTTCATGAAAATACACTTTTTAATGTTTATTAGCAAATACAGTTCTCTCAACCTTTGCAAAACTTATCTTATATGCAACAAATTTTCTTCTCTACTCTTACTAAAAATAAAGATGTCATCCAAGTACATAATCACAAACTTACCCAAGAATATCTTCAATACCTCATTCATCAACCTCATGAAAGTACTCAGTGCATTTTTCAATCCAAAAGGCATCACCAACCACTCATACAATCCTTCATTTGTCTTGAATGTTGTCTTCCACTCATCTCCTTCTCTGATTCTGATATGATGATATCCACTCTTCAAATCTATCTTTGTAAAGTATCTGGCTCCACTCAAACAATCCATAATGTCATCCATCCAGGGAGAAGAAAATCTATACTTCACTGTGATCTTATTTATGGCTCTTGAATCTATACACATTCTCCATTCTCCATCCTTAGGTGCCAACACAACAGGTACTGCAGGGTATGTGCAGGATCATGATGGGCCAAAACGTGGCAATATAACAGGTATGTGGCTGACAACTTTTATTTTATCCAAAATTGATGAAACGAAAAGGGTTTTTAAAGCAGATTCTAAGCTTTCCACCAATATAAATTATTCTTTACTTTGAATTTAATAAGTAATTATTATTCATTTTCTATTCAAATTACAACTAAAGTCCTTATTGATAGACTAATTGAAAAATATTTATAGCTTTCAAATGGTATCACATTTTTTGAATCCAAAACATGCATCACATTCTATGCTTCACATACTATAGGATTAAAAAAATAAAAATTGAATTTCATGAAGTTTTGACCAAGTTAAGGTGGTCAGACATACGGGTTTTTTATATTTTTTAAAAGTTGTAATAAAAAATTCATAATTAATTATTTACTTGGAATTAAAAAAAAAAAATGCATCACATTAGGACATGACTCCTCTACTTGTATCTAAAATCCTATAAAAAGATATTATTATTTTATTGTGGTTAGGGTAGTCAGATAGATACCTACTTATTTTTTCCCTAAAATTTAAGTACTACTGCATTGAAATTTCAAATTTTCACCAAATAGATTTCTCTTTTTCTTAAAAAAACCTACTAGTTTAGAAATTACATTCAATTTTCTATAGATTATATTCTTACATATTTTTGAAATAATATAGATAACTTATTCAAATTTTTACGTCAAGTTGCCTAACTCTGATTTTTCTAATTTTTTTGCCACTTAAGGGCCTGTTTTTCCATTATGATCCTGCACATACCCTGCACAAGGAGTTAAAATTTCTCTTATCAAACCTTTCCTCAACAATTCTTTCACTTTTCTATTCAACTCTTCATTCTCCATAGGTGTCATCTGGTGTGTTACTATATTAGGAAAACTAGCTCTAGAAATCAGATCCATGCAATGACTAATAATCCTCATAGGGGGTAATCCATCTGGTACATTACATGAGATGATCTCATATTTTTTCAGCAATTGCTTTCTCTCTTCCGGGTGTTCTTCTACATCCTTCAAATCTTCACCCTTCTTAGGAACTAAGGCATAACACACATTCTCATGTTTCAATCCATCAAGGAATCTCCTTTCATCAACCAAACAAACTCTAGAATCTGTACAAACCACAACCATAGGAATATCTTCCAATGACAAGTTTTATTCATCCCATTATCAACAATAGTATATATGTGTAAGCGTACGAATGAGTTAAATAATCTAACAATGCATCTACACTTCTAAATAAGACATTGTATCTAAGATTCAAGAAAATTAAGCTAATTTAAACTAAGAATCTTCAGAAATCTGTC
This sequence comes from Sequoia sempervirens, assembly GCA_007258455.2. Lineage (NCBI taxonomy): Eukaryota > Viridiplantae > Streptophyta > Pinopsida > Cupressales > Cupressaceae > Sequoia > Sequoia sempervirens. The sequence continues at coordinate 316,417,824 of VDFB02058242.1, read as the reverse complement.
CTATTGCTCTCTAATTCCAAAGATCTCTCTAATCTACTTTGCTCTAAGATTTTAGAAGCTAATTAGATTATTGAAATGACACTTAGAGAATGAAAATTCAAACTATCTCTACTCCTATATGATTAAATAGTAAAACTATTGTAATGGCAGCCATGACTGCAAAAGCTGAATGTTGAATGAATGTTTGATGGATGCTGGATGAATACTTGAATACTTGATTGCTTGGATGCTTGGATGCTTGGAAAACCTGTAGAGTAAGATTGCACACGTTAGGATCCATTTCCTGTAGCCAAAGACCTGTATTTATAGCTTTCACGATAGCACATTTGCACAGGGGTACTGGATAAAAGGCTGGGATTCAATCTGGAGAATTGAATGGCATGGGATGAGAAGATGGAGCTAATCATGGAGGATTGTTTCTCCCCATGAAAACACCAGGCAAGATGAGAGGGAAGATTGGAGGAAGAAGATTGAGAGGACTTCCTGCAGGTTTGTCCCCGAAGCTCTTCCCGTGAATGGCAGTAGAATTAATTAGATTTTTTTTTAAAATCTAATTTTATTGGTGAGTGATAAAAGGAATGTGATTTATGCATAAATTTAAATATTTTTGATTCATTTAAATTTAGCAAAAGAGGATTAAATAATTTAATAAATCAAACTATAGGATTTGTTTATTAAATTAAAATAAAAGGAAAATGATAATTAAATAAAAGATTTTTAGGCTATCTTTATTTAATTAAGAAGAAATGTGATGAGGTAATTAAATAACACAAATTATTGAAGCTGTGTATTTAATTTAAGATAGAATTAATGGAAGTAATAATAATAATTAAATAAAACAAAGTTTTTAATTTTGTTTATTTAATTAAGAGAGAAATAATATGATAAAAATGATAATAATTAAATAAAACAAAGTTTTTAATTTTGTTTATTTAATTAAGAGAGAAATAGAAGAATTAATAATAAACTTAATATAAATAAATATTTCTATTTATTTACTAAGTAGATGAATTTAAGATTAATTAATCAATAAGTCGTATTTAATTAATTAGATTCTCCAGACCATTTTTAGGTGTCTATATTTTGCCCCTCTTTGAAGTGATGGGTTTACACATTGCTTCAAAGAATGATTTTGCCTTAGCTGCCAGTATTGACGAAAAGTTTAAAATATGCCCCTGATTTGCCCCAGATGTTGAATTTTGAAATGATAGCGATATATGCCCCCACGGGAGATAAATTGATGAATTTTGAATTTTTTTATGATTTTTCAAAATTTTAAATTTTTATGATGATTTGATGATTTGATGATGATTTGATGAAGAAACAATTTATCTCTCAACAAAACTGTCCAAAAATGCCCCTGTGATAGATAAGAATTAATCCCTCAGAAAGAAAAATAAATAAATCCCATGAAAATCCCACAAAAATAACTTATAAAAGCTCAAAAGGTCATTTTCAAAAGTCATTTGTGCATTTGACTTTGATAAACTTGTGATAGAGACCCTCAGAGTGCTAGAGCATCAGGATGCTGATCCATTACCACACCCACCAACTCAAGCGTGTGCGACATCACCAACGTCCGGCCGACTATGGACCTCCGGTACGTACCCCAAATCCTCCTCGTAATTCGTGCTAATACTTTTTAGGTCATTTTTCACGTGTTTTACTATTTTAGTGCCCGGCAAGCGCAGAATAGCGCATCGGTCATCTGTTGTAGCGTGCCATAGTTTTAGCACGCCAACAGAAAACTGTAGTGCGTCGGTAGGTTAGGGTAGCGCGCAAGAGTTTTAGTGCGATAGGTTGATTCTACAGTGCGCCAGTCGGATTTTGTAGCGCCCTAGTTGTTTTAGCATGTTAGGTTGATTTTTCAGTGCTTCAGGAGGATTTTGTAGCGCCCCAGTAGTTTTAGCTTGCCATTTACCTGTTTTAGCACTTGGAAGAATAGATTGATGAAAGCACTGTGATTTTTATTTTGTCGATTTGTTGTTGACTCCATCCATTTTAGTTTGATCTAACTAAATAAATGGTAAACGATCTCATGATGAGTGAAATCCATTGATTGATAATAATTACCCTCATGATAGGTGAGGAATAATTAGAATTTTTGAAGGGATGAACCTGATTGATAGATGAGGGTTCCTTCTTGATAAATTGATAGTTTGATAGGTAAAGCAATAATTACCCTCATGATAGGCAAGGAATAATTAGAATTTCTGAAGGGATGAACCTGATTGATAGATGAGGGTTCCTTCTTGATAAATTGATAGTTTGATAGGTAAAGCACAATTTTAAAAATTGATGACCTCATGATGTTTGATATTCTGATTGATAACGTATTGATTTGTAAAATGTTTTTATGATAACAAGAGCATTTAGATGTTGTTCAGGTGTGAAAGCAGTTCCCCTGGCCTTTTGATATGATACCATAACTTCCACTAGATGAGAGATAGCATATTACTGATTGCGGTTTAGCGACATTACTGGATATGCCCCATATTAGACTTAATAGGGGTTTACTGACAGCTTTAGTAGAGCGATGGCATAGTGACCACAACACCTTCCACTTACCTACTGGAGAGATGACCGTGATGCCAGAGGATGTATGACATATTCTTCGCATTCCTTTTGTTGGGGAGATTGTCATGCATGATTTAGAGGAGGTTGGTGGTATAGAGTCTATGCGGAGAGTTTTTCAGGATCCCCATATTGTGGGAGTGTGGATCCCATGGGTAGAGATCTATGATTCATATGCTCCACTTCCTTCAGTTTTGGCTGGCTTTATTGGTGGATTCCTTTGTCCTGATAAGAGGTCAAAGTGTCTATCTCTTGGATGGGGTCGGGTATTAGAGGGTATGGTGGCTCACAGGACGAGATATGCTTGGACCATGTGTATGCTTGCTCAACTATATCATGATTTACACTGGATTGTGTACCTCAGAGGTAGCAGTTTATCGGCAGGAGCTACACTTCTTCAGGTATGGACATGGGAGCATATTGCGGTTACGCATCCCATGCCAGTATTATCGAGACTAGCGATGAGACCTTATGTGTTTCGCTACAAAGGCAGGCCTACCCAGCATATGATGGGTAAGCTAGATTATTGGAGACAGATCCTTGATGATGTGGAGACAGTGACCTAGCATCCTTATTTAGATTGTGATGACTGAGATGAGGATGATATCTAGTTGGGATTTTCATTTGATTCGATGTATTTGATCAGGAAGAGCCCCAGGATTTTGGAGCAATTCATGTTTCGTCGCATCTACAGACAGTATGGGATTGTTCAGTGTATGCCACAGGGAGTAGCACACTATGGACGACGACGAGTAGATGCCAGTGATTGGGGTCCATGCTTGCCTTATGGGGTACTTGTTGAGGGTTATCATGCTCTACAGCCATCGGCATGGGATATGCGACGAGACATTGTTGAGGCACCCATTACTCCCGAGTATGGACAGTATTTGGCTCTACACCCTCCTCCTCATATTACCATTCCAGATGATCCAGTACCAAGACCAGCACCCGCACCAGCACCAGCACTAGCAACCGCAGGGGGTGGTCACGGTGGTCAGAGATGGAGGAGAGAGGAGGATGTAGATGTTGATGTGGAGGGTAGCGAGGAGAGTGACAGTGATGAGAGTGATGATGGCAGTGATGATAGTAGTGATGATGATGGCAGAGATGGGGGAAGACCGAGCATAGCAGGTACTTTAGAGCCATCGACTAGTGCGCCTCGTAAGAGGCAGGCCATTGCTTCCTCTTCAACAAAGCGATCAGAGGTTGCGGGTTTACATGTGCAGATTCAGACTTTACAGGGACAACTAGCACAGGTGCAGGGATTATTAGCATAGACGCAGGCCCAAATGCAGGCACAGCTAGCTACTGCACAGACATAGATTACCTCTCTGATTGGTGAGAGAGATGAGGCCATACAGGCAGCAGCGACAGCATAGGCTCAGCTAGCAGGTGTGCGAGTATAGTTGACCACTGCTCAGGCACAGATTATAGCCATGAATGCAGAGCAAGATACTATCAGACAGGAAGCAGAGGCAGCGCAGGCTACTGCAGAGAGATTGTAGAGAGTGGCAGATGGGACCTCTATGGCAGATTACATGCGAGAGGCTATGTGGGCAGGTGCTGAGATTGAGTTTTACAAGAGCTGTTATCATGAGCTTCGCCCCCCAGAGCAGAGAGTCAGTTATGCCCAGTCCCGCTCAGAGAGGACTTGTTTGAGGACAGTGAGCAGAGGCGTGACACAACCTCTCTCGAGAGATCTGAGAGATCCGAGAGATCCTGGGACATCTGGTGGTGTCATGATACTGGTGCGAGACCTGCTCCTTCTAGTGCGAGTACAACTTGAGATAATTTGTGTATCCTTCGAGAGATATATACAACCATTTTTGATATGATGTTATTTTCATCCTTTTCAGACTTCATTGTATACTTGACACTTGATGAGATATATATGATGTGCAGTGGTTCGATTGATCTATGATGTGTTCTACATGATTTATGTGATGGATGTATTGATCTATGATGTGTTCTACATGATTTATGTGATGGATGCACTTTAATTTTTATGTTTTATGATGATTTATTATACTAGATTGGATAGATGCATTGATGATTATGTGATATGATATTGATGATGTATTTATTTTCTTAATGAAATGTAATGTATAATATATAAAATGAGATGTAAATGAATGATGTATGGATGAAATGCTATATAAAATGAGATGTAAATGAATGATGTATATAGATGAAGTGTAATGTATGATATATAAAATGAGATGTAAATGAATGATATATGGATGTAGTGTAATGTATGAAATGAATGATGTATGGATGTAGTGTAATGTATGATATATAAAATGAGATGTAAATGAATGATATATGGATGAAAATGTAATGTATGAATATGTGTCATGTGATAGATAAAATGAGATGTAAGTGTATGATATATGAATGAATAAAATGATGTATGGATATGTGATATATGATAGATAAAATGAGATGTAAATGAAATGATGTATGTTAGATAAAATGAGATGTAAAATGCCTTCTATATGTATGCAATGAATGATGATTTTGCAACTACATGATAATGACAATGTGATGAGATGTAAATGAATGATGAAACATATCGTGTATATGATATCACGAAATAAGATGTTTATTGTGATATTTATGATGAGATGAAGAAATGATTTTATATGCATGCCATTATGAAAATTGTATGTGTCAAGTATACTCAATCTTTAATAAGAAAAGATAACATTATTTGCAAATGAATCTTTGTAACTTGTGTAATTAATACTCTGCAGATGTATTATTATGAATGCAATCTATGTTTACCATGCAAACCTATTTTATCAATGCAAACCTAAGTGTCATTTCAACAATCTTTTTATTTTGCTTTGTATCATCACTGAGCTTTTAAAATGTTGAAAGTGAATACAAGCATCAATGATATGAGATAGACAAATGATGACCTGAGTATTTCTTTCATGATATTTGATATTGCAAGCAAACACAAGCATCAAGGTATAATTAAACCTGAGATGACCTGAGCATTTCTTGTGTAAACAGACAAGAATTAATCATTTTCTTCAGTGAATCAGAATGTCATCCATGATACTTGGTAGAGCACTTCCCGTGACGATTCACAAAATAATAATCACTAACTCACAAACAACAAACAAAGAAAAGTATCATTCTCCTTCCTTGCTTCTCTAGTTCAATACATCATTGAGTAGCCCCAAAGAAATGATAAGCAAATGATAAAATAAAAAGTACAACAATTCAAATTTTACTTAATGTATTTTCAAATCATTATTCAGATTAGATCATCGATGTTGAAATGTGTGTGCTGATGTTTGCATGATATTCTCAGACATTTGACCAAATGATGTAACCTAAAGACCTATCCTAGGGGTCTCGGGGACTGATCAAAGATTAGTCTTGCCTACGTTATACACGCAGAGACCACGTAGTTTGACTGATACAGACTCTATTTTTGCATTTTGTGATTTTTGAATGTTTTTGCATGGATTTTCTGATTTCTTGATTTTCTTTTGATTTTCAATGGATTTTCTGATGTTTTTGGATTTCGATTTTCTGATGTTTTTTTGGAGTTTAATTTTCTGATGTTTTTGGATTTTAATGGATTTTCTGATGTTTTTGGATTTTGATTTTATGATGTTTTTTTGGAGTTTAATTTTCTGATGTTTTTGGATTTTGATGGATTTTCTGATGTTTTTGGTTACTTTTCAAGTATCGTCACTTGGTGTTGTCATGTTTGATTGCCTTTCCATTTAAGCTGAAAGTCCATTGTACCAAATAACACTAGGATGTTGCCCCCAAGCTAGGGTAAAACATGATATCCTTGCTATGATATGGATAGTGGTAATAATTATCTCAAATGATAGATGGAAATGATATGAAAGGAAACAATCATAACAAACCGTACCTAATAGATAGAAGAGCTGGTGAAAATCACAAGTAGCGCTTGTTTGCCAGGTTTTCATTACTTGTTTTTATTGTGTCCCCCCCCCCTTTTTTTTATATTTTATATATTTTTTTCTTTTTCTGTCATCATGACACCTATTTGCCAAGCTTTCATCAAGACAACCTTACTGACCGTGCACTAGGTATCCTCAAGTGTAGAATCGCCTGAGATGAATGCTATTCATGGGTTCCTCCAACATGTCTCCTTCTGGTGTAGACAACCGGTATGCTCCTGATCCATAGACTAATATAATGACATAAGTCCCTATCCAATTAGGTTCAAACTTTCCCTTTTTTTCTCTATCTGCTTGATTTCTAGGGTTTTCCCGTAGGACCAAGTCTCCGATCTAGAAGACTCTAGGTTTAACCCTATGATTATAGTTCTTAGACATTCTTTATTGATATACTATCAAATGATTGACCACTTGTTGTCGACATTCATCAAGTAGCTCTAATTCTTGAAGTCTAGTGATCCTATAATCCTCATCTGAAATGAGTCCCTTTAGTGAAACTCGAAGGGATGGAATTTCTACCTCGATAGGTAATATTGCTTCTGATCCATAGACAAGAGCATATGGTGTAGCTCTTGTTGGTGTTCTGATGCTGGTCCTATAAGCCCAAAGAGCAGGGTTAAGTTGAACGTGCCAATCACGCCCTACCTCATTTATAGTCTTCTTGAGAATCTTTAGGATTGTTTTGTTTGAAGCTTCTGCCTGTCCATTACCTTGAGGGTAATACGGGGTTGAAAAGCGATGTTGGATGTGGAAATTTTCACACAGCTCTTGGACATCTTGGTTCTTGAAAGGCCTGCCATTATCTATAATGATTGACTGGGGTATCCCATATCTACAAATGAGATAATTAAGTATGAAGGATGATATTTGCTTCCCAGTGATTGTGGTTAAGGGAACTACCTCCACCCATTTTGTAAAATATTTTTTTGCGGTGATAATGAACTTATGTCCATTAGATGAAGATCATGGGTTAATTTTCCCTACCAAGTCCAATCCCCACTGATAGAAAGGCCATGTAGTTGTGAATGGATGGAGCTCCTATGCTGGTGCATGTATAAGATTGCCATGAATTTGACATTTTTGACATCTCTTAACAAACTTATAAGATTCTTGCTCCATGTGTGGCCAGTAATACCCCAAACAAAGGAGTTTCTTGGCTAAAGATAATCAGCTTGAATGTGTGCCACAAATTCCTTCATGGACCTCATGTAAAGCAGAAGTGGATTCGTTATGTTCTAAGCAATGCAAAAGAGTACCATCTAGGCCTCGACGGTAAAGGGTGTCAGCAATAATGGTATGTTTGGCGGATTGGCGTATGAAGTTGTGCTTTTGGTTACGAGAAAGATCTAGTGTTAAGATGTTATCTTTTAGATAAGTATAAATTTCTCCATAAATGGAAGATTGGGCACTATCCAAAAGGTTTATGGTTTGGGATTTAGGATTTGCGTATGCAGGATTTGACACTTGTTCCACAATAAATCAATAATGATCTTGTGTTTCAGGCATTTGTAGAAGAGATGCTATTGTGGCCATGGCATCTGCTGCTTTATTCTCTGATCTTGGTATCTGCTCAAATTTGATATCTATGAAGTATTTCCTTAGATCATCTACCAGTCTCTTGTATAAAATCAGTGTCATCCTTAGTTTGGTAATCATTGTTGACCTGATAGATGATTAACTAAGATTCTCCATACACCTGTAGTTCTGTGATTTTCTAGTCAATAGCCACTTTAATTCCAAGGATTAAGGCTTCATATTCTGCCACATTGTTAGTGCAATGGAAGGTAAGCCTGTAAGATCGTGGAATTGTGTGCCCAAGAGGTGTGACAAATAAAATTCCTACCCCTGATCCATGTTGTGTGTAGGATCCATCGAAGTAGAGTTGCCATGGTTGTGTTGTAACGTTAAGGATATCTACATCAGGAAATTCCATGGTCATAGGATGACAGTCTGACAATGGAGCTTCTGCTAATTGGTCAGCAATGACTTGTCCTTTGATAGCTCACCTTTCAACATACTGAATGTCAAACTCACTGAGGAGCATGACCCACTTTGCCAACCTTCCTGTTAAAGCTGCTTTGCTCAGTAAATACTTGAGGGGATCAATTTTTGCAACGAGCTTGACAGTGTGAGTGAGCATATAGTGTTACAATTTTTGTGTTGCAAATACTACTGCTAAGCATGATTTTTCAATGAAGGTGTAGTTTACTTCATGTCCATTGAGTGTCTTGTTGATATAGTATATTGTATGTTCCTTTCCTTCTTTATCCTCTTGTGCTAGCAAGGCTCCTAAAGAAATATTTGTTGTTGCAATATATAGCAACAATGGCTTGTCTTCACTGGGTGGCACCAAGATTGGTGGTGTCATTAAATAATGCTTGATTTGATTGAAAGTATTCTCACACTGTTCATCCCATTTAAAAGACACATTTTTATGCAAAAGATGGTTGAATGGATGACACCGATCTACTAGTTGAGATCTATGAATCTTCTGATGGACTGTAGTCAGCCTTGTAGAGATCTTAATGTACTGATATTCTTAGGAGGTGGCATTTCCACAATGGCTTTAACTTTTGCTAGATCTACTTCAATTCCTTTTGTAGAAACTATGTATCCAAGGAGTTTTGATGATGTTACTCCAAAGGCACATTTCTTAGGATTTAATCTGACTTTAAATTTCTCCAACCTGTCAAATATTTTGGCAAGTATTTCTAGATGTCCTTCCCTGGTGTGAGATTTGGCTAAGATATCATCCACATAGTCTTCCATGAAGGTGTGCATCGTGTCATGGAAGATTGTTGTCATAGCTCACTGGTATGTAGCTCCTGCATTCTTTAACCCAAAAGGCATGACGTTCCAGCAAAAGGTTCCCCATGGACATGTAAATGTTGTCTTTTCTTGGTCTTCAGGAGCTATTTTGATTTGATTGTATCCTAAAAATTCATCCATGAGTGACAGCATTTGGTGGCCAGCTGTTAGATCTACAATCATGTCTATGTTTGGCAAAGGAAAATCATCCTTTGGACATGCTCTATTTAAATCCTGGAAATCAGTACATATTCTGATGGTGTGATCTAGTTTTAAAATAGGTACAATGTTGGATATCCATTCAACATAATCAATAGATCTGATAAATCCAGCATCTAGTAGTTTCTTCAAATCATTTTTTACCAATAATGCAACATGTGGATGCATTTTTCTCAGTTTCTATTTTACTAGTTTAGTGCCAGATGGTAAAGATAAGTGATGCATAATAAGATCTGTGTCTAGGCCTAGCATGTCAGAATATGACCAAGCAAAATTGATGCATTGTTCTTTAAAGAATTTGATTAAATCTGGCTTTTCTGTATCTGTCATGGATGTTGCCAAGTGTAGTATTCTTACTTTCTCTGCTGTGCCAATATCAATAGACTGTGTGGGTTCTATCAATACTGATGATCTTTCATGGTAGTGTTGTGGGAGGATGTCAAGCCTTCCATCCTTTGGTGCCTCAATGAGGTTTTCACCATTGGATGCATTCTTTGTTTTTACTATTTTAGGATCAAATACTGCCATAGAATGGTTTTCACCATTAGATCTATTATTTATTTCCATACTTTTGCAACTAAAAGGCTTGGCACCCTCCTGCCTAAAAGCATCGTTAAAAGAAGCATCGGTAGAACAAGTATCGGATTCTTCACAACAAAGGTAGTTAATAAAAGTGGAGTCATTGTCAAAAACAGGGAGATTGATGGGGTGTTGGGGTTCCCACTCGATAAGCTCGGGATGTAGCAAAGGCAATGAATCATTAGATGGGTTGAGGTCAGTGATTGTGAAAGCTCAGACGGAAATGTCATCTAGGTTGTTAGTGGTTATGTCAAGGCCTATGAAGGTAATTTCTTCCACATCATTTATCTCAATTGATGTTCGTTCATCTTCACTTGAGTCATCGAAATTTTGTGTTTCAAAGACAATAGGATTAAAACTTGAGCTTTGACCTTCCTCACGTTTGGGGGTATAATTTTTTATAACATCGATCTGAATATCTTCATAGGAAACATCTGATAAGCTATCCCACTCATATTCATTTGAATCTATTTCAGATTTTTCTCTCCTTTGAAGAATACGCTCCACAGTTTTATTGGTGAGTTTTTCTCTTGCTTCTTCTGTGTATCCTAGTCCAGCTCTGACATTTTGCTGAATTGTGAGAACTTGGATTGGTTCCATTACACTTTGTTTCCCTTGGTCAAGAGATCCTTGTTCTGTTGTATATCCTAGTCCATTTTTATCCTTATGTTGGAGCATGAGTGGCTGGATTGATTCTGTTATGCCTTGTTTCCTTAACCCAAGAGGTCCCTGTCCTGAATATCCCATCTTCTCATGAATAGTTTTTCCCTTTCCATATTGATTTGTCTCTATGATATTACTCTTGGAAGTGGAAGCTTCCTCATCCTTATAAAGCCAATTTAGTATGGCCTTATCTTCTGATTCTTCATCTAAGTTTCCATCTTTTACAAACCTTCCATCTAATGTCGTTGTAGATTGTGCTGATTTTTGGGTGATTGTAGATGGCTGTCCATAAGCTTGTAAGGAGGGTAACATCTGTGATAGATGGAAAGAGTTTCTGACACCATATTCACTTATTCCTTTGTCACTTATCTATACTTTTTTGGTGAATTGGTGTGAGAGTGAAGCCAATTGTTCTTCAACATTTGAAGGGTTAGATTGTGCCACCATGATCTCTTGTGATTTTTGTTGTTTTGGAAGCCACTTTGATATGAAGCTTTGTTGTTTCTCACCATTAGATGAATCTGATGTGCTAACTTCTCTATTGTGAGGTATCAATGTATCCTGAGATGTTTTCAATGTATGACAAGCTTGGGTGTCATTATAGTCTGCTGTGATTGTTACCTCCTGTCCATTGACGGGAAATTTCAGGCATTGATGATAGGTGGAAGGTACTGCTTGCATATTATGAATCCAAGGACGTCCCAATAGTATGTTGTATGTCAGTTCCCTATCTAAGACTTGACAAACCACATTTTGGACAATAGGTCCCACTTGAATGGGTAATATGATCAATCCTTTAGAGGATCTTTCTTCCTCATCATATGCTTTGATTGTGATTTTTCTTCTTGTATCAATGGCTTCATATGAGTATCCTAGTGGACGAATCATCTTTAAGGTACAAATATTTAAACCAGCCCCTCCATCTATCAAGACACGCTTTACACGGTGTTTATGGATGAGGACTTCAATGTGAAGGGCGGAATTATGTGGATGGGTGAGTGACACATCATCATGTTTAGAAAATGAAAGGAAATGAGGTGCAAATAGATGTCCCACCATAGCTTGGAACTGACATACATCCAAATTGTTAGGTACCGTGGTTGATACAAGAGATTGCTCCAGAACCTCTTTGTGTGATGGGGAGATCTTTAAAAGTTCCAAGATGGATATTTGTGCCAGTATTTTCTGTAATTGATCAATGAGATTATATTGATTGGGGAGAGTATCTACAGATTGGGTTGGTAATGATGCTCCTTTTAATATAACTTTGGATTGTGCCCTTTTCATGGCATTAACCGGTTGGTGCTCTTGTTTCCCTTTGAGTGTGATTACATTAATTTGGTTTTCAGATTTTTCCATATGTTGTACCAAATTTGTAGGTGTAATGTCATTGTTTCGATTGATTTGATTGCATAACTCCTCATCCTCCTTGGCAGCAAAAAGACAAAGGATCATTGTGTCATAAACATAACCAATATTTTTTCCTTTGCTATTTGCGGAAGAGGATTCTCCCTTCTGATAATTGGGTAGAGGATTTTTGAATGTTGTATGATCTTTGTTTGTTTGGTGCCCCTCTACAAATACTTTCTTTTGATCTATAAGGTCTTGTACTGCATGTTTTAACTGCCAAATATTTTTAGTCATGTGGCCTTTATTTTGATGGTAGTGACAGTAATGTGAGTCATTCCACCATGATGGTTTGACTTGAGGGTCCCAATTTCTAGCCTCTTGTAATTGAATAAGTTTTTCATCTAAAAGTTCTTTGAGGACTTATTCCAATGATTGCCCTAATATCGTGAATTTTCATTTATTAGATGGTCATTGGAATGATTGGGTTCTTGTTTCTCCACTATTTTGATTATTTTCTTGATCACTACTTTGTTTGATATTAAGACCATTTTTTTGTTTGGTTGTAGTGGTTGGCGTCAAGGTGAATACTGGTTTGGACGTGTGTGTATCAATCATGGTATCAGTATTCTTATTCTTTTGCCAAAATCTTGGCTTTCATTGTTGTTGTTAGAGGAATTTCTATTGTTTGAACCTTCCATGAAGTGTTTGATTGTTCCCCTTTTGATTAGAGCCTCTTCGATTTTGAGCCCCTTTTCAATAACTTGTTCAAATGTATACAGACATTGTAAGTCCAATCTGTAATTCATGTCATCCACTAAGTTATCAATGAACATCTTTATCTTCTCCTCTTTAGCAATAGATCTAGGGTATTTAGCAAATAGCCTTCTCCATCGTTGGAGAAAGGAAAGAAAATTTTCACCCTTTGCTTGTATGGTGTTGTAGAGTTCTTTTAAGGTCACCCCATGTTGGATGTTGAATGAGAAGTGTGTTATGAACCTATTGATCAGTTCTTCAAAAGATTGGATCCCGAGTTCCAATTTAGAAAACCACTCCATGCAAGTGTTTCCTAAGCTTCTTGGAAATAATCGTAGTAAGTAAGAGTCCTCGTGTGCGAACTCTATGCTCATGGCTCGAAATTCTCGTACGTGATCAAATGGATCGGTTCTCCCATTGTATTTGTTGTATGTCGGGTATTCACAATACCGTGGAAATGGTATCATGTTAATGCTTGGGTCGAATGGATAAGAGCAAATGTCTTGTAAGGAATGTCTTTTTGTTGGCCCTTGTTGGATATTTTGGAACTACAGTTGTAATTGTTGGATTTGTTTTGTCAAAGTATCTACTTGCTTTGGATTTTCTATACTAGTTGGGTTAGGTGTGGTCATTTCCTTGAGTTGATTTACATCAAAGTCTTTAGGAAGCTTAGCACCTTTGTCCGCTAATAACAGAAGATACTTTTCCATATCTTGTTCTAGCATCTTTTCCATAAATTTATGGAAATGAGGGTCTTGTTGAACTTTCTCGATTTCTTCTGCAGTTGTTTCTTTTTCTTGTGAATTAGTGAGAGGATCAGTGTTGATGGATCGTCCCCAAGGGTTTTCTTCAGCCATGGCTACTATTCTTTTGTTTTCTTCTTGTTGTTGTCTTTGATATGTTGATCGTGTGAAAATAGGCATACAAACTTTTTACTTGAGACTTTGATCTTGGATTTTTGATTTGAATAAGTGTCGTTTTTAACGAAGTTTTTGATAGAACTATGTTAAAAATCTGATCTAGTTGTGTCTAGTTTCGTGATGAAAGGATGAAAAAATCCTTGATAGGGAAATTTTGACACAAAATCTTAGATTAGTGATGATTAATAAGGACACTTTGGAAGAGATTTCAAGACCTAGGTGTAATAGTAAATTTTTCTCTCCTTTTTTTGTATGATTCAAATGTTTTTGAACTATGGAAAATTTTTTTGGGCTAATGAAAACCTTGTTTTCAATATGGGAAAACTGACAAACTATCTTACTAACTCTCTATTTTTTTGACTTTCTGGAGCGCTAAAACAGAGACATGACGTGCTAAAATAGAGACCCTAGGCACTAAAACAGAGCTGGTAGGCGCTAGAAAAGAGACCCGAAGCACTAAAACAGAGCTGGGAAGTACTAGACCAGAGTAGTGAAGCGCTAGAACAGAGCAGTGACGCGCTAGAACAGAACACTAGTGCGCTAGAACAGAGCAGTGACGCACTAGAATAGAACACTAACGTGCTAGAATAGAGAAGTGACGCGCTAGAACAGAACACTGAAGCACTAGAACAGAGCAATGAAGCGCTAGAACAGAGCACTGAAGCGCTAGAACAGAGCACTGACGCACTAGAACAGAGCAGTGAGGCGCTAGAATAGAACATTGAAGCGCTAGAATAGAACCATGAGGTACTAAGACAGAAAACTATCTTACTCTATGAAACTCACTTGGTCTGGTATCGTATTGTATGGCTGGTTGTGGGATGTATTCTAGATGAATTCTTTGACTGTGATTGTGGTGTTGCCTAAGAGCCCTTCTTTGATAAAATGCTTGTGAATCTAAGGGAGCTACAGCATAGTCGTCCGTATAACCTCTAGATAAATTGTGATATCTATGAATAAAAGTCCTATGTTGGAGTAGAACTTTCCTGCTTTGATATAAAAATCATTGCTTTCTCAGAAGTTGTTTGTATGTAAGTGTTTTCTTTGGCTTTCTGATTCGTTTGACAAGAGATTTCTTGACAAATTTGGTGGATACCTAATCTTGAATCATGAGAATTTCACAAGTGTTTTGATTTTGAAGTTTTATTGTGATGATCTTATCTGAATTTAATGAAAGAAAACACAGCAAGCTAGAATAGAATGGTTGACTTTAAAATCCTAGAATCTAAACAGATAGTGTATGTTTTTAAGAATCAAGTATGATTCTTCTTGATTTTCACTAGTTTGATAACAAGATAAGACAATTCCAACAAACTCAATCCTAGAGACAAAAGGTCATCATTATATACTCAAACGGCCCACAGCTTGGAATTGCGTCGACTCACACAACCATGTCACC
This sequence comes from Sequoia sempervirens, assembly GCA_007258455.2. Lineage (NCBI taxonomy): Eukaryota > Viridiplantae > Streptophyta > Pinopsida > Cupressales > Cupressaceae > Sequoia > Sequoia sempervirens. The sequence goes on along the minus strand of VDFB02058242.1, from coordinate 316,402,609 downwards.
CCCTAGAGGGTGCCCGTGTTTTTGTCTTTTCTAGATGCGTACTCAAAGTGACGGAAGTGGATACCGGATCCCCTGAGCAAACAATCCTTGGCAATTATATGGTGAGTACTTGAGGGTAGATTCTTCCCCGCCCCTGCACCGTCGAGTATTACAATGTTTAGAAACTGACAAGCATGCTTCTATTTCTAGGTTCTTAGATAGGGTTTCTGTTCAGAGCGTCAAATGGATAAACTCCCTCGAGAGACCTCCCAATCTTTAGAACAAATATTTTGGGGATGGTTATCCTGCACACTTCCATTGAAAGAGGGTTTCCCCAAATTCACATAAATTTTTAAGTGGGTTGGAATACCATGGCTTTTGGCTGTCCCCACTCAGGTCGTTCCCATAGGGTGAGTACTTTTTCCCACTACGGAAGGCCTGTCTAAAGGTTTTAATAAAAGCTTGAAAATGCGTAAAGAAAAAGTGAGTCTGGTATTTTGATACACCCAGTTAAGGGGAGAGCATAAACCTATCACCCAATCACAACAAAGAATTTTGTTCACTTTCAAAACCCAAAAGACAAATTAGCTAATCTATATGGAGATATTGCTCCGTAAAAGCATGATGTTCAATTTTAATCCCACAAGAAATTGTGAAGTTTCTATCCTAGGATTGATCAATTTTTATCCATTTGCTATCCTAGGATTGGTAAATTTGAACCCATTTTCTGTCCTAGGATTGATAAATTTTAACCAAAATAGATAAAAGAACAAAATCTGGCCGCGGATGTGTCGGATCCAGATAAAAAAAAGATTTTAAAGACAAAAAAATTGAAGCGCTGAAACAGTGGATTGATGCGCTGAAACAGTGGCGCGGTGCACTAAAAAAATTGAGCAGAGCACTAAAACAGAAGACCTGTGTGCTAAAACAAATGATGGAAGCGCTAAAATAGCTGACTGGAGCGTTAAAACAGACCGTCGGGGTGCTGCAGAATCTAACCGACGTGCTACAAAAAACCACGGTTCCGCGAAAACTATCACGCCGATACCTATAAGACACTTTTCACAAAAATTATGCAGAATATGGGGTTAGGCCCCACGGTGGGTGCTAAAATGTAAGTGTATGAATGAGTTAAACAATATAACAATGCATCTACACTTCTAAATAAGACATTGTATCTAAGATTCAAGAAAATTAAGCTAATTTAAACTAAGAATCTTTAAAAATCTGTCCTATTGCTCTCTAACTCCAAAGATCTCTCTAATCTACTTTGCTCTCAGATTTTAGAAGCTAATTAGATTATTGAAATGACACTTAGAGAATAAGAATTCAAACTATCTCTACTCCTATATGATTAAATAGTAAAACTACTGTAATGGTAGCCATGACTGCAAATACTGAATGCTGGATGAATGCTTGATGGATGCAGGATGAATACTTGAATACTTGATTGCTTGGATGCTTGGATGCTTGGAAAACCTGTAGAGTAAGATTGCACACGTTAGGATCCATTTCCTGTAGCCAAATACCTATATTTATAGCTTTCACGGCAGCACATTTGCATAGGGGTATGGGATAAAAGGCTGGGATTCAATCTGGAGAATTGAATGGCATGGGATGAGAAGATGGAGTTGATCATGGAGGATTGTTCCTCCCCATGAAAAAACCAGGCAAGATGAGAGGGAAGATTGGAGGAAGAATATTGAGAGGACTTCCAGCAGGATTGTCCCCGAAGCTCTTCCCGTGAATGGCAGTAGAATTAATTAGATTTTTTTTTTAAATCTAATTTTATTGGTGAGTGATAAAAGGAATATGATTTATGCATAAATTTAAATATTTTTGATTCATTTAAATTTAGCAAAAGAGGATTGAATAATTTAATAAATCAAACTATAGGATTTGTTTATTAAATTAAAATAAAAGGAAAATGATAATTAAATAAAAGATTTTTAGGCTATCTTTATTTAATTAAGAAGAAATGTGATGAGGTAATTAAATAACACAAATTATTGAAGTTGTGTATTTAATTTAAGATAGAATTAATGGAAGTAATAATAATAATTAAATAAAACAAAGTTTTTAATTTTGTTTATTTAATTAAGAGAGAAATAGAAGAATTAATAATGAACTTAATATAAATAAATATTTCTATTTATTTATTAAGTAGATGAATTTAAGATTAATTAATCAAATAAGTCGTATTTAATTAATTAGATTCTCCAGACCATTTTTAGGTGTCTACAATATGTTCTTCTTTCCATCATGAATAGCCTATCTATCATACTACCAAGGCCTTCCCAACAAAATATGACATATATCCATAGGCATGATATCACATAGAACTTCATCACGGTAATGCCCTATCTTTAATCTCACCAAACATTGTTCACTTACCAAAATCTTATGCTCATCTTGAATCCATGCTATCTGATAGGGCTTTGGGTATTTCAACTTTTGCAACTTCAATTTAGTCACCATTTCTTCATAAACGAGGTTCTCAAAACTTCCACTATTAACAATTACTTTGCAACATTTACCAGCTACCTTGCATCTTGCCCAGAACAAACTATTTCTCTACAACGGTTCCTGTTGCAACTCACTCTGACATAGTACTCTTTTTTTTACCAACACTTCTCCTTCTTTCAGTTTGTTAGATGATTTAGCATGATCTTCCTCAAAAAAGGTTTTTCTTCTACTGTTCTTTGTCTTCCTGCTTGTCTCTCCTTTATTACATTCAAATGCTCTATGTCCTTCTCCACCACACTCATAACAAGTTCCTCTAAATACTCTTTTCTCCTATCCACTATCATCTCTTCTATAACCTTCATTCTGATAACCATCGTATCCTGCTCTTCTATAAGAGTTTCCATCACCACTATGGTATGAATTCTCATTCTTACTGATGTCCTTTTCTTTGTTCTGATCTACAAAAGCTCATCTTCCTCTTCTAGCAACAGTCCTTCCTCTCTGAAATCTTCCACCTCTTCCTCTTTGTCTTTGCTCATGTCTTTTATTCAACTTCTCTTCTACCTTTAGGGCACACTTATATGCTTCTTCCACATTCAACAATATGATATAACTAATCTCATCTTGTATGGGTGGCCTCAAACCATTCACATATCTAGCTACTTGTTCCACTTCCTCTTCTGAGCATCCAGATCTGATATTCAACTTATAAAACTATTTTGTATACTCTGTCACACTCAATTCCTTCTACTTCAAATTCTATAACTTATGGAACAATCTAATCTGGTAGTCTGTAGGCATAAACTTTGTCTTCATCTTATTCACCATTTGATCCTAAGATTTTATTTTTTCTTTTCCTCTTCTTTTTCTATATGTCTGCAAATGTTCCCACCAAAAGGATGCATGTCCTTTCAACTTCATACTAGAAAATTTCACCTTATTGTCTTTAGTGGTACCTTCAAAATCAAAGTACTTTTTCATCTTTGTTATCCAATCAAGCAATTCTTCTTAATCCAACTTACCACTGTAATCTAGTGGATTGAAATGTGGCTTCATATTCACTCTAGTTAGGGCTCTTATGAACCTTTCTTCTCCCTGATCTAGGATATGTTTCTCTTCTCTTCGTCTTTCATCCTAAACTTCTACCTCTTCATCATTTACATCATCAACCGGTTGACCTCTTCTCTGGTACTTTTCAACTACATCTAATATGGCAACAATTCCTCTCAACATCTCCATTAAAGCTAGGTCTACATTTCCACATACTCCATTTCCTCTAACATTTCTTCTTCTCGCCATCTTCACACAAGTCCTCTACAGCTGCAGGTCGGATCCTCAATTTTCCACCCCACAACAAATCTTCAACAAGACTTTGTGAATTTTGGTGATCTCCTCATGAATCAAACCTTGCTCTAATACCAATCTGGTGTAGCCACAGTAGGAGGGTCTTCAAAGAGAATAATCTGGACTGTGTAGCAAGAGAAACACAATGAAAGCAACATAGAATATGGAGGCAAAAGAAGATTAAAGTATTCTCATTACCAAAAATCTTAGTTACATTTGGCTGGGAACATCTGGACTTTATAGATTTGGCTCACAGGCCTAATAATACATGCTCAAAAATATGACCTTCCTATATGCTCCTATATCCAAGCAAAATATTACAATTCAGATCCTCTATTCTATCCTCACTTCCTTCTAATGATTGATTAAAATTATTTATATCTTATCTCGCAATCTAGAACCATTTGCATCAGCCAAGATTATCACAATCTCCAATGAGGGAAATTGTAATGAGCGCATGAACAAGTCAACCTCAAATTTGAATTACTCCTCGGTGAGTGCATAGGACAAAGTGTGGGCCTATAATAAAGGTTGGAAACACCCCAAGGGACAATTAAAATCACACCGTCAAGATCTGCAAGCTATGGGAACAATCCACAAAAGATCAAACTAGTTGTTAGGCCTAAAAATTATTCTAGTGTCAACTCAAGAAACTATCATGAAATCCAGAATCAATAGCTTGTCATAAAATCATCCAATCATGAAAAAATATTGAAATAAGGAAAATGAACATGTCCACGATGTACGTAAAGATCTATAGGGTATGGTGAGAAAAAATGATGGGTCCACCAGCAAGAACTGAGAAAGAACAAAACAAGAACAAAAAATGAAAGGAAAATATTTTGGGTTGATGCAAGATTGCCAAGGACCAAGGATTATCCTGCATCACATAGTCAAAAATTAAGAGGACTAGAGGAGTAAGAACATTCAAATGAGCCATTGAAGTGAAGTTCAAACCATTGAAAGCATACTGGAAATTACCACTCTACTTGCAAATCCTTTAATCATGAAAAATAATCTATTGATGTTTTCAAGTTTATTGTAAGAGAGATTTGGCATTCATGGGAAATATCTTTATCCATAGAGTACAAAAACATTTGATAGGATCCTAGAAGAATGTTGTTAAATTTTGTAGAGTCTGTCATCTGTCACCCTTGAGAAAACTTCATTTTCAAGATTTTGATCAGATGACATTCCTCTTACTTAAAATAACTTTGCTAGCTTTCCAAAAAATAACTTTGTACTTGACTTTGTGTTGTAACAATCAAAATCAAGCACTTGAATATCACTTTATCTTAGCAAAGTAGTGATAGATCAACACTAGGACTGTATTATTTCAAAGATAGCCAATAACTGATTTGTTACTACCTCATCATCAAATATTGCCATGCCATGCTAATTTAAGCACTATCTAAATGAAGGAATAGAAATAGTTTAAGTAACATAGAGATACTAATCAATATGAATGAATGCGCCTGGTTAAATAGTATTTCTAACAAGTTAATATTGGAAGCTAATTCACAAGTTGCTATCAGGTACAGTACCTCATCAAATAACAATTATTTTGACATCAGATGGAATTACTAACTTATTCCTCTTCAAGATTTGTTTGTTGAGTGTTATTGATATCCACCTTAACAAATATCACTTTACACTATCAAAAATCAAAATAAATTTGCTATTTTCAAACATAATTGCAAACTCTAAACAATTGGATTGAGCATAGACACTGGATATTTAGTCCAAGAGATAATCACAGGAATATAGCCTTTATATGACACAATATGAGATACTCAACCATTGAGTTCAAGCAATGCCATCTTCAACAAAATAGCACCATTTTCATACCAAAATAAGAAGCATGTATAAATAGCATATAACCAAATGTGTAGGATTACTATCAACTGAAGTTGTAACAAAGAACAACATTGCAACAAAGAACAACATTGCCACTTTTTGCACATTATGCTATCAAATCACAATCCAAAACAAAATTGCATTATTAAAAAAAAAATCTAAAAACCAAAATTATCCTTTGAGTCTTCCCAAAAACCTCAACAATAGACTCACCACTTCATAGGGATGTATATAAAAAAACTTGAAATGCACCCTGAAACTACAACATAGAGTATTTAGTGATGAGAAATATGAGGAAGATCATTCACTGTCTCCCTTGACTAAGCATCCATTTTCACACACCTTGTTTCTTGTAGATGAAAAACATTCCCTTGAGTTCTTGAGCCTACACCAACAATCTCACCTATTTTCTTTCTGATCTCACACCCTAGATCATTAAACAAAACATACAAACCTCAATCATAGATTTGAGTTACACTCAGAAGATTATGTTTGAGTTCTTCTGCATAGTACGCATCTTGCAAAAACAAGTTATCATTCAAAGAAACTATTCCTTTCCCAATGATTTGAATGCAATCATCATTTCCAAACCAAACTAAACCACCATCACAATATTCAAAATTGATAAAGCTATTTTTATCACCTATCATATGGTGTAAACACCCACTATCTAGAATCCACTCATTATTCACCTTAGAATGGAAAATTACTTGACTAATTGTACCTTCTATCTTTTCATTAATTATTTTTGTTTTCCAAATCAACCTTGTTTGAGTAGTATCCTTGTTATGCTAGAACCTGTTAGAATAAGAAAATTGACCTTCCATAAATCCAAGACCTGTTTTATCATTATAATGTCTTTTTTTACCTAAAAGTTCTTCCATTTTTTTACTACTATCACACATATCAAGTTATTTTCTTAGGTTAGCAACCTTTTCCTCTAAAGTGCAACATTCCTTTTCTTTAATTTCTAACTGTGCTTTCGTGATTTCTACTATTTCAATCTGAATTTTTAGGTTAGCAATTTGTTTCTCAAAATTAGTCTTCTTTATCATAGCTTCCTCTTTGAGTTTTTGAATGTCCCTTAAAGAACTATTTAATTCACTCTCAATATTATCATCACTTCTTGATGTGCCACAATCTATATCAAATTTTGAGGATGTTGCTTCCTACAACTCATTATTTTGATACATTTCAATCAGTTTGTTCCAAACCTCCTTGGAATCCTTACAATAAATAACCTTAGAAATAATTTCATCTGGTAGGATATTAAAGATAGAATCCATATCCCTAGCATTGTGTAAAGAGCCTTCCTTTCTTCTAGTGTAGGAGTAGATGTTGAAGATATTGAACAAACTTTTTCAACTGCTTCCCACACATTAAGTCGTAAGGAGGATAAATAAGTTTCCATCCTACATTTCTAGAAAACAATTTTTGTGCCTTCAAACTAAGGTATTCTAACTACATGATATTCATCTATTTTTGAATCATTGTTCACAACTTTAGCAATTTCCTTAATATGATCTTGAATTGGATTAGTAAGAGTCATAAATAGTGTTTCATTTCCTTTTTCAATAAATGTATCTTCTAAAACTATTTCACCATCTTCTAAATCAGTTTTATTATTTATGTCCTCTTGCTATTTGACTTCAAACATAAATAGAGTCTCTTCTTCTTCATCTGAAAAGTCTTCTACTTCATTGTTTATTTCATCTATACTGAATAGACTCTTTCTCTTTTTGAGATTGGATTTATTAGACATTTCATCATCACTGTCATGATCATCATAGGAGCATTTAACTGCAAAATGTCAAATTTTTCCACATTTGAAACATTTAAAAGGAAGTTTCCCTTGTATTTTCTTGATCCCTTTTTAAGATTTCTAACAAAGTAAGACTCTTTTGCATCTGAGTCTTCTGACTCATTTTTAACTAAATTTTCTTTTCTTTCAACTTTAAAGTAAATTTCTATTCCTGTTTGATTTCCTTTACTTGTTCTCATTTCAAAGGAAGTAAGAGTTCCTTGTAGACCATCTAAGGTAAGCTTATCAAAGTGTTTCTTTTCTTCAAGAGCTAAAACCTTAGTTTCATATTTAGGATGTAAGGTTCTAAAGACCTTTTTGATCACATCAAACTCTTATATTTCTTCTCCTAAACCTCTTATTGCATTCACAACTTCACTAATTCTCAAAAAATATTCAGCCACCTTTTCATCATCATTCATTTTCATTTCCTCAAACTGAGTTTTGAGAGTAAGAATCTTTGAGTGTTTGACTTTATCATTACCTTGATAAATGTTTTCAATTTTTTCCCAAATCTCTTTAGCATATTTTCAATGCATGACTTTAACAAATACATCTTTGGTTAAGCCACACAAAAGAGCATGTTTGGCTCTAGCATTAGTTTCATACTTCTTTTCAGCAGAATCTATGGGTATTGTGGGTGGAATAGCATACCCATCTAGAACTATGCTCCAAACATCAAGATCAATTGAAACTAGATATGCTTCCATTCTGACTTTCCAGAAAACATAATTTGTACCATCAAACAGTGGATCTCCAGTCACAGATGTACCTTATTGAGTTTGTGAAATGATTGACAAACTTCCAAAAAAACAAGAATCAATCCTAGGTGGATTAGACCTATGAAAGGACCCTACACTCTGATACCAATTGTTGGAAAACTGAAATCATGGAGAGGGGGGTGAGTGAATCAGTGATTTATGAAATTAAAAAACTTTAAAATTTGAAACCAAAATATCAAATGACTATTGAAGAATAGCTTTCACATGAGCTTAGACAATATTATAGGTATTACAAATCAGATAAACATTTTTGTTAACAAAGACTAGATTGATAATTTTACACATATATCAGAGCTTGTAACTAAACCTTTTATGCAAGATTCTTTGGTTTAAAGAATGGCATAAATGAATGACTGGAATCAACAATTTTTTATGCAACTCAAGAAAATAAACAAACCACACATAGAAACATCAAACAACACCAAAATTTTTCCTTAGTGGAAAAACCCTCTTGGGGAATAAAAAAAACACTCGAAAAATCTTTTGTTTATTCACTTAGAGCACCAACTATTTTTCATTTAGGAGCATCAACTCCAAAAAAGTCAAAAATACCAACTTTTACAAGATTATAGGGGCACTAACTCCTTTTAATGCATAAAAAATTATAGCATTCTATTAGAACCCTAGAAGTACAAGTTTTTACAGTCCCAGAATTTCAATAGAAGACTATGAATATCCTCATCAAGTTCATTGAAGAATGTTGTGTATCAACATCTTCTCAATTAATAAATAGATTTTCAATATAGAACAAATTTTTGTATCAAAATAATCACTTAAGAAGTACTCATGAAAATCTCCTTTTCTCTTCACTGATGCATCATCAAAAGTACCAAAAACCTCTCTTTTTAAATAGGTACATAATCTCTGCATACAATTTTTGTAACTATAAAAACCATCTCAAGTTAGGGTATTAAAAGAAAAACCCTAAAATAATTCATTTAAACAAACCTTTTAAAGATAAATATTTTAGATAAACACACTTTTTCAATTATGATTCCAGCTTCCAGAAGTATTAACTGCCTTTTCTTACTTGCTTTAAACAACAGGAGTAATACCGGATTATGCAATGAAGAAATCAAACAAATACTAGAAAAAGATCGATGGAGTCAACCATAACTTCCAAACTGAAGGATCCATTGTCACTTTCTTAACAACTACCAAGCTCTTATTGGCTCATAATCTTCTATCCATGCTTGTAACGAACTCATCTAACTCCTCAAGTGCCAGCCAAAAAGAAAAAAATTACAACTGTGAACACAACATTCTGATGGTGGCTAGGGTTCCAAACCCTTCAACAATAATATTGCCCTAAATTTTATTTCTTCCAAGTTTTTCAAATACTTTATCAAACACAATGATGATTTGAAGTCTGGGAAAAACAAAACATAATAATTAACAAACCATTATTATGTTTTTAAACCCGATGATAATTTTCAATGTTGATAAAATCATTCCACATCATAACCAACCATTCACTACCAATGCCAAGTCACAATAAGTAAAGTGAAGTCACATGAGTGTTGAATTCCAAAAATCTCGATAAAAATATTAAACTCATTAAACAACAATATCTGATCCTTAATATTATCAATATTGTCGAGACTTTTAAAAAACTATTCCATTTAAATTCAACCAATGCCTTTATCATATATGCTTTGATACTCATTAGGAGTATAAAGTAAACAAAAGCTTTTGAAAAGAAGTGTTAATCAAGGAAAAGCATGGTGTAAACACCTTTTCAAATGGAAGTCAACATTAAACCAATTTCCTTATTACCACATCAAATACCGATGCAGTGTGATCAACCACACATGCATTGTGCTCAAATACAAAATACCATGCAATCTGCCCGATGCAATATATGTTCAAAAAAAAAATTTGAAACCTTATTAGCATTAACCAAAAACCTTATTAATATAATTCCAACCATATCTCCTTGTAAAATTTATTGTAAAACAAAATCATTTATAATGTTGATATCACCTGACCACAATGTGGTTGTATTTAGTATTAAACCTTGCAAAGTGACTTGGATATTTGTCACACGTATATTTTTAAGATGACCAAGCAAGATTCCAAAAAAAATTGTCAAAAACCTTGTAACATTGAATGCTTTACCATGTATCAAATGTTGGCACACTATGTGTAACGAATAATCTTGTATGTTTTGTGCAAGCATAAGATGTGCCACTCATATATCATTTGATCTGCCAACCCAAACAAATTCATAAATTTATAAACATATGTTATACCTTAAATGTATGTGCCAGTATGTGTAAATCATTGTGCATAGTGTCTAAGATACCTATTCAATAAACAAATATCCTCATGTATACCATGTCAACAACCATATACTTTATTTGTGCCATATACCTGATCTATGATTTGAAATCTTGAAATCATGAAAAGGATAAATTTGACTTCATGAAAAGGATAAATCTGACTTGTAGTACCCTATTAAAAAATTATAACAATATCAGTAATCAACATGTATCAAAAGCTAAAGCATGGAAATCTAAGACCTATAATTGTATGCCATGAACCATGTACATTTGAAGCATGGAAATTTGAGACCTATAATTGGATCCCATGAACCAGGTGTAAAGACCATTTACATCAACTGTTATATCAATTGTAATCAACATACAATTATGTAAATGTATGTCACCAAAACCCAACATATATCACCAAAGCCTATTTTGTCATCAAGGAAAAACAATCACAATAAACAACTAAAATCCAACAGGCATACTACATATTTAGCAAAGGAATTCAAATATTCATGGACTTGTGGGATTTCAATGCTCATGAGTGGGTCAATTGGCACTTTTTGCAAAATAATTTTGGTCTCAACTATAAATATAAGAACTTTATAATATTTTTTAATTCATTGGTTTCCTTTGAGATGGTGATGAAGATGTTTACACCTCTTCATTGTACTCCTTTCAAGGATTGGTGGTGGATTTCCAAATGTCAGTTTGAGTTGTTTCCCCTTAAAAAGGTCTAGCTAAATTTTCTTCCACACTTTCCTCTTAACCCCAGATTGAATATAAAATGGAATTGCAATTTTCAAGAGAAAACATGGGGTGATCCCACAAAACTAGTTTACAATTCCACTGAGGAAGGAAAATTGCAAAAAACACCCCGATGAATAAAATATTGGGTTTTGGGGGTTTTGAACGAACTTAGTGTCTGCACAAACCCAAAGAGGGTTTGCTCGAACCCCCCTTCGAGTGAACCCTCTTAATTGATGGGTCCCACATTTTGCACATTTCCCAAATTCAAAACAAAAGAATTTTTTGAAAAAAGGGGCATTCAATAGAACCCTCCTTGAAGCCAATCCCCCTTTGTTTGAAAGGCCAAGAGGGGTTTGCTTGAAGGGGGTTCGAGTGAACTCCCCTTTTTCTCCCTTTTCCCCCTCTGGCACCAAACTTCAACAAATTTTTTCCCTTCGAATCTCGAGTTGAGGATGAAAATGGAGGAGACTTCATAGACCCAACTAGATGATGGTAGTCCTCAGAATGAGCTATCTATCAAATATAATTTTAATATGTTTTGGTTTTATTATGTATTTGTTTTTTTAGTTTGATTAAACATATGCTTTTCACTGAAAAATCAAGCTCTTTGTTCTGCATGTGGAAAAATAGTAAATTATCAAAATAAAATTCTAAAAAATATGTTCAAGCTAGGTATTCATGTCCTTGATCTAGTAAAAAAAATTGAATTTCGATAATACAAAAAAAATTATGTTGTATACAATCTGCCTATGTCTGAATTGTAATTAGTTTGACTTCAAAACTTGATTAAGGAAAAAATATTCAATAAAACACTATGAAACCAAATGAACTTATTAGATATCATAGTTACAAATCTAAATTTGAAAAAAATAGAATTGTATCCTTCATAGAAAGAAAGTTATGTTGTATGCAATGAGCATCACTCCTTAAAAATGGCGTTTAATGATAAAAACTAGTTTTCGAATGAGATGAAAAAAGAAATGAAATTTGATTCAAAAAAATTATATATATATATATATAATCTGTTAGTGTAATTAATTAATTATTATACTAGCATAAGTTAGCTTAGGTCTTGCATTTAATTAATTAAGTCCTAGGTTGCATTATTAGATAAATCATTTAATAAATGGGATAATATTCCCTTCCTAGTTTGTGGGATAAGATTCCTTCTAGAACTTATCTCATCATTTAATGATCATCACCATAGGGTTCACATGTTGTCACATGTTGTTAGATTATAACACTTGACAACATCTCATGCATATTAAGGTTTACCTCTTGCCTATTTAATCAGGCATCTTGTTCATTTGTAATATATATATCATATCGATCATCATATCAATATAGAATCTTTAATCAGCATTTCATTGTTGCAACACTTCTTTTGTGGTTGATTATCTTTCATGGAAAAAGTCCTTTATTGAAGCTTCAGGGGCTATGCATCCATTAATCTCAACATGGTATCAGAGCTAGTCCATTGAAACATCAACCCTAGATCCAGGAAGTTTGGAGTGCAAGATTCAAGCAGGCTAAAGGTTTCCATTGAAGGCTACTTGATTCCACTCGGTGACCAAGCTGATTTCTGAAGCAGATAGAGTCAGATCTGAGCTTGCCATTGTCTTCAAAAGCCCTCAAAACCCTAGGATCGCCTGTCCATTCATCAAAATTGGATATATCAACCCAGGAGCTTTAGAGGTATTTTTAGGGTTTGCAAAATCAATCGTACTATCCATACAATTTGCAGCAAAAAAAATCTCCCCTTGCAATTGTCCTCTGAAGCAAAATTTTTTTATAAGCAGGCCATTTTTCGTTTCAGAAAAAATGGGCTAATATTTTTTACTATTTGGAAAAAATCATATTTTCCTATAGTTGTGGCAGAAAAATTTTAAAAAATATATTCATTGGGTGACCTGGTATTATATTCCCAGTCAGCATCTTTTTAATTTTCTGCGGGCTTGTTATTTTATTCTCCCGTCGGCATACAAATTTTTCTTCTGCGGCATTGATAAGGGTTTGATTTATTATATAAATCGGCACTCATATTTTTTGAATTGCTATTAAAGCAATATTTATAAATATAAATATATTGTCGGCTAATATTTTTTATAGTCTCCATACTTTGCATTGGCTACATTTATTTGTTTGCAAGACGTAGTACTGTTGGCCGCATTCATCGCCTAACAGAGGGAGGTACAATCTGTGTTGGCCCTCCATCCATTAGCTTTCTCACCGATCGGCCGAGCCTTCTATCACCGGCTTCCTACGGCCAATTCCTGGACTTCTTTACCACTCCCACCGACTACCAGGTTTCTGATCGCCTTTGACTGTCATGAACTCCGCGGACCACCAGAGATTTCTTAGCCCCCGCCAACCGAGGTAACGGTCCCATCAATGACCGAGGGGGTCTGTTCAACCGGTCGAGCCCATCCACAGTGGTGCCGCCCCGGCCGCCGCCCGATAGCCACCCCGCCGCCGCTTCACCCGGTGGGGCCTTATTTTCTTTTCCAGCGCTCAACCCCCAGTCATATCAGCAACCGGGGGCCACTTTTTTTTAGCCCAGGTGCTTAATTTTTACACCAGTTTAGCCTGTGCGGTTCCTAATTAGGGCATTTTTTTTGTTTGGTCACAAATTTCACCCAAGATATTGAAATTTGGCAAACAATATACCGTCGGAAAGGGAATTTTGCATACTTTCCAGTGGTGACATCAGTTCTACAAAATTTTTCTTGCAAAAAAATCTACATCCAACTTAAGACAAAACCCTAATTTGGACATAAAGGCTTGTAACTTTGCAACCGCTCATCAGATTTCAATGATTCCAGTGGCATCAAGAAGGTGATTCAAAGTTTTTTTTATCAGTCTAGCCTCTTGATTAGTTTCAGCTCCAAGTACTCTTGCATGAGATTTTTTTTAATTTGGTGTATTTGATCAATACCCTGGTTATTCTGAAGCTTGGGACAAGATTTTTTGATCCAGGTTGCATCACTTTAGCTGTACATCATATTTGGAAGTCTCTCTTTGTTATTGAAAGTCATTTGTCTTTGTGTTTGTGGAGAAATTTCATTATGGGGCTTGCATGTACTTCTTCTCTAGTTATGTTGCATGAGGATAACTATTCACAATGGTGAGATGGGATCAACCACCATCTCCAATCACTTGATCTATTGCCTCATCTGTATGGTATAGTTCCTCATCCGAGTGAAGGTATTCATGAAATTGCTTGGAGTTGTTGCAGATACATTGTTTTGGAGATCATTTCTATGCAAGTTGATTGTGATATTTTGAATGTTATTGATCATTGTGATTGTCTTCACATTCTTTGGACTAAGCTTTAGGAGATCTATGGAGATTCAGATACTCCACTTTCCTCGATGATCATGATTTAGAATGTGATTCTTCAGATCAAGTACCCCATAATGCTATTGTTGTGCAGGAAGTTGATTACCTTGATCTTTCCGAAGAGGTTGACAAGGTTCCTTTCGGTCCTTCTTCTTCATCAAAGATAGTTGGTATCCCTTCACATTCAATGATTCCTTGTCCAAAATCATTGATTGAGGCTTCCACCATCATCATCCATTAGGACACATTCAGTTTTTCAGACTTGGCATCACAGGATGGCTTTGTTTCAGGCATCATTGACTTGGCTACTTCTAGAGGTTTGGAGAACATTCTTGAGGGGGTATCACTCCTCTATTCAAAGATTTCATATTAAGACTTCTTCCCTATCATTCCATTCAAGACTTGAAGTTTCTTCAGCATCTACCATTGGATTTTCTTTAGACTTCTTTCAGTGGTTTTGAGGACACTTCATTTAGGGGGGCTATCAAGTCTCCATCATATTCATTCAATCTTCATCTTTGGATATTGTTCAGCATCCGTTTCTGCATCATCTTGTTTTGTCACTTGCTTCATTGATTGTGGCCTCTTCTTCATTAGGCAAGGAGACATTTGGGTAGAGTTCAAAGAAACCATCATCATTCATCCTTCCTTCAATTCCTATCAGGAATGGGAAGCATCTCTCCACTTGCAGATGGTCTTGTTTCTTCCGAAAGGAAGACAAGTTGTTTGTCGAAAATGGATCATGTTCTATCTTCAGACACTTACCTTTTTTGCAGGTAATATCATCTTCTGGGGGGGCTATTTAGTCTCTCTATTGTATCCATGTGACGGATGGTGTACTTGGGGGGTATTTGGGAGTCCTCCATCCTTCCCATCCTATCTCACATTTTTCTATCTCACATTTTTTTGCATTTTCATCTCCTTTTTGTAGAGGGGTTTTGTTCCCACTAGGTTTTCCCCTTTTCTCTGGTTATGGGAGATTTTTTGAATCTTCATGTACATGGGTACCTAACATGGCCTCGTAGCTAGGACCCATCATCATCTTGCATCATCATTGCATTCTCCTCCCTAAGTTGCACTTAAGGGGGGGTGTTAGTGTAATTAATTAATTATTACACTAGCATAAGTTAACTTAGGTCTTGCATTTAATTAATTAAGTCCTAGGTTGCATTATTAGATAAATCATTTAATAAATGGGATAATATTCCCTTCCTAGTTTATGGGATAAGATTTCGTCTAGAACTTAAATCTCATCATTTAATGATCATCACCATAGGGTTCACATGTTGTCACATGTTGTTAGATAATAACACTTGGCAACATCTCATGCATATTAGGGTTTACCTCTTGCCTATTTAATCAGGCATCTTGTTCATTTGTAATATATCATATCAATCATCATATCAATATAGAATCTTTAATCAACATTTCATTGTTGCAACACTTCTTTTGTGGTTGATTATCTTTCATGGAAAAAGTCCTTTATTGAAGCTTCAGGGGCTATGCATCCATTAATCTCAACATAATCTATAGAAAAATTTTCACAAATTACTAGTTTGCATCATCTTCAAATTCTTCATGGTTTAGCTGCTATAGGTCCCCAAAAGTGAAGATTTAGTTAAAAAAATTCAGTTCAGTGTCCAGTTTGGCCAAAAATTGTAAACAACTCCCACAACATGAATCAAAGGTCTTCCCATAAAAATATTATAAGGGGCCAAGCATCACATTAACCAAACTGGGTAAGGGGTGCTGGCAAGAAGTTGAGTCCACTTTTTGGCCAAAAAGTGGGTGTTTTCCTTGATTTTCAGAATTTGACACATTTGACCTTAAAATTTGAAGCACTTAGAGATGGAATATTCAAAAAAGTCACTAATGATAAAATCTAGTACTCAGAGTATAGTTTCCAAATATGTAATTTATTTCAATACCTAGATGGTACAAATTTAGTTTCAATAGGCATTTCTAAAAACCACTATTTAAAAGTCACTTTTTCTACCATACCTACACGTGTATGTCATCCATATTTTGACCTAAATTATCATATTTTTCTAAATACTTTTGGAAAATTATTTGTAACTCACTGAAGCACGTTTTCAATATTTTTTTTGTAAATTTTTATTGAATTTTTTTTGGTTAAATTTTTATTAGCCATATTTGTCATTTTGAAAAATCATGTACGTCACGCATAAGATGACCTAAACTTGTCGCTTTTTTATTTTAAAAAAAATTGAAAAGAATTGTCTGGAGTACATTCTCATGCAATCTGTTCATGAAAATGTTATGTTGATAAAAAAAAATAAAAATTAATCGAATTGTAAAAAAAATTACATATTTGGAATTTTCACTGTCTCATCTATAATGGGTTGAATTAGTGATGACAAGCCTAGAAAAGCATGAGAGTTTGTTACAACTCATTACAACACTTTCAAATAGGACTTGGTAAGTGATAAAAATAGGATATTTAAGTGAATTATAATGAAAGGGTCCTAGAAAAGTGTGAAAGTGGGTTACAACACTTCACAACACTTTTACAAGACATCCTAGAATTCTTAATATTTCACAAGGGTCTAGGACATAATGTGAATATGTTGGCCACATTACAACATTAAATCTAGGAAAAATCAAGTCAAAGTCTAGAAGAAAGACTCAAGTGAACATAACAATGTCCAACTATATATGTTTTGGTGACACAGTGGGGAAATGAAACAATGAGAGGGTCAGGAAAAGGTTATGTGTCTTGTTCATTTAAATTTGTTGAGAATGCTCAAGTTGTGTTATAGTATGGAACATGGGTAATATGTGGTTATATTTTGTAGTTGCAAGCCTTGACTCTTTAGTTTCACCTTGAGGGCCCCTCTAGATCCTGTTAACCTATGTGGGTGGAACTGTCGTTTTTGACCTTGGCTTTTTGACCTTTCCTTCAATAAATTGTCTCACAACTTCATAGGGTTATTTGGTGCAAGAATAATTCTAAAAAAATTGTGAGCCTTAGGGTGCATCCAAGGGTATGTGTGGAAATGGATTTGAATCAACTATTGCTAGAAAATATTAAACTCATTGGAGGGTATGTGCAGGATCATCATGGAAAAAATAGGCCCTTAAGTGGCAAAAAATTTAGAAAAATAAGAGTTAGGAAACTTGACATAAAAATTTGAATAAGTTATGTATACTATATCAAAAATATGTAACAATAGGTTGGTATTGGCATGGTGTGATGGTTTTATAGGTGGCATTGTTGTTCTTGCCACCAAGGTTCAAACCCCATTGGGGTGGTATTGCTAAATGGTTGTATCCGGTTCATAGCTCCAGTCAAAAGCATTTACCCCTTGAATAATATATAAATATATATATATATGTAACAATAGAATTTGTATCAAATTGAATGTAGTTTCTAAACTACTAGGTTTGTTTAAAAAAAAAGAAAATCTATTTGGTGAAACTTTGAAATTTCAATGCAGTGGTACTTAGATCTCAGGGAAAAAATAAGTAGGTGTCTGTCTAACCACCCTAACCATAATAAAATGATAATATTTTTTTATAAGATTTTAGATATAAGTAGAGGACTCATGCCTCAATGTGATGCATATTTTTTTGTAATTTTTTTCCAAGTAAACAATTAATTATGAATTTTTTATTACAACTTTTAAAAAAATATAAAAACTTGTATGTCTGACCACCTTAACTTGGTCAAAACTTCATGAAATTCAATTTTTAATTTTTTAATCCTATATAATGAAAATTATAGAATGTGATGCATGTTTTGGATTCAAAAAAATTGATGCCATTTGAAATCTATAGATGTTTTTCAATTAGCCTATCAATCAGGACTTTAGTCGTAATTTGAGTAGAAAATGAATAATAATTACTTATTAAATTCAAAGTAAAGAATAATTTAAATTGGTGGAAATCTGAGAATCTCTTTTAAAAACCCTTTTTGTTTCATCAATTTTGGGTAAAAAAATAGTTGTCAGCCACATACCCATCATATTGCCACTTTTTGGCCCATTATGATCCTGCACATACCCTGGACCAAGGTTTAAAATTTACCAGCCAGTTGTCTATTTCAATAAACCTAATTCTTGTTTTTTCTTCCATCAAGAAGGCCATTTGATCAGAGATTTTCCTTTTAGAAGGAATAAATCAGTACATGCCTATGTTGAAATGCCACCAAGAAGACAACAAAATAATAGCAAGTTGCTTGTCCCTGCTATGCTTAAGGATCCAATGAAAACAAAATTACCAGATCCTCCTACTAAAACTCAAAAGCATAATAAGGCTTTGACAAAAATTAATAGAGATCCTAAAGATGACGAGATGCGGGATAGATGGAAACTTGTGAGAAAGAGAAAATAACCTTTTGGGGAACTTTGATCCAACAATTTCCCTAGTCAATCAATTTGAAACTTTTCCACAAGAAGAGGATCTCTCTATCTCTTCTTTACCATGAATTACAAAATCATGTCATGGAATGTAAGAGGTTTGTCTCTCCCTCATCATAAATATGGTTTAAGGGATGTTATTGTGAAGTGGAAATTGGATATTGTCTTTTTTTAGGAGGTTAAACTCAATGGTATCCGTCTTGCTTCTTCTCTATATGGCATATGGAGAGAGGATTTCTTTCTTTATACGTCACATAGAGATGGAAGGGGGGGCTGTGATTGGATTCAATCCTTGGGTCTATAAGTTCATTATTGATAAAGGTGAGGACCCTTCACATAGTTGTGTGTGGGCCCTGGCCTTTATCAATGACCAACCTATTGGCTTTTACCTAGTTTATGTTGCAAACTTTGCTAAAGAGAGAGTTAAGTTGTGGGACTAGATGAATAATAACCTCCCTAATGTTAATTGGGTTATAGGACATGATTTCAATAAGGTAGAACATCATAATGACTACAGTTGGATTAGTCATATCAAGTTGAATAAGGAAGAATTTGACAAGTGGTTGTTATGTCACAATATGTTAGGATTTTTTGATCCAATTCATAAAAAAAGAGGTAGTCATGATAGTAATTGGTTCACCTACTCTAATTGTAGATTTGGGGAGGATAGGAAGCTGAGTAGACTTGATTGGTTTTATATCTCTCTAAATAGTTTTTTTGTTCAAGACCCTTTAGGTTTGGTGGTTAGGGTTGACTATTCTGCAATGCTTTCTAACCATTATCCTATTATTTGTTCTATATCTATATTTGATAATAGTGATGTGGACTCCGAGTTACCATATAAGCTTAATGTTTCACATTTAAAAAATCCTTCCTATGTGGGAGCGTTGGTGGACCTTTGGAATTATTTCCCTGAACCAATCAAAGAGGAATCTTATAGACTATGCTGCCATAAGGCTATTTATAAATGTGTTGAATTCTTACGTACTTTAAATGACAAAATAATTACTTGGAAATGGAAACAAAAACTAAAATCCATTCAAGGAAAGCTAGAAAGCAACAAAAAATTTCTTAATAACAATCCATTTAATCATAACTTATAGACTTAGGTTGTTTCCCTAGAAACTCAAATTCATAAAATGGATAATTATAAGGGGAAATGTGCTAAAATTAGGGCCCAATTACATTGGATTAAAGAAGGGAATAGAGGCTCTAAATATTTCATTAAGTACCTTAACTACAAGCACAAGAAAGAATTTATTGGTGCTATTCAGGATGATGTTGGTTTGGTTCACACCAATCAATCAAAAATTAATGGGTTGTTTTAGACATATGATATTGCTATATTCTATCCATTGAAGACTTAGAACATGTTTTTTCTATTCCTTTATATAAAATTCCTAGACTTGGTGGATTTCCAGTGGAATTTTATCAAAAAATGTGGCCTCACATTAAAGATGACTTCTACCTAGTTTACCTGGAGGCTTTGGAGCATGGGTCTTTAGGGCCTAACATAAACAAAGGTTTAATTAAACTCCTTCCAAAAGGGGAAAATGAGGATACTATTTCGGGTTGATGGCCAATCACCTTGTTGAATACTTCATATAAAATTATTGCCAAAGCTATAGCAATGGGAATTAAACCAATTGTGAAAGAGATAGTCAAACCTGCAAAAAATCTGGTTTCTTGGAGGGAGGTTTATATTGGATAATCTTATCCTTGCTTGGGAAAGTTTTGAATGGGCCCAACAATCGGGCCAACAAGATTTTCTAGTCAAGATGGATTTTAATAAGGCATATGATAGAATGTGCTGGAGCTTTTTAATCAAGATGTTGCAATGGTTGGGTTTTGGTCCTAAACTATGTGGACATGTGCAAATGTTGTTTAATGATGCCAATGATTAGTTGGTGATTAATAAAGATTTCACCCATACCTTTTCTTTACAACATTCAATTAGACAAGGTTGTCCATTATTTTCATTCTTGTATGTGCTTGTTGTTGATGCTCCAGGTTATCTACTACAAAAATATAATCAATTGAACCTAATTAGAGGTATTTCTATCCCCCATAATGTTGTGGTGATTAACTCTCATTCATAGATGATAGCATGTTTATCCAAAATTTTGAGACAGAGATCAACAATGTTATGGGAGTCTTTACTCTTTATTGTGAAGTGTTTGGTTCGAAACTTTCCCACCATAAGACTAATTTTTTTATGGTACACTATGGTTCACTTCCATGTTGGATTCCTAAAGAGTGGAAAAAAATTAAACATGGGGAAATTACTAGGTATCTAGCCATTCCATTTGGGATGGGTGTCACAATTTCTAAAATGTGGAATTGGTATTTTAAAAAACTAAAAAATAAATTGTGTACTTGGGGGAATAAATTTTTTTGTTTGTTGGAAAGATTTAAGTTGTGAATCAAATATTTTTAGCTTCACATGTATATTATTCTTCTTGTTGGATTCCATAAAAAAAAAGTTATGAGGATCTTATTAAAATTGTTTGTAGATTTCTATGGGCGAATTGGGGTGGTAAAGTAGGTTTTAAATCTTCTTCTTAGCTTCATTGTATCCAACCCAAGGCTAAAGGAGGGTTGGGCCTTCTATATCTAAGGACTCAATTGATTTTCTTGGTAGAAAAATGGATTGTGAGATCAGTTAATGGTGATGCTATGTGGAAAATCCTAGTTCATTTTCGGATTTCTCAAGCTACTGCGAAAGGTAAATGGAAAGCTATTAGTTGTGACCTGATAAAATTTTACAGGAACCTTTCTTCCACTTTAAAGCTTCCTTTCACTTAATTTCAATTTGGATGGCATGGAAATAGGTGGGTATGTGCAAGATCATCATGGAAAAAACAATTCCTTAGGTGTCAAAAAATTTAGAAAAATTAGAGTTAGCCAACTTGACGTAAAAAAATGAATAAGTTATCTTTATTATTTCAAAAATATTTAAGAATAGAATTTGTAGAAAATTGAATGTAGTTTATAAGCTACTAGGTTTATTTCAAAAAAGAAAAAATCTATTTGGTGAAAATTTGAAATTTCAATGGAGTAGTACTTAAATTTCGGGGAAAAATAAGAAGTGGGTGTTTCTCTGACCACCCTAACCACAATAAAATGATAATATTTTTTTATAAGATTTTTTATATAAGTAGAGGACCCATGTCTCGATATGATGCATATTTTTCTATAATTTTTTTCCAAGTAAATAATTAATTATGATTTTTTTATTACAACTTTTTAAAAATATTAAAAAACATATGTCTGACCACCTTAACTTGGTCAAAAATTCATGAAATTCAAGTTTTCTTTTTTTCATCCTATAAAATGGTAATCATAGAATGTGACACATGTTTCAAATTCAAAAAATGTGACACTGTTTGAAAGCTGCAATTTTTTTTCAATCAACCTATCAATCAAGACTTTAGTCATAATTTAAATAGAAAATTAATAATAATTATTTATTAAATTCAAAGTAAAGCATAATTTATATTGGTGGAAAGCTGAGAATCTCCTTTAAAAACCCTTTTTATGTCATCAATTTTGGGTTAAAAAAATTCATCAGCCACGTACCCTACACATACTCATCATATCACAACTTTTTGGCCCATCATGATCCTACACATACCCAAGTTAGTAATTTTTTAGTTTGGAGAAGTTCCCTTCAATATGGGTTCAAATTTAGATCATCATCAATATGGTGGAATAAACAAGTGCAATATCATGGTTTTCCTCTTGTTGCTTCCTTTCCAAGGATTGCATACTACTTATTTAGGAAAGGAATTCAAAGATTTATGAACTTGTGGGATTTCAATGCTCACGAGTGGGTCAATTGGCACTTTTTATAGAATAATTTGGGTCTCAGCTATAAATATAAGAACTTTATTATATTTGTTAAGTCATTGGTTTGATTTTAGAAGGTGATGAAGATGTGTACACCTCTTCATTTTACTCCTTTCAAGGATTGGGTATGTGCAGGATCATGATGAGCCATAAAGTGACAATATGATGGGTATGTAGCGAACGACTTTTTTTTTACCCAAAATTGATGAAATGGAAAGGGTTTTTAAAGGAGATTCTTAGCTTTCCACAAATATAAATTATACTTTACTTTGAATTTAATAAGTAATTATTATTCATTTTCTCTTCAAATTATGACTAAATTCTTGATTGATAGACTAATTAAAAAATATTTATAGCTTTCAAACGGTATCATATTTTTTGAATCCAAAACATGTGTCACATTCTATGCTTTGCATACTATAGGATTAAAAAAAAAAATTTGAATTTCATGAAGTTTTGACCAAGTTATGGTGGTCAAACGTACAAGTTTTTAATATTTTTTAAAAGTTAAATAAAAATTCATAATTACTCATTTAATTTGGAAAAAATTATACAAAAATATGTACCAACAGAAATGTGAGTCCCTCTACTTATATCTAAATATTATAAAAAAAAAATTATCATTTTGGTTAGGTGGTCGCATTAAATGCCTACTTCATTTTTCCCCTAAAATATAAGTATTACTACATTGAAATTTCAAATTTCACCAAATAGATTTTTTATTTTTTAAACAAACCTACTAGTTTAGAACTATATTGTAATGTCCCCATTTTGGCCCTACACTCTTCAATAGGATTTAGCCTATTTCCAGAAATCCGTAGGCTAAGCTGTGGTGGAAAATTAGGGTTTCCTCTTTCAGATATTGCTCAGTTGGCGTTCAGAGGATGTTGTGCAGATTTACTATTTATAGCAGTTGCTATTTTTAGCAAGTCTATCTTTTGACAATATCTGTCTAGCAGTGATTCAATCCTTTGCAGGTTAGTGTTCAGTTTGGCTATCTATTGTTTTGATGTGAACTTACTATTTATAGAAGTTGGCTTTTTTTAGTAAGTCTAAATTTGGCATTAGCATCATCAGCAACTCAACTCAAGTCATCTTGCTATCCATCAGTTTCAGTATTGGCATTGGTTTTTGGTTATCTCCATGGACTGAGTTTTTATACTTAGTCAAAATTCATGTTTCTCAGTTGTACCCCACGCCTAGGAGTAATAACTTCATGTTGTTTTAAAAGAGGGGCCATTAAGGGGGTCAATTATGCATTTAATAATTTATTAAATGCCTCTTTATTATTGTAAAGTGGAAAGGAGGCTTGAGTAATATTATATTATTTCAAAAGTAAAATGCAAAAGGTGGCATCCCTTTGAAGTTGGGCTTATCTCAACTTCTTGGAATTTGAAGTATTCTTGTTGCTTCCATTTTCCACCAGTTTATATATTGCTGCTGTTTGAAGAGCTGATTATGCATATTTTGAAGAGCAAAGTTACGCTGCTAGAATGAATCCAGAATCCGGCTAAGGGAAAGCTTAGCAAATTTACTCCATTCTTCGGGCCTGCAACTATGGTTCCTTAGGTGGTGGATTGAGAGTGTGCTTCATCCGTATACATATTGAGTATTGTGAGTTTTGGTGAGATATTTCCAGTTTTCATGTTGCTGGTTTATCATGGCTGAAAGTGATTTTTGTATGTAGCTTTTAGTATGAATTTTATTTGGTTCTGGGTATTTGATCATTGCATTTCTATGATAGAGGCGACCATATTTGGAGGTTATCAGAATTTAATTCCAAGTTTCTGATTTTATTAAGCAAAATCGCCCTTGCAAGGAGGCCGTACCTTTTTGGAGAGCATTGGGATTCGTGCATAAATTAATGGTTGAGTTTAGATGCTATTTTATCATTGTGAATTGGGTGCCAACCTTCTCAAGAGCTTTTGCAAGCTATATTTCATCTTCTGAAGTTAAGGTGAATATTTCATATATTCATTTTTCTACAGATTCTATTCTTACATATTTTTGAAATAATATAGATAAATTATTCAATTTTTTATGTCAAGTTGCCTAACTCTGATTTTTCTGATTTGTTTGCCACTTAAAGGCCTATTTTTCCATGATGATCTTGCACATACCCGGTTGGTGGTAGATTTCCAAGTGTCAGTTTGAGTTGTTTCCCCTTAAAAATGTCTAGCTAAATTTGCTTCCACACCTGCCTCTTAACCCTAGATTGAATATAAAATGGAACTACAAGTTTCAAGAGAAAACATGGGGTGATCCCACAAAACTAGTTTACAATTCCATTGAGGAAGGAAAATGGAAAAAAACACCTGCATGAAGAAAATCTTGGGTTTTGGTGGGTTCAAATGAACTTAGGGTCTGCACAGACCCAAAGTGGGTTTGCTTGAACCCACATTCGAGCAAACCCTCTTAATTGATGGGCCCCACATTTTGCACATTGCCCAAATTTAAAACAAAAGGAAATTTTTAAAAAAGAGGGGATTCTCTCGAACCCCCCTTCGACTGAACCCCCCTTTGTTTGAAAGGTCAAGGGGAGTTTTCTCGAAGGGGGGTTTGAGTGAACCCCCCTTTTTTCTCCCTTCTCCACCTCTGGCACCAAATTTTATTAAAATTTGGCCCTTTGAAGCTCGAGTTGAGGATGAAAATAGAGGAGACTTCACAGACCCAACTAGATGATGGTAGTCCTCAGAACAAGCTATCCATTAAATATAATGTTAATATGTTTTATTTTTATTATATTTTTTTTTAGTTTGATTAAACATAGGTTTTTCACCAAAAATCAAGCTCTTTGTTCTGCACATGTAGAAAAATAGTAAATTATCAAAATTAAATTCTAAAAAATATGTTTGGACTAGGTATTCATGCCCTTGATCTAGTAAAAAAAATGGAATTTTGATAATACAAAAAAAATTATGTTGTATACAATCCACTTATGTTTAAATTGTAATTGGTTTGACTTCAAAACTTGATTAAGGAAAAAATATTCAATAAAACACTATGAAACGAAATGAACTTGTTAGATATCATAGTTGCAAATCTAAATTTGAAAAAAATATAATTTTATCCTTCATAGAAAGAAAGTTATGTCATATACGGTGAGCATCACTCCTTAAAAATAGTGTTTACTGATAAAAACTAGTTTTTGAAGGAGATGGAAAAGGAAATGCAATCTGATTTTAAAAAAATGAATATATATATAGAATCTACAGTCAAATTGACACAAATCACTAGTTTGCGTCATCTTCAAATTCTTCATGGTTTAGCCCCTATAAGTGCCTGAAAGTGAAGATTTATTTAAAAAAATTCAGTTCAGTGTCCAGTTTGGAAAAAAATTGTAAACTAGTATTGTGGGATCACCCCATAGAAAAAGTTGAGTGCTCAAATTTGGCAGTCCAAAACTGAAACTAATGTTCAAATCTTGACATGGAAAATTTTGCATTCTAAGCTATTTGTTGGTGATAGGTTAGGTCAAATGCCCCTTTTGTAAACACATTGAAAGTTTGAAGCATATATTTTGGGACTATTTTGTGACCCAAAGGAAATGAAGGGTTGTTTCTTTTTATCTCCCTACTATGTTTGAGCATACTTTGAATTGGAAAGAAGTTATTTTTGGCTTGAGACTACAAAACAATGTTGTTGATTCTATAAGACAAACTATCTTGTTTAACTTATGGAAAAGTAGATGCATGGCTATTTTTGTTGATCATGATATTCATCTAGAAATGAAAATGCTAAGGTTTTACTCTAACATCATTTTGCAAATTGTTTTTCTATGTTCTCAATTGCAGGGAGTGCCCAAAGTCAATGTGAAGATATCCAAGCATTTAGACAAGATTAAATGGACGATTTTACAACTACATGAAAGTGATACATAATGTGTTCTAAGGAGCTTTAGAAAATGTTAAAATTTAGAGTCGGATGGGTCTTCTTGTTGTTGTCCAATGCTGTTGTATTTTGTACTTTGATGCATTGTTAGTTGCTGTCCTTTTTGAATGTTAGGTGAGATGGCTTAGTTTGGTGAGTTATTATTTGTATTACCTTCTCAACAACCTCTAGCTTCCCTCAAAATGTGTTTTTCTACATTGATTCAATATTAAGAAAAAATAAATTAAGACAGTTTCAATCCAAAAATCTTAACACTCTTAATGTGTCAATTATCCTCCATTTTTACACCGCACAATAGATTGGAAAGCTCCAAGGTGCGACCCTATGATTTTATTTTATTTCAAAATAAAGGGCAAACACTTTTGACGACCCTATGAATTCTTACTTCGAATGAAATAGCAACAACAACATATGGGTTGGTGACATGTGGCATAGGCCAGTTCCGTCTCCATTGTATTTCTCACGTCGTTCCATTCTCTTTTATGTTTTCACTGAACCAAAGAGTTTAATGAGGAGATGACTTCTTTCTGACACATCGCAGTACCAATGTACCTCCCACCAGAGTTTGAAATATTCTCGAAATTAGCTCATAAAAATATAGACTCATTTGGAATTTTCTAGATTAACGTTAAAGTTGCCACGACTTTTCCGTTAAGAATGAGACATGCCGCATTGAATTGTAGCCGGTCTTTCACGTTATCTTTTTTACTTTGACCAAGAAAGTTAAGAACCTTGAATCCGAATGAATTTTTCTGACATTTTTTGTAGTGAGAGCTTTTTGTATTGCTCAATCATTACCAACAATAATTCCCCGCTCCACTCTGGCATTCTTTAGTTGCATTCTTGCTTTTTCACTTTTGCTTCTCCACTACACTTCCCTCTCGTAAGATGGCCTAATTCTGCTTAAAATTAAAAGAGTAGATTGGAGGGATATGTATAACACTAAAGCTTTAAGCGACTGGAATGGATCTGAGCAAAATTCGTGTGCTTGGAATGGAATATTTTGTGATACATTTAACTCTATTACCAATGTTGATCTCATGTATTCTTATATTTCTAGCAACTTGACCTCTGCTATATATGTGGCCTTCCTAATCTTGTAGGTAGATTCCCAAATTTCTTGACCAATTTAACGCAACTCCAATCGTTGGATATGTCGCACAATAATCTCTGGGGCAATATTTTGAGTAGTTTAATGGCTATCGAGAATTTAAGTGAACTGTATCTCCGTGACAAAAAATTGTTCAGACATATTCTGCACAACATTGACCAACTGGAGTGTTTATCCAGGTTTGATCTTAGCGAGAATGATTTGTTTGGAGTAATTCCTTCCCAATTAGGAATGATACAGGACCTGCCTACTATAAATTTATCCAATAATCTCTTTTCTGGATGCATCCCTAACGTTCTAGACTATCCGGCTTATGATGAGAGCTTTCTGAATAACCCGATGCTATGCGGGGGTCAGAATTTGAACCTCCCTTTGTGCTCCTCTCCACATAAGTTGTCACCTAAGAGATTGGCTACCATTCTATTGGCACCTTTATTCATTGTAGCTGTTAGCTTGAGCTCCATTTGTTTTTGTTGTTCTTTTCTCTGGAAGCAAACTGACACGCCATTGTGGAAAGAGACGCCATTCATTTTGACAAAAGTGGATGAGTCATACATCCTCTGCAATTTGAAGGATAGTAACGTGATTGGATCCGGAGGTGTCGGGAAATTTTAGAAGGTCACTCTGCAGAACGGGCAAGCGGTGGTCGTAAAGAAGATCTGGAACTCGGGAAGAACAGTAGGAAATTCTAAGATAAAAGGTGAGCATGAAGAATATAAAATATGGGAAGTGAAGGTGGATATATTGGGACTCATTCGACATACCAACATCTTAAAGCTTCTGTATTGCACTTCAAGTGAAGAGTCAGATTTCAAGTTGTTGATATACGAGTTCATGCCCAATGGCAGCTTGTTTGACTGTCTACACGGTGACCTAGTATCAGAAATGGTCCTGCAATGGCCGATGTGTTATCAGATCGCTCTTGGCGCAGCTTGAGGGCTCAGTTCTTGCATCATGATTGCTCCCCTCCAATATTGCACAGGGATGTGAAATATAGCAACATCTTGTTGGATGGGGATTTTAGGGCTAAAATTGCAAATTTTAGCGTATCTAGAGTGCTTGAGAAACTGGGCGACGAGTCTATGGAATCTGGTTATATCGGGTCGCATGGATATATAGCCCCAAGTTCAATTTTACATCTACCCGTGATTATCTAATATGTTTAAGTTTCAATTTCTTGTCAATGATTTAGCGCCATAACGTTAGAACTTTTATGCATAGAGTATGGCTGTAGATTGAAAGTGAGCGAGAAAACTCACATTTATAGTTTCAGAGTGGTGGTGTTGGAGCTGGTGAGTGGTATGAAAGCTACGAATGAGGTGTACGGTGAAGGAGTGGAGTTAGTGGAGTGGATCTGCAACACAATAGGAATGGGTAGGGGAGAGGTCGGAATGTTGGATAGCTGAATACAGGGAAGAAAGCTGCATCGAACAAATGTTGCGGGTGTTGCGGCTGGGTCTGGTATGCACTAGTAAGGACCCCAAACGCTGGCCTTCCATGAGGACAGTGGTAGAGATGTTCGAATAATTAGCTGTTATCAATGGTAAACTAGAGCAAATAATTTGTTCAATCTTTGATTATGTTATGGTCAAAAATTTATATTTTTTTGTTTCAGTTAATAAACATTTGATCTGTAACAAATAATGATTAATGAATTTTATTTCTGTATACCTTTATTCTATATAAAAAAATTATTTGAATAAAATGTACAATTTTTCTATTTATTTATTCTGTTTATCTTATCTGTCTACCTTCCCTAACATTTTCTATGCAGGCGAGGAGTTGCCAGGCAGATGCTAATTTTTGTGCTACCACTACTTTTTGAGAGCGACAACGAACCGAATGACATTTTGAGGCTGAAAATCCTCCAGGTCACGTACACAAAATAATTTATTGCTGATTTTATATTCAATAAGAAGGAGCAGGGCTTAAATTTGATGGTTGTATGACCGTATTTAGAAATTTTTGTCATAAAATACAATCAAAATTTTAAGAAGATTGTATCAGATGAAAGGAGAGATTTTGGATAGACTGTCAAAATTTATATAGAATTATAATGATATATATATATTTGATTTATATATAATTTTACTTACACTAAGGTATATCATAATGTTTTAAGGGCACCTTTGAATAGATAACCATCATTAAAAAATTTGTTGATAGGCAAGGTCAACCATCAAATTTAAGCCCCAAGGAGGTATTTTTCACAGCATGTCAAATTATGATATTGCTATCAAGATTTTGCATATCACAATGTTACATTTGTCAAGATAATTTTCATTAATCTAATAATATACTTTGAATTTCAATTTATTATGTACTATTAATATAATGATAAGTATTAGAATAAGATTACTTTGTTTGAGCATTTCTTCTCAAAATATTTATTTATTATTATGAATCACGAAGATCTTATGTCTTACAAGTTGCAAGGAAATTTAAAGTAGAATTTTATAAAGAAGCTCAACTAATTGAAGAATTTTTAATTAACTGATTACATATATGGCATTGATGGCATTCAAAATTTAAATTGGAGACTCCCCTTAAATTCCAAGCTTTAATAAAAGTCACATTCATGTTTGGATTTGTTGATCTCATAGACCCTGAATTCTTAGTATTTTCATCTAAGTGGATGGTCATGTCTAAAATACAAAATTTTCTAAATGTGCATTTCTTCAACCTTAATACAAACTAGAATGTACTCGATATAGATTCTCAATGATTCATACAAGATTTTTGCAACATATACCTATCAATTTCATGGACTTCATTAAATTTAAGTAAACCCTAAATTCCTAATATTCTCATCTAATTTTAAATATTAAACAAGCACAAAAATAAAATAAAACAGAAAAATAAAGAACACAATGAGAGACACAAATTTATAGTGGTTCGGTAATTGCCTATATCAACTCTCAAGTAGGGAATCACTTTATTATCAATCACCAACTCTACAACACAATACATGCTACCACATATCTATACAAAGTTGGGAGAATATGAACGGTCATGTGACTGCTGGGATTCACATCACAACAATCTCCACCATGAAGTCCAACCAGCACAACCATGCATTGTCATCCCCTACATTTCACTTTGAAACTCACATCGCAACTAGGCCCATCAAAGATTTTAGTTTTTCCAGACTTTATTCATGAACACAATGAATCAATCTTCTCCATGTCAAATTGAAGTCAACAACATCTCCTCTTACTAAATTCTTAGGCACAAAATTTCCCATCAAAACATTACTCTTTGTACATTCATAAAACACTCCTTTGTCATGCCAATTTACCAAAATGCACTCAATCCATAGCCAACATGTGCAAAAGTAAGATATCCACCTCTCCCTCTAGAGTTAGGGTCGTATCGATTGTCCATCCTAACCCAATAGCTACCTGCAGAACTTGAATTATATGTCTATCCATAACCAATGCTAAGATTGTTCCCTCGATTTCCACCTAAACCAAATCCACCAATAGGAGACCGAGCAGGGCTAGGAGAAAGCTCTTTTGGTACTGCCTTCTTAACCACAACAATTCTGAAAATAAGATCTACAACTTGCTGACCAACACCAATCTTTTTGTCTAATATGAACCCTTCATCCACGAATGAATCCTATAAAGAACATTCTGCCTCCCTCAAAAGTTCTCTGACCAAAATAACCATAGAAGTGGTTCCATCCCCTACTTTATCATCTTGCACTTTGGAGATGTCTACCATAACTTTGGCAACAGGATTATCTATATGAAGAGATTTCAAGATTTCCCCCAAAACAAGCCAATGGACATTACCAGCCTTGTCTATGTCGCGAACTCTGAAGCCCATTTTATCTTTGCACAACAACCTCTCTTTCTCCTTCTCGTCCAGAACTTGCTTCATCTGCCAGTCTAGCACTAAAGTCGCCTTATATTCCTTGACATCCAAAATCCTTTCATGTTCGATATATTTCCCCTTATCATGCTGTTCCGTTCCAAGATTATTAGCATTTCCCAAAGGCGAAGACTTACACCATGGAGATCAGGTTCTTGACCTTGAACGAGACTCTGTGTGTGACATTCGACTCAATCTCCTACCTGGAGGAGCTGAAAAACTCCCATTCCTTTCTCTCAAATGATGGTCCATTAACTTGTGAGGAGAATCGCCAACTAAATGATCCCACCGATGATGTCCAAAAGAATGAGCTCTCGGTATCGTTTTTGACTTACACGACCACCAACATTAGTTCGCATAGTGATGGTTCGATCTCTGTTGGTACCACTGTTGCCCTGCCGACCCTCCTCCTTCACAACCATGGACGGAAGCCTAGCAACAGGAGATTGATTTCCACCAACACCGTGTCGATTCTTTTTCCCCAACACCGCATGGGCATCACAGCAGAATGGACCATTAGCAAACTTGAAATTGATCCAATTCCCTTGTTCCTTATTACTAACTGCAATACAGTCTCTCTGTCATCCATTGTAGAGTAAACTGGCAAGGAGATGTGAGAAGGCAGAATAGATACAGTAGAAGCACTCATAAGAGGCTACGAAGGATGTACTAAAGGCAGCAATTGAAGAGTTAAAGGTTGCGCAAAAGAGATGAAAGTATCTATATTGGAAATAGAAGGTTGCGTAAAGACCATAGTGGGTTGTGTGTTACCTGTTGGAAGGTGCGAGTAAATATATTTTCCAACATTACTACCGTCTACTGCTTGGATTGATAAAGACAGCGAACTGACTGAAGACTGTGCAATATCACCTGGAAGCTATGAACCAAAAGATTGATCTCTAAAAAGACTGCTATCTAAGCCTTGAAATGATTCTTCAAGTCGTGTGTGATGGGGAGAAAGGACAGAATCTCTATGACCAAATTATCCATCCGCTTGGTGAACAAAACCATCCTCTTTCATCTTCCTGTGCTTCTTTGGAGGTAGAGGATCATCCTTCTTCTTCTCCTTCTGACCATCACTCTTCTCTCCTTCCATTTGAAATCCATTCCAACCCTGGAACAAATTAATGTGCTTGGAATCAGAAACAGGCAGTTCTTCTTGTGTGGAATCTTGTGCAAGGGCTTGCACGGGAGAAAGCGAAGCTAGGGATCGAGGGGGTAGGAAGCCACGCTTTGCTTGATAGGCTTGGCAGAGTTTTTCTAAGTGGAATTCGGCATATCTTCTTGCGGATTTCTCTAGCTTGAACTCTTCTTCCTGGGTGGCAGCTTCTTCGCACTCTTTATTATCGAAATTGTATACATTCCATCACTTCTATGGGAGAATGTTCAGACCTCCATTCCCTCAAATGGTTGTTTTCTTCTCGCACATAAAGCCAATGCTCTTCTCCTCCTTTTCCACATTAGGAGGTTTCAGTACTGTGGCTCTACCATTCTCTGTCATCTCAGACAAAACAGGATTATGTGCCTCCTCTTCTCCATTCACCAATTCCACTTCTTGGCAATCAATGCCTAAATCGGTAAGAACAGTATGGAGCTCAACCAATTTCTCTTTTAGCTCTTTATTTATTTTCTTTCCAGAAAACTCCTACTCTTTTGTAAATTTCTCTTTTTCCTTCTCCATACCCGGTATATTCTCTCTCTCAGCATCAAAAACTCCTCCTTTAGAAATACAATTTTTTTGTTTAGATGTTCCTCCTAGTTCTCGGCCTCTTCCTTAGGTTCATCTTCACTCGCTTGGTACTAGACTACATCGTCCTCTCCCAGGGAGGCATCCTCCTCATCTTGAAATACTAACTCCGCAGTCTCTCCTTCAACTAGTGATTGCTTCAAACCATCTTCTTCAACTGAATCCAAACTGCCAAGAAATTCTTCAATGACAGAATTAGCCTCCTCATCATCAACTACAAAATTAGTTATACCCATGAAAATATATGGGAAGTACTAAGAGTCATGAAATGAGAAAGCATTATCCATTTCCAAAATTTCACCTTCTTCTTCTTCTGCGTCCATCTCTACTCCTTGCTTCTAACCAAAAACTCAATACTACTCCATAGCTCTGATACCAATTGTAAATATTAAACAATTAGAGAAATGGATTAAAATAGAGAAAATAAAAAACACAATGAGAGACAAAAATTTATAGTGGTTCGGAAATTTCCTGCATCCACTCTCAAGTAGGGAATCACTTCATTATCAATCACCAATTCTACAACACAATACATGATCTGCCATATATTTATACAAAGCTAGGAGAATCTAAACGGTCATGTGACTATTGGGCTTCACATCCCAACACTAATTGCATCTTCATGTCTAATACAAAATTTTTTTAAGTTTGAGTTCTATTTAACCCTAATACCAACTCGATGTACTCAATAGATATAGATTCTCAGTGACTCATACAATATTTATGTACTCAATAGATATAGATTCTTAGTGATTCATACAAGATTTTTTTGCAACATATACCTATCGATTTCATAATGTTATAATGAACTTCATTAATTTTAAGTAAACATGATTCATCTTAATATTTAGTGAGAGGTGATTATGGTCTTTCCAGATACGACCACTTCTCTCCTTGTTTTGGACAATCACACAGAGTCAAGGGAAAACTAACCGATAACATCCTTGGTTTTGTCTTTATAAAGAAAAGTTTGGTGGAGCTTCTTCCAAGATGTCCATTGTCATTGTTGGTCCCCTACCGATGGATTACTCCTAGACATGAAGCCCTACACTAAAGCTACGAGATGAGATTCAAGGCTTGAGTGGAGAATTTTTAACTTTAGTGATTATTGGCTACACTGGTATCTACTAGTGGCAAACAGATTCAGACTTCATAATCGACAGTATCTGTTAAGGTCAATTACATCCTTCTTTTTTGAGTGGTTGGTGTTTCTTTTTTATCCACATATATATTTTTATTTATTTATCCTTTCAACAAGCTAATTTTTTTTAGGGAGAGGATTCAGTAAACATTTTATGCACCTTTCAAAATTTTATGTGGTAATTTCAAATCACTTTCATTTTTTATAACAGTTTATTTGATAAGTCCCTTACTTATATTTAAGGTTCAATGTCACATCATCAAATATATCATCGAGCCTTTTTTTGAGGCATTCAATAAGGTCCTCCAAAAAAGTTAGACTAGTAATTGTACATTAAGTCATGTTTTATTGGTGCACTGATGTGGCATCACCTAATTTGTTGATGTTTAGATCTAAAGAATACATTTCACTCAATTATGAGTACTCATGATCAACACTAACAACTTTAAAGTCACTACATTTAGTGATATACTATTACAAATATTTCAATTAAATCAGCAAATGCTATCACAACTATTAGATCATTCTCAACTATTGGGTTGTTTCCCCTAATGGCTATGTTTTCTTTCCTTTCTACAGCCAAAACTCAATTCACGTTGCTCATCCCTTTGTTTTCTCCAACCTTTCATTCCTAGCAGTCATGATTCTTTATTTTTGATACATTTTTTCCATCTTTTATTCATCATCTCCAAGTTAGATGCACACTTTCTTTCCTTTCTCCAATCAAGCCCAATTCACATTGTTCTTCCCTTGACCCATGCTTAGCATTAATGACAAACATCATTCCTTTGGAATTGAATGTGATAACCCATTGTGGGAATGTTTCACAAAATTTATGATTACTTTATATGTTAATGAATGTTGTAATGCCCCGCCAAGCAACCCCAAAGGATACTAATACATCTAACATTTATGGCACCAATTTTTTTTTAAAAGTACTAACATACATCATAATAATCATATATCACATGAAATGAAACTAAACATGAACTACATATAACAAATCCCTTGGGTTTACATGACTGCATTACTTTTCACAACAACATCATTACATCACATGAAAGGTAAGTATACACCAGTAAACATAAGATAACATGAACATGGACAATAACAAATGTATTATTTATGCTTCCTTTCATAACAAATGTTGGGAATAAGAATGATGTCTCTTGTTCCCTCTATGTTAAGAATTCGACTCATGTCTTATGCTTAGATCTGTTAGATCCTTTAATAACTTTGAATAAAGATTTCAAAACAAAAATCTTATCAATACATCCGTTTTGTGCATACCCTGTATCCAAAGTTTTCCGTGAGGCCATATTTCTTTGAGGTGAACTGTCAACAGTCTGCATGCCCTGTCTATGATGTAGGTTCAATGGTGTAGAAATTTGGTGGAATGGATAGGACCCTCGATGTAGTGTGCAATGCACCGATATCCTTCCTACTGGAAATGCATTTTGGAACTCTTGTGTTACCCTTGAGTTGCTTTGTGGTGTCTCTGGTGTGAAATGAATTTGAGTGTGTATGTAGTGTATGTGTGTTAAATCTAAAATTATGTGTGTTTTGAAGTGATAATTATGTTTATGTTCTGAAAAGGCCATAAATTATGATCTTGTGACACATATATTGTGAGATTTTGCATTGAGTAATGAATAGAATGTAGTACATGATGTTTAAATGATGAAGTTTAACCATAAATGTGTATCTTGGCAATGAATTAGCATGAATAACTAGTGCTAATGTGTTATGTTTCCATCTTAGTTTATGATTTTCAGGTAGTTGGCTTCGAATCTTGATGATGAAGGTAATTAATTGGTTATGTTTAACATGTGGACTTAATACTATGGTTGCATCTGATTAGTAATTGTTATTGATGATTGTTTATGATGTATCACTAATTGTAGAGTGTTAGAAGGACGATGTCGTATCACTCATTCATGAGAGGCATATGACACGACAATTCCCTCTACACTAGGTTGATTTGATATATATATGGTGTACACAATGTTTGCTTTTATGTAGGATTGCGCGTAGTAAGCCTCGATTCCACTTGCTCTCGCAGGACTGGGCGAGCCTCATGAAACCCAATGGGAATAATGTGGAAAAATAGAGTTGACAAGAAAGTTTCCCCAACCTTGCCATCATCCTTGACAAGGATGAGTACAACCACCGTGTAACCCTGTCGGTAAATTTTTTATGTTTGACAGTTGTTTTGGTTGGTTGTCTTTCGTTATTTGATTAAGTCGTAATGTTATTGTTGGAGTTGATGTTGTTTTCAATTGTGTGCATTTTCCTTAGCCTTGCAACTTCCAGGAGTAAGTCAAAGCCAAGGGGGGGAGGATGTAATGACCCTCCATTTGTGTTGTCCTTGAGTTGCTTACCGACCCGCTGTGAAGTTGAGTATTGATTGGTATGTTGTTTGATTAATTGTGTTTTGGAGTGTCTAAATTTAAGGGGCTTTATAAAGTTGCTTGCTTGAAACGTATTAAATAAAAAAAAAAACAATAAATAATAAGTGGTAAAATAATTATAATTTAAATTGCTATTTTGCATTGAGTTATGAAATTAATAAAAATAAGTGTTATAAGCCAACACGATGTAAACAATTGCGGGTGGATAAAGTCAATGAAGCGGTTACACTTTTAATGGAGAGAAACATGGGAACTGGTGGAGCTCTTATCATGAGAAAATATTGTGACTGCATGTTTAAGAAAAAAAGGATTCTTTTAAACAAAAAGTATTCTATTTCTTTTGAATGCGTTTCTAATTTGAAGGGCAGCAGTAATGGCCACTCAAGAGGGTATTTTGTATGCCTAAGGAAATATAACGAAATGCTTTTGAAGATTCTTTGTGACTAAAAACTAGCACTATATTTATGATGGCATTCTCTAATAGTGGGGAATCAATCGTTATGAGTTGGTTATGCATTATGGCAGTGTAGGTTATCGCATTCTCTGCCAAGGGATTTGGGGGAATTTGGGAAACCACGGGAACACTTTCATTGGAGTTTTCTAAAAAGAATCTGGTCTGGGACTTTTATCAGAAAGAGAGTGGAGTATTCGGTTCATTCATTCGAGGGGTATGTCACTGTGGAGAGGATGTCTACCATTTTTTTTTGGGCACCACTCCAAGACTTCATCCTGCGATGTTGTAGGAGGTAAAAATGAGAGGAGATCAATTACAGATAAATGGAAGAGCAAGGGATTTCAGGTATTCTCTAAATAAGATTTGTTTTTAGATTTATTCGTGACTTCTCATGATGCATACCTATATAAATTTTTCTTTGATAGACTATTTAAATGATGTCACATATTGCCTATATAGTTGAGTTAACTTACCTACTCAGAAGGCCTTTGTATGAAATCTCCCTAGTCGATAGCTTGAAGTTAAGATATTCTGCTCAGTTTGGTTCTTCATACCCTCAAATGGTATTTCCATGAGAGATGTTGATAACACTTGATTAAGTTCATGCCTTGGTCTCTGATAGTGCTCTGTGTCTTCATCTTGAGTGTATTATTTATGCTTCCTGTCATAAAAAAATGTTGGGAATAAGAATGATTTCTCTTGTTCCCTCTATGTTAATAATTCGACTCAGGTCTTACGCTTAGATCTGTTAGATCCTTTAATAACTTTGAATAAAGATTTCAAAACAAAAATCTTATCAATACATCCGTTTTGTGCATACCCTGTATCCAAAGTTTTCCGTGAGGCCATATTTCTTTGAGGTGAACTGTCAACAGTCTGCATGCCCTGTCTATGATTCCACAGATCGCATGCATAGCCTGAGCCTCACTTTTTATCTAATTTTTCCTAATTATCATAGCTTCTTACTTTATAGCCGTGTACCTATTTGTACAATTCTCACAGTCTGAATGTATTCTTTACATGAAGAAAATAATTTGTCTCATCACAGACTTGGATTTTTTGCGGAGCTTTTCCCTTTACGCATTCCTCTCACTGCGATGCTTGTATTTTCCTTTGTAAGGCGATAATATGAAATGGTCATACTCTGCGTTCCATATCATTGTGCAAATTATATTAACCTGGTATTCATTTATATCAGTGTTCCACCATTATCGACATCCTTTTTATCTTAGTCTATATTCATATGAGTCCCCAAGATAGCCAGTGCACTCAATGATCACCTAAAAATGTACTACATTAAGGGATACTAATGTGTGAAGTGGTGCATAGGCTCCAACCTGCATGGCTGCAGGCTTTTGATCACAAACAAAGTTGCAGTAATAGTTGTTTTCCAGAGCAATCTCTGTCCCATTTGCAACACTCGAACATACAAGGGTGCGAACATTTAATAAGTTCCCTGAAACCTTTGGTAACTTATCACAACTACAAATTTTAGACTGAAAAGGTGTAGTAAATTAAATAGTCTATTTGATTTCATTGTCAACCTGTCTAAGCTACGACGCTTGAACATAATAGGAAGTTTAAAGGTTTATATAATCTCTCTAATTTTATTGTCAACTTTTCTACGCCGTCGCTATTTCTTAGTGCATACCTGGTTCAGATTGTTTCATTTAACATCGTCACTAACTCCCTCTGAAACTCATCACTATGTAAAATGACATTAATGTTCCTGCTCACTAAGTGATTACCTGATTTTGCATTTCTTTAAGGGTTGTAGTTGAGTGAGGGGATGCGTAGGTTCCAAATAGCATGACTGCGTACCAAGCTTCCAATTTTTAAGAGACTTTTTCCCTTGTGCATTTATTCATCCTTGATACTAAGGGCTTCCTTGCGTAGGCCAAAAGCCTTTCTTGAATTTGATCAATCTTACCTCTTTCTAATCATTCATCCTACTTGTATTTAGGCAAGATCTTCTTGAGAATGAAATGCAATCGTTCTAAAACTGACTCATCTCACCTTATATTTACCATTATACCCTTTGTAGATTCGATGGATTTGAATGTCTATTTACAACCAATAGGTGCATGCTCATTGAATTAGAACCTTTAGTGTAGAAAGTATAGGAATTTGTGTTTCAATCTGAATCTTTATTTAATTTTTATATATAATTAGTTTATATGCATTATATGCGTATGGTGGCATACGATTTACATATCTATGTTGTGGTCTTGTAAAAGTAGACCCATGCTTTAATAAATTGATTGTAGATGATTAACTAGGAACAAAAGGAAAATAGTAATTACATATCTAGATGAATGAAGAATTTATTTAGATAGGTAAATTCAGTGTTTAGATAATGAGCTATAAGAAATGTGTAAAGAATTATAAGACGAAGTTTAATCTATTCTATAAGGGTTGTTTTGAACTATGAAGCTCTACTATAAAAGTTAGTTAGATATACATGAGGAAAAATAGTTATATTTATTTATTTTGAGTTATGTGAGTATTTCTAAAAGTATAAAATGTAAATTGAGTGTCTATTAGTAATTCTCATGTAGTACATGCTCTATAATTAATATTTTAGAACATTATTATGAAGATCTTATCCTTCTATAAGAATCACTAAACTCTAGAATAGTAGACAATAATAGATGCCTTTTTATTTGTAATATAACACTTCATCATATAACCATTTACTTATCAAGATATTGGCATAAGATGGTGAGTGAGAGGTTGTAAAAGTCGTCACCTTGATGAAGTCTTTAGGTTAATAAACCTTAAACTCTATCCATTATTTCTTTTAATGATTTCTTAGAGCTATACTTGAATATGAGAGGAATTTTGAGGATGAATAGGATGATGCTTCTATAATAGTTGTGCATTATGATTCGTTATATAAGTAGATATTGTTGGAAGTTGTGAAGGTTTGATTTTTGTGATTGATATTGAAGTGGGTGGATTTTGTTAATCTTGATTGAGTTTGAAGAATTTGATGCGATGTTTTTCACTATTTGTTCTACTGTTGTCACCTTGATGGAAACCATTGTGTTGATAATTTGTTGTCTTCCAGAGGATAGAGGGGATATGATTTTTATTTTATATTTTTGCAAGGGTTGGTATGGGGGCCGACGACCTAGGAGGATCGCCTTGGGTAACCCATATCAAGCCCGGTGTATTTATTGAGTTTAATGTTGTTTCACCTGAAAGCAGGTGGTTTTATGATTCTGTCTAGTACTTTGATGATGGTTGATCTTGCACTTGGATTGTTTTTATGTGCCTTGAGCCTTGCATTTGAATGTGGTTTTCATTACCTTGAAGTTCTAGCGCAAGATGGTGCATGTCTCTCTTGGTGTAGCTATTTTATTGGATTACGTTTCTTGAGCAAGTTGGCTTTCCATTTGAGTTTTTGAGATATGTTGTTAGTAGGGGAGTGGATCTTCATGGGGGCTGGCACACAAAGTGGTGCCTGGGTAACTCATGTGGAATTAGTCTAATAAGTGAAAACTAAATTAGTGTATTAGGGAAATGGGTAGTCTAAAATATTTAACTTGATAATTATGCCTCGCTCATGGACTCAAGGGCTAGTTCAGATTTGGGAATGAGTCGAGAAGGCCTGGAATGGCAAGATCGTTATCTTGTCTTTATGAAAGATAATCGATTCCGCATTGGATTGCATGTGGGCCGGGTTTCGTAAGAGGTCACCAGGGTAACCCAAGTTGGGGGCCGGGGCCTAGGAAGATTCGCCAGGGTAACCCATGCAACATTGCGATGACACTCCACCCTTTAACAACCATGTATGCTTTGTTTCCCTCTAAGTTATTCTTGGGCCTCTGGAAGCACATGTTGGCATTTGTATGTTGATGCTTTATTGGTTATTCCTTATGTTGGGCACATCTTGTGTTGGTTATATCTTGTGCAGGAGATTGCCTTATGTTATTGTGGATCTTGTTGTGAAGTCTTGTATCCTTGTTTTGTTTGATGGTTATTGTTGGGGTCCTTCTTGTCATCTCTTAGCATGGGGGGTGGGCCTTAGGGTCCACGTGGTTGGGTGGAACGTGCTATGCACCCCACTAGGTCCCCAGTCATCGATTGAGAAGTGCAAAATTGTACCTTGCAGTGACTCTTGAGTTGAACCAGAGTTGGATCCAGTATTGCAGCTTTGTACTCCATTTCAAATAGATCATTCCATTTTATTATATCTTCCCCATTCATGTTGGGAAGCGGCATTGTAATATTGTAATCCCTGATTAATGTATTGTCCATGTTCATGTTATCTTATGGTTACTGGTGTATACTTACCTTTCATGTGATGTAATGATGTTGTTGTTAAAAAGTAATGCAGTCATGTAAACCCGAGGGATTTGTTATATGTAGTTCATGTTTAGTTTCATTTCATGTGATATATGAATATTATGATGTATGTTAGTACTTTTAAAAATTGGTGCCATAAATGTTAGATGTTTTAGTATCCTTTGGGGTTGCTTGGTGGGGTATTACAACATACGGTAAAACTTTGTTGAAATGGGACAACTATCAAAATTGAATTATGATGAGATCAAATTTTTAACTTTGGTAGTGGGGGCTCATTCACCACTAATGAATTCAATCCTCACCGAAAATCTACAAATCCAAGGGGTCAGCTTTGTGGGTCCTAGGCCACTTGGCCTTCTTCAGGTTGGCGAAATCAAATCTATAAGAAAACAAAGTTGAATGTTGTCTCCAAGCTTTGAATTAGAGTTGGTTGACTTTATGGAATTTGGTAACTATGACTATTTTTTCAACACCTATTTCTTTGAAAAATCTACCTACCTGAGACTTCGAAACCTACCACATTACAAAGAGGGAAA
The DNA here is from genome assembly GCA_007258455.2 of Sequoia sempervirens. NCBI lineage: Eukaryota > Viridiplantae > Streptophyta > Pinopsida > Cupressales > Cupressaceae > Sequoia > Sequoia sempervirens. The sequence goes on along the minus strand of VDFB02058242.1, from coordinate 316,360,318 downwards.
GCGGTAAGGGTTAAAGTATAGGTATTATTTACCTTGATCCGAATCACTTTGGTAATCAAACCCGATAAAGAAATGAAATAATGAAAAAAGAGAATGATGAATATAAGCATGTAAGTGTCCTAAACTCACCAAATCCTTGTTGTAGTCTGAAGATATGTCAATGGTTTCTCCAAGATGCTTGATAATTGCTTGATTAAATGATGCTTTGATGGATTGAATGAAAGAATTATAATTGATGATGAGTGATTCAATGAGATGAATGGGGTTAAAATGGATAGAAAAACACTTATTTATAAAACTTTATGCCCTAATTACCAAAAAAATACATCACGGTAGCATAAAGAGTCTTAATGAATAAAAACCTTTTTTTTTTTGTTTATCTTGAATTTTGTGCGAAGGGACTTTCATTTGTCACCTATAGGTGAATGGGTTCTACTCTAGGCTTGTAAGTGGGTGTCAGGAATTAAGTTGCATTTAATGTGATTTGCTGGGTTTACATTCAAAAATTCACTTAATTAAGTCTTATGAGTACATAAAGGGGCCAAATAAAGCATAAGAAAGGTGTAGCATTAGTGATGACAAAAAGCCGAAAAGCATGAAATCTTGTTACAAGAATTTACTTTTAACTTACTTGAAATAGGACTTGATAAGTGATAAAAAAATGTTTTTAGATGAATTATAATAAGAAGAGTCTAGAAAAGTGTAGAAATGTGTTACAACACTTCACAACACCTTCACAAGACATCATAATTTGAATATTCAATCCCTAATGTGAGTGCATAAGCTACATTACAACATTAAATCTAAGAAAAATAGGCCAAGCATCAAAGGAAAAAGACCTAAATGACCATGAAAATGTCAAAGATCCATTTTTCTATGGTACAATAATCAATAAATTTCATTGGTTTTTTGCATTTAGATAATTCCATTTAGAAATATTTCATCCATATTTCATTAATCTTGAATGTAGACGTTGCCCATTTTGGCCCATCTTTCTCCTTTTAGGTGAGAAACCCTAGAAGGGAAAGAAAGCATTCGAGTGCCAAAATATTTGTTTGCAATCCTTATAGCATAATTAGAGTTCACAAGGGCATTCAAGAGTAATTCATCAAGAATTTGGAGCCATCATTAAGATTCAAGCATCATATCAAGGATATTATTGCATCATGTGTGATTTTGAGCTAACATTTGTGATGTAGGGTTTTGATTCAAGCAAGAAATTCAAGTCAAGATCCATCAAGCATTCCTTTGATTCAAGATCTACATTCAAGCTATCCATCTCACACAAGTTTTCAGATTTTACAAAAAGGGTTTGGTAAGTTGCAACATAAAACTTTGTTCATTCATCATTTCCCTCCATTATTTCATTTCATTTCAAGGTTTAATTATTACCAACAAGGGGTTTGACCCAAAGGAAAACTACCATTTACTAACAATCAACGGTTTCTATGTGTGTGTTTTGTGATTGAAAATTTAAGGTTGAATACTTAAAGATCATTTGGAATTACCAAAGTTGTCATCTTGAAAACTCACCTATATGAGTAGATCTAGAAGTTTCAAGGCACGATATTTGGGAAGAAGTAGTCTGGAATGCTTGAGCCTCAGGGATCCCATTCGAGATATTTCAAAAATTCAGATTTGGGAATGGGATGGTGGTAAAGGGAATATTAGTAGTCCTATCTTGGAATTATTTTGCATCGTAGAATTCTTTCATATTCTATTTAGACATTTGAAGATTCCACATTTCCCTCAAAACAACAACAAGACTAAGACAATAGTAAGGGTGTCTTAGTCCTCCGCGGCATATTTGACAACATTTTCATTTATAATCCTCATCCACGTTTCCAAACTTCCCAAGTGATACACATACCTGCCCAACTTGTTTGCCCTAATTTCATCATTTGCACTCCTCATTTGACTTGCATTACTAGGTTTTGTGATTTGAATGTTAAGTTGTCTTTTCCAAGCTTTTGATTGGTGGAAACCCCCTCAAAGCTCAAATAACCCTCCCCCTAGGTCTTCCTTGTTGAGAATTGACTCACCTTTGTGTTGGTAGTCAATCCAATTTGGGATCCTAGGTTATGTACTTGAATGGAAATTGGAGAATAGTGGTGCTCTATGACCTAGGTTATAAAGCATCCCCATTCCCCCATTGTTCATTTTGGTGAACCCAACGATTTGGAAATTTATTTTTTTTAATTTGGAGTTCATTAAGGTCCTAGATCTAGGTTGCATTCATTCTTTCTTTAATCATCTTATCTTATTGAAAACCTAAAAAGAGATTCATTGTCAATCATCCTAATTGTATTTAGGAACATTGTTATTGCATTCAAAATTGAAAAAACATTGCATCCAATATTGTATTCAATTACTTGTCATTAGTTACTTTTTCTTCCTTTCATTTTCTTAGTTTTTTTTTTCTCAACACTAGGTCCCTGAATAGGCAACTTGGGAACACTATAAACAATCCAAATTTTGTTGTTTTTATGAAAAAAAACTTTACTAAGACTAAAACGCCCTTCCTGGTGTCTTAGTCCCTCTGTGGGTTTTTTAGATCAAAATCTTATCTAGGTTTCTTACTTTCTAGAGCCTCAAAATTTATTTAGTAGGATGAAGATGCCCTTGTTGGCGTCTTAGTCCTTGTTTATTTTGAAGCTACAAATTTTAGGGTTTAAATCTACTTTTTTGTGCTTCCTAAGCCTCCTGGTAACATATACTATAAGTTTGGAAGCTTTCGGGAACATCTATTTTATGCATCTAGGTCAAAAACATCAATTTAAGGAACTTATTTTTGAAATCATTTCAATTACAAGCATCATTAGATCTGAAAATGCTCAAATTTATAAAATTTTGCATAATATGGATAAAAGTACTTTTCACTTTTGCATATACAATGTTTACATTCATAAAAATTTGCATAAGTTTGATAAAAGTTCTTTTCATTTTTGGATATACATTGTTTGCATTCTTAAAGTTTTGCATACATTGGATAAAAGTGTTTTTCATCTTTGGATATACATTGATTACATTATTAAAGCATTACATGATATGGTTAAAAGTGCTTTTCATTTTTGGTCAAATAATGTTAGTACCTTACCTTTCTAGGCATGCTAAGAAAAAGTTCATCCCCCTATATAGAGGAGTGTTTTAGTGAAAGAAAATACAACCCAACTTGGACAATCCTAATGATCATATTCATTCTTCTCTAATATCTCTCTTATTGGCAAAGATATTTTGGCATTAGAACAATCAATGGGAGTTTGAGAATCCTAGTTGTTTCTCTCCCTTCTACCTCTCGATTAGGCAATGCATTGTTGAACAAGAAGAAAAACCATATAGGTAATCATGACAACCACATCCCGCACAACAAAGAGACCATTGAAACTTCAACTATTCTGCATTCATCTCCCATCATATTCACCTCTTTGTGTATTATAGAGGATGAAAGCATAAGTGAAGATATGTTGGTGTTGGACCAATCAAAACTTTAAGATCTATGACAGCCTCTTGCAGTCCTTCCCTACCTACCCTATTATAGGAAAAGGAGTCACAAAATTTTTAGATAATCATGATAATTACATTTTTCTTCTCCTAGTATCTCTACTACTTGTGAGGAAGATGCCTTGATGTTAGAAAATACAACCAATGAAAGTCATGAGGAAAAAATTCTTGAACAAGATAATGACATCATTGATAAGAAAGACAATTCAGCCATTGATCATTCCCATACTTGCAACGAAGTCATTTTGGAAGAACCAATCCTTGAATGTAAGAGAAAATTTGGTTTGTTGCTTTCCTAAGAACTCTCCTACTAGGGAAGGTATCACGGTGGAAGAAAATGAGAACATTGACACGTGTCTTTCAAACAATAATGACGAGATTTCCTTAGATGAAGATGATGAAGTGACATTAGACTCTCCTTCAATAAGAGATCATGAAAATAAGGATAAGTCTTATGAGGTTATGAACATTAGATACCCCTTGGAGTGCTCTCACGAGCCTAAACTTATCATTTATCCACCCTCTCAAAAACCACAAGTTCAAAACAAACGTGTCCTTATCCTCAAACCACCTAAGAACAATGTTTTTCAACAATCGAGTTACAATACCATTGATCATACATATAGCACTAGGAACAATCCACAACCAATAAAAATAACTTCAACATCCCTCCCTTTGCCTAATCCCATTTTTCCTAGTGCTCCTTGTTTAACTTCACATAGTGGGAAGGAGTATGATCTTGTTGAACAACTTGAGAATACTCCTGTAAAGATATCCCTATGGGACCTAATTTAGAATTCACCTAATTATCACACTTTTCTTAAATAACCTTGTAAGAAGTTGTGGTTCCCTTCTAATGTGCAACCGAATGACATAACAACCCTAATTCAAGGATTGAATGCTAACACTATTTTCCACCAAAGTGAACTCTCCCCTTTGGAAGTGCAAAAAAAAGTGAAGCTTTCATAATAATATCTCAATATAAAAGAATAGGGATAAAGCGAACCCTTGTTGATAATGCCTCAGCTCTTAATGTGTGTAGTGAAAATATTTTGGATAGGCTTCATGTGGATAAATAAAAAATTAAACCTGATTCCTTGTCTATCCATGGATTTTACATGTTGGAAAACAACCACTTGGTGTGATCACTTTACATACAGCTAGAAAGACCACATTAGAAACATTGATCCATGTTACAACTCATGATATTTCATATAATCTCCTCTTAGGTACATCGTGGATTCATGAAATGAATGGGGTGCCTCCTCCTCTTCATCATAAAATGAATTATATTTACAACAACAAAGTGTACACTTGAAGCGGACCTTGATGAAAATAGTTGTTTGTGAACATTGAGAAGGTAAAGAGGAATCCTTTGAAAGCATTGACACCAACTACACAAGTAGGACTCATGCAAGAACAACAAAAGATAGATGTCTTAAGCCCATCTAATGTGATATCACTAGATGATTTGGGATTTTTGAATTTCGAACCAACATTCATGGGAGAATACAAGATCATAAACAAAGATTCAGAAAAGGGAAAAGAAAAAGTGGTAATGTCAACAAAAATTTTGGATGACCCTTTGAAAGCATCCACCTCTACTAATTTCTATGAAAAAGAAAATTATACAAAAAACTTTGATGAACTTAATTATGAGCAACCATCGAATCCAAAAGAGATGAAAAAAATTTATGGAAAAGGTTATGACATGATGAAACAACTTGGATATAGTGGAAAAGGATTTGGTGCTAGAGAACAAGGTATTAATGTCCCTATAGAGCCTTACATGCAAGGAAAGACTAGTGGTATTGGTTATTGTCCTTTGGTAGAAATAAACAATCCTTCACTTAACATCAACACTCTTACAAAAGATTCCTCTAAGCTGACTTTAATAGTAGTGAATCCTGAATTGATAGAAATTGGTGGTCTTGATTGTTATCATTTGAAAGAAACAAAAAATTACTTGCTTGACAATAATTTCATCACACAAAACACTAATGATTTGAATTTGATAGATTTTACACCTTCCTTTACAAAAGAGTACAAAATATCACAATCTAAAGAGTCTTGTGTAAGTATGACATCCTGTACTAAGAAAAAGATTTCTTTGTCACAAAATAAAGGAACATCCTCTACTATTGATCAAGAAGGAATCTTTTTAAGACTCCTACAAGATCATTAGATATCTCTCCCTCCAAGAACATGAAATAAATTTTACTACAAACATTCATTTTGTGCATATCATAGAGTTCATGGTCATTTTACTAATAAATGTAAGGCTATGAGTAGTAAAATCCAACATCTTAAGGAGTTTGGTACTCTTCCTTATGTGGGGGCACCTAATTCCTCTAATTGATACTTGTTTTCACTCTAGCATTCATCTCATCAATTATTTTGGCTCATCCTTGTCTTGCACTAAGTGGAGCAAGGGGTTAAGTAGCCTTGTCCTTGTATGTCACCTATCGTTGCCTCTTTTGGTTAGTTGAACGCCTTTCATGTACATATAAGAGCAAGCTTGGGATTTGGAAGACATGCCTTAAGTTGGCTAGCATGTGACATACTAATTTATGCATTTTGGGGGAAACCCCTTCCCTTCTCATGACTAGCTTATTGGAAACATATGACTTGGCATAGGGATTTTTGAGAAAGCTCTCATGTCTTCTTCTACTTTAAAGCAATTGCTCACAACACATGTCTTCTTCTACTTTAAAGCAATTGCTCATAGCAATGGTGTTAGAAAACACATTAAAGTGGGGGCATACATTGACACTCGTGGTTTATTGTGAAATTTCCTATCTTCCTACGATGCATTCCTTTATTGGTGGTGTCATTGGGTTTGATTTCCTTTGAGAGTGTGATATTTCCTTGCATTTTTCCTCTCTTGTAAACATTAATTACAATGTTCCCTAAGATGAGACCTTTCATTTTTCCTTTCTTGGAGACATTTAGCACAATGTTCCCTAAGATGAGACCTTGCAAAAACTATGAAAAATCCCTTCCAACATCCCTTTTTCTTATTGTGTTGCATTTTTGTCTTTATCATAGTCATGGGAGTATGACTTTGATATGGACCTCTTGGGGCTCACCTAGTGAACACCTGGCTTCACTAGCCCTTGTGAGCATGTGTTTTGTTTGCATAGTGGACAACATGTTCCACTTGTAAACCTCTCTTGGACAAACAACATAGACTCGGTCCACAACATGTTGGACGGCCAGTCAAAGCTTGATTTTTTGCATTTTTCTTTTTCCTTTTTCTTTTTCTATCTTTGGTAGTGTATGTTTGTGATCTAGTTATGGCTTCATTTATCATCTGCATATGTGTTCCTTTGTGCTTATGTTGTTCTACCATAGGACCTTGATCCTAGGGGCTTGGCCACCCTCTTGATTATTGTCATCCTATCTTACTAGCATTTGTACATTTGAACCCTTCTTGATTGTGTGGTTGGCTACTTTAGTGTGAGTTTGAAGCAAGTTCATCCTGTCACTAAAGTGGGGCCTAAATGTAGTGTAGGAAAATGCATACCCTTGCATTATCACACTTATTTGGCCTTGCCTTGTTTTGTTTATCCTTATTTATGTATTAATTGGTCCTATTTTGTATCCACAAGCCTAATAAACTATATCTTTTTCTAGCTAGTCCTAACAAACATCAATGGATAAGTGATAATTTAATGATTCCGGTTGTGTGTCCCTAATTTTTGGGTTTAGACTAAGACACCACCTAGGGTGTATTTGTCCTCCAAAGGTCTTGGTACCCTGATTTCAAATGTGCCTTAAAGTGGCCCCTTTTTGGAGTTTGTGCCTCAAGTTTCATGCCTCTAGACTAAGATGCCACCTAGGGAATCTTAGTCCCCCTTAAGGTATTTTTGGGATATAATTTCAAATCTTGGCAAGATTTAACCTCCTTTAATTAATGAATTCATATTTTATCTTGTTGTGGTGTAATTTTAGGATATTAAGCATAGATAAGTATAAATACAAGGTTCCTTTCATTCATTTCTCATATCCTAACATCTAAGCATTCATGTATTCATCCTTATAGCATAATTCGAGTTCACAAGAGCATTCAAGGGAAATTCATCAATATTCAAGCATCATATCAAGGATATTCTTGCATCATGTGTGTTTTTGAGCTAACATTTGTGATGTAGGGTTTTGATTCAAACAAGCAATTAAAGTCAAGATCCATCAAGCATTCCTTTGAGTCAAGATCTACATTCAAGCTACACCAACGGTTTGGTGAGTTGCAACATAGTACTTTGTTCATTCATCATTTCCCTACATTATTTCATTTCATTTCAAGGTTTAATTACCAACAAGGGGTTTGACCAAGGCAAATCCCCATTTACTAACAATCAACAAGTTTTTCTCCTCTTGTGTGTTTGTGATTGTAGATTTAGGTTGAAGAAATGAAGATCATTTGAAATGCAAAGTTGCAAAGTTGCATTGCAAAATTATCATCTTCACAAAAAATCACCTATATGATAGATATGGAAGTTTTAATATCTGATATCTGAGAAGAAGGAAGTGCAGACATTGTGCCTCAGGATCACATTCAGAGATTTTAGAAATTTAGATTGGGACTAAGATGGTAGTAAGGGCATCTTAGTCGTTCTAGAGGTATTTTGCAGAGATTCTTTCAAATTTTGTTCTAACATATGAAGATTCTACATTTCCCCAAAAAAATAGTAGTTAGACTAAGACAATAGTAAGGGTGTCTTAGTCCTCCCTGGCATATTTTGACAATTTTTTTGCATTTCCAGACTTCCTAGGTACACATACCCTAACTTGTTGCTTAATTTCATCATTTACACTCCTCATTTGACTTGCATTACTAGGTTTTGTGAGTTGAACGTTAAGTTGTCTTTTCCAAGCTTTTTCTTGGTGGTGAACCCCTCAAAGCTCAAAGAACCCCCCCCTAGGTATTCCTTGTTGAGAATTGACTCACCTTTGTGTTGGTAGTCAATCCAATTTGGGATCCTAGGGCATACTTGAATGGAAATTAGAGAATAGTGGTGTTCTATGACCTAGGTTATAAAGCATCCCCATTCCCCCATTGTTCATTTACTAACATAAAATATTTTATCATGGTCATCTATATCTACTCTCCATTTACAATGTGACCCATGTGCATATGGAATCACACAAAGAAATGTGCCAATAACAATTAAATCAACATCTCAAAGGTGAGAATATTTATCAACCACTCAACAAATTTTGAAAAAATTTGAAGCATTTTTGCAAGATTCTAGCTATAGATTTTTTGGGGAAGTGGGATCGAGGGGATCCCCTACCCAATGATTTTTTTTATTTCCATGTAGGGACTTCCTTTTCTACAACCATTAGGAAGGAAACACCATCTTTTTTTATGCCAAAGATCCTTCCACTCAAGGTGGAAAAACTTACAGGGACAAGGTCTCTAAAATTTATACAAAGATCAAAAGCTTTGGTGATCCATTTTGAGGAAGGACTGTTACTAATGTACCTAATAATTTATTAGATCAGGTGATTTTAGGTATGGATAATCCCCTTATAGGTAAGTATCTAGAAATGGTCAGATCTAGTATAGAAGTTGAAAGGAAGTAAATGCTTTGGTGGATGGTTTTATTCTGTTTCATTTTGTTAATAAAGAATATTTATTAAAAGTTTTGATGGAAGGTCCTTGGTCATTTGAAAAGGTATTTAGGAATACTATTTCTTTATGTAAATGGAAACTTGGATTTGATCCTTCTATGGATCTAGGTTCAACTCCTCCCACTTGGATTAGGTTTCTCGCCATACCTTTGGGGTTTTCGAACTATGATATTTTCAAAGCATAGATAACTCCTTTGGCCATCCATTAGTTGTTGATAAGGTTACTCAACAAAAACATAGATTATTTTTTTCTAAAATGTGTGTAAATTTGGTTATGCATATTGTTCTTCCTTCACATATAACCTTGAAGTAAAAATATGGGAATTGGGTCCAACCCATAGTTTATAAAAATGCATGATTCTTCAACTAGAATTGTTACCACTATGGTCATTGTGGGAAATGTGTAGGAGACCTATGCCAAAAAAGGTAAAACTAAATGATAAAAGTACCATAAATGAGTAGTCTCTATTAAAACTTTTGGTTAAATATGTGGAGGTGGCTAATGATAGGTCTACATAGGAAAATGGTTTAAAGGAGATTGAACCTTCTTTAAAACCACTTAATATTTTATGGGTGAAACAACGGAAAAAGGGGATTTTATTCTTATGGTTTAGGACATAGAGAAAACACACTCCCCAATCATTTCATTGAAAGGAGACCTTAGATATCTCAATCTAAGATATGCAAAGGAGAAAGAGATCTTGCAATAGGGTTGTCCTACAGTCTGATTATAAACTAAAGAGGGGTTCACCACCAAGCTAGGGCTTGGAAAGACAAAGGAAATGCAAATCTAAATGGTTAAACATAATGAAATGAAATCATTCACTAAATGACCTAGAAAAGCATGTTAAACATAATAGAGAATTGCAAGATGAAATGTATCCACCTAAAAACTTGAAGAAGACTAGAATAAGCTCTGAAACACTGAAAATCTTGAAAATTTGGCCTATTGGGACTCATACACCAATTTGGGTGTATCAGTCCCAGATTTGGGTTTCTGGATTGGAACAAGTTTCTAGTAGTGTAGATCTTGGATCTACAAAAATCTAGAAAGATGCCTATAGTGGGACTCATACGCCATTTCTAGTGTATTAGTCCCATTCCACTTTTTTGGGAATTCAAAGTTTGAATCTACACCTCAATCCCTACTCTATCCTTTCCAATTAATTTCTAAATCCAAACCTATAAAAATACCTACAAAATAGAATATATATACTTGATTTTCTTATGGGGGGTTTGCCTCAGTCAAACCCCTAGTTTGGTAATTAAACCTTCATAGAAACAATAAATCATGAATGTAAATATGAACATAAACCCTAACCTTAAGTGTGTCTAAGATTAGTAAATAAAAAATGCAATGTAACCCTATTCTATTGTGCAAGAATGAGATGCATGAATGAAGCTTGAATGTAATGAATCACTTTGAGATATGTCAAATCACTCTAATAAGTCATGATGATGCATGTACCTTCCTTAGGTTGAAACTAGAGTGACAATGGAGGATGGAATCACTTAGGAAACAAGTCATTAGGCTTGGTTTGATGGCTAGTTGCATCTCCCCAACCTAGAATCCATCATGATTCACCATAGACAACCATGATCAACCCTTGAAAGTGATAGATCTTGGATGAAAGTGAGCTTGAAGACCTACAATAACACTTTAATGCTACTCCAAGACTTCAACTTTGTTGATTACTTGCTTTTGAATGCTCTTGTGAAGAATATTTGAGTGTTTTTGAATGATTGGATCTTGAAATTGCTCTTCTAAAATGCTTGCTTAGATGAAATAATGACTTAGAAGCTTGCTTATATAGGAATTTACACCTAATTTACCATTATTTAGATCTCAAAAGCTGACATCAACAAAAAAAATTTAATTAAAAAGTTGAGTTTCCTACTCAAACCCTAAAAAATCCTCAAATGGGACTCATATGCCACCTCTAGCTTATGGATCCCGCCTAGGGGGACTCATACGCCCATGGTGGCGTATGAGTTCCAAACTAGATTTTTGGGGTGGGTTGCTAAAATTTTTGATGCTTTTTTGGATTTTGTCGATATTTTAGTTGAAACAAGCCTCAAAAATTGAAATAAGAGGTCTTAGGGGCCTATTAATGATGAATTAGAGGGTATTTAATGTAAGGGTACCAAAATAGGTCCAAATTAAGCAATAGATTGTATTATCTCCCAGAAGGGAATATAATTTTTGTTGCCACATTTAGCCCCCACTTTAGCACCCATATGGCTCTACGTGCATATGCAAGCTAAAGGACTATGAACAGTAATCTTTGTTTAATAAAAGGATACTCATATGGATTCATTCACAACATAGGAGAATGAAGCCCCCACTTGTAGCTATCTGCAAAACCACATTGTTAGGAACCACATCTTGTAACAAGAATTCAGTAGTTTTCCAAAAATCCACTTATCAAACTTCTCATAGAAATCAAATTTGAGGGTAGTGAACCAACAATTTTAATGGTTTCTATGTACTTCTCTTGCACTCTTAAGATGTTTCACCTAAAAGGAGAGAGATAGAACACTAAAATTATGGTGGTTCATTCAAATTAAGGAATATATGATGGAATCAAGACTAAATGCAATGTTGTAAATGCAACTAAATGATGTAATTGATTGATTATTGATGCAAAACCTATGAAATATGCAATGTTTGAAAACACAATGTGATATGGAGAAAATGTAATGGAAATGTAAACTAATGCAAATAGAACTGAAAGAGGTTGAAAAAAGTGCACCTAAAGGCATATTGAAGACTTGAGAAGATTCTGGAATGCTGATAAAATCACCGCAAATCACTAGTAGGACTCATTCACCACTGATGGTGAATCAGTCCTATTACTGCCAAAAAATCCTAAAAAACTGGTTTCCGACTA